>VDFB02353493.1:66594001-66815477 GCA_007258455.2 Sequoia sempervirens
TGCTCTCTCCTCATCATCCTCCAGCGTCGGCACTAGCTTGTCAAACCTCGAGATCCTAGGAAACTAATATCCACAAAAGTACTGCGAGTACTCCTCTGTCATATATCCCTCCACAATATCTGGATGATAGTCCCAAATCACTGGTTGTAAAATATTGTACTCATCACAAGCAACATCGTAGGATAGGGTAGATCCCCACTCTGTGGCATCCTGTTGTCTCCATGCATATGTAGCCAATCCTTGTGGAATCCCTTGCACTTTGTCTTACTATCTAAGTACTCTCATCAGTAAGAATCTCTCAATAATGAAGTGTGTATGTCCAATGAGATATCTGGTTGTACAGACAAAAGGCATCTCCAAGTGATCCTTGACCCACTGCTTGCAATCCACATACGACCGCCATGTCACAAAATCCAGGTCATCCAGTACACATCTCCAATACTCCAGTTTTCCCAGCTTATGTTGGACAACTGGGTCGGTATAACCATAGACATAAGGTCTCCCAATCGGTTGATACCTGTCTGTCACTGGGCATGTCACCACTATATGCTCCCAGGCCCACGTTTGTAACAATGTCACCCCTGCAGATAGACTGGCTCCTCCAAGATACACTGCCTAATGTAAATCATGATACAACTGCGCAAGCATGCACGAACCCCAGGCATACCAATTCCCATACAGAATCATCTGCTCTAGTGTCCAACCCCAACCAACAAACAATCCCTTTGACCTCTTGTTGGGATATAGAAAGCCACCGAAAAAACCTGCAAGCACAGAAGGTAAAGGGGAATAACTCTCAAACATCTCCTACCAAGGCATCTCATATCCGCTAATCTGATCAGCATGAAATATCTGGTGTAAAGCATGTGTGCCACCCTGCTCAGCCTAATCATACACAACAATGTCACCCATCACAGGAATCCGCAAGATCCTATAGACATCCTCTGGCATCACAGTCATCTCTCTGGTGGCCAGATGAAAAGTGTTGTGGTCACTATGCCACCTCTCTGCCAGTGCAGTCAGCAATCCCCAATTAATCCTAATTTGGGGCATGTCAATCAATGAAGATAATCTACATCTCAATAATATCTCTATCAGCCCGTGACAAACGTGGAATCAACTCCCAAGTCCGTGGGAAACGCTCTTGAGACTAAAAATTACCTAAATCACTCTCCTATCATTATAAGACATTGCAATCAGCATATCAATCAATCAATCAAAATCAACAAAACAATCAGCATCAAACAATCAATTATCGTATCAGCTCAAGTGAGATTTTGATCAAATCTCGCAAACATCTATTTTTTATCCTCGCCTATCATGAGGTCAAAACAACATCATCATTATTGCATCTCACCTATCATGAGATCATTAAATCATCTAACCTATCAACAACAACAAATCATCGGCTAACGCGATTAAACATCATCAAAATCAAGGAGAAAAACAAAAAAACTTCAATTATGTCCTGGATGCACTAATATAGTGCTTCATTGCGCTAAAAAGACAGATGCGCCATCAAATTTGGCCAATGTGCCATAACAGTCTCTTAATGTGCCATTTCAGTGGATGCACTAAAGAATGTCTCCAATGCGCTAGAAAATAACTTCAATGTGCCACAAAATTGAAAGAGCCATTTCTTTTGGCAGGTGCGCTAAAACTTCATTCCTATGTGCTAAAAAGTAGATGCGTTATTATAGACCTTTGATGCGCTACATCGGGCCTAGGATGCACTAAAACCCTAGGTCAATGTGCTAAAACCCTAATTCTATGCGTTGAAAGATCTAGCCTATGCACTAAAAAGCTCATCCTCTACACTATTATAGGTGGCCTATGCACTAAAACGTGTGAATCATAAAATTTCAAAATTGGAAACGCAAGGAAAAACAATGCAAAATTCACAAGGAAAGCTTCTGAAATTCGTACCAGAGGTCCGTATGCCGCTGGCCGGTTATGTCACAACACACGCTCGAACCGATGAGTCTTGTAGGGGATCACCATCTTTGCTAAATTGCTCAAGTTGCTCTCACTCAAAAAAAATTGACAATCAAAAGTGCACAAATGAGTTTCTTTTTCACTTTTTGCTTATTAAAATGGGTAATTAAAGTGGGATTTATGATGGGATATTTTGATTTTTTAGGGATCAATTAATCAAGTGCCAGGTTCTTTCTTCAATATTGGGAGATAAATCGTTGGAACATCATCAAATTAAAAAATTACCATCAACATCATCAAAAATTTCAAAAATCTAAAAAAAAAATTAAAAATTCCCTGATTTATCTCCCGAGGGGGCATATATCTGTTATCTCCTGAAAATCACCGTCTAGGGCATTATCAAAATTTTATCAGCACTGGCAAAAAAAAAATTTGAAGCAATTTGTAAACACATCACTTCAAAGAGGGGCAAAATGTATACATCCAAAAATGGTCGAGAGAAAATTAATTAAATACTAGTTATTTAATTAATAAAACCTTTATTTCCTCTACTTATAAATAAATTACAAAATTTATTTATATAGATCATATTTCTTAATTCTTCTTATCTAAACCACTTTCTTCATGATTTAATTAAGTAAACAAATTTAACTAATTTTTTTTATTTGATTAATTCTCTCCAACTAAATTTGAATTTTTAAAATTGGAATTTAGTCACATTTCTCCATATTTTTCTAAATTCCTTCCACCTCATCTTTCACCTCACCATGTGTCACATGAAATTAAGTATTTCTAATTTCTAAATGGGCATTTATCCTCAACAATTTTAACAACCTCAGAGACACATGGCTTCTCCTTTCCATTTATTCTCTTCTACACTTGGCAAGCTTGTTCTATTAAAGGGAACAACTTCCCTAATTCTCTCTAACCTCTCCACTTCTCACCGTTGATCTCTCCAGACTGAATCTTGATCGTCCATTGTTTCCACATCACTTGATGCCTTGGTGAAATCTATAAATAGAAGCTCATTTACAGCTTTTCAGCAATAGAGAGCATAGCATAAATTTACCCTGCAGAAATACTTTCAGCATTAGTGAGCTTAGCATTGGCATTTTAGTTTAGAATTTAGCATTTGATTTCAAGTAGTGTTATAATGGAAATTTCATTTCTAGGAACTTAATTGTTGCATTATCAATTACAGCATTTCCATAGCATATTCATTAGCTTAGTATTTTATCGTTGCATCGTTTAGCATCATTCTGTATATAGCAACATATCATTCAGCACATCATTTAGCATATCATTCATCACATTCATCAATCATGTAGATGTAGGCATAATTTCTTGCATTTTAGTTTAATGGCTTCTCATTTCTTAGGTGTCATCCCAGTAGTTTAGTGCATACCTAAAATTTGAGAGCACTAATACAAGATCCTTAAGAATAAAGGACAATGGAACGACTTTGAGGAATCGCTTTATCAGTTGTTTTGTTAAATTTGATTTCCTTAATATAACACGTTGCATCGATTGTGTGTTTAATGCTCACTTGTTTGTTTTACACATTTTCACATGATACAAGTTTAACTTAAGTGTATGAGAATAAATTAGCCTAATAATCAATTAAAGATTAATTAATTATTAGTCAATGCAAGATTACTCTAACACCCTCCTTAAGATGAACTTAGGGAGTAGCTAAAAACCTTAAAAATCTAATGCATAAAAAATAATGCATGATGGGTCTTGGAAAACAAGATCTAATGAGGTACCCATGTACAAACAATCTAATCTCTCACAATTGGAGAAAAAAAGAGAAAATCTCATGGAAAAAACTCCTCTCCAAAAGAGAAAGGTGAATGAAGGATTGAAAAGCCCCCAAAACAATGTCCCAAATAGAATAGGAACATGAAGAACATCGCACAAGCACTAAGAAGTTGTAGACAACTATCAAATGATGACTACTATAATGTTGAAATGAAGAACCTCCTCTGAAACATATGATGCTCAAGATAAGAAGACAAGAATATGTATGAGTGCCCTCAATGACACTACTCAAATTAGATAGCAAACAAAGGAAAACATCTGAAAGTCAAAGATACAAATGAAACATATACTAATAGTCTAAAGAACACTAATCAATTGAAAATAGATCACCTCCAAAAATAGGAGTCTACGAATGTCCATATGGTAAATTCTCCATCTCACTGAAATACATGGGTAACTAGTCGTTGCATCCACCTAGTACATAGGAACAAGAACTAGATACATAGATCACTCCAAAATGAAACCAAGGAAGTATTAACACCAACAGTAGAAAACCCCCATAATGCAAAAAGGGAGAGCCAAGATGGGTACACTAAAATTGTGTCACCAAGAAGTGCATGAAAGAGAACCAAGAACATTTGAATATGCTCAAAAGGGTGACTAAACATAAAAAGGGTGTGCAAACAAGGCACACACGCATGAGGAAAAAATACTAGGATTTGATGTTGTCGTGGAAAGAACACTCACTTGACAAAGGTATGATGGAAAAACAAAAAGCCTACACAACCCTCCCATAGCACTTTATATCATAGTGTGAGTACAAAAGACACAACAGGATGTGTGAAATCCCCAAAAATTATACACCAAAATGACACTTTATCTCAATGTGTCTACAAAAGAGAAATTACATGCAAAAGATGTCTACAATGCCCAAATAGGACAAGTTGGAAATACGTAGAGAACAGCAAAAATGAGTCATCCCACACAAACAAACAAAAAATTAGGAGCTAAGACGTCCAAGTAATTCACCAAAATGTGAAAATAGAAAAAATAGAATAAAATGTACTTGGAGAGAAATATGGAAAAATTGCATTGATGGTTGTGAAGAGCTCTAAAAGATTGCCCCAATGCTATTGGAATTGCAAAAACAAAGAAACGGGTCAAAATTTATGAGCTTCAAACTAAAACAACACCTTTGACTTCAACAAGTTGTAGAATGCACTAGCAACAAAAACTAAGAAAAAACCACCATTGCTAGATAGTGCTTGGAACCAAATTTCCATCGATATCTTGTTTTCCCAATTTCGATACTCGAACAAAAAGTTATGCTCATTTTTCCAATTCTACTTATTTTGCAAAAAAAAAAAAAAAAAATTGTAGCCCCCAGGGGCTAGGCGTTGGTCGCCCATGTGACCCTAGGGGTTTGATTAAAAAAAAAAAAAAAGCAAGCCCCCGCCAACAGCTATGGTGGTGGCAGCAAGGGGCAATGTAGCGATGGCACTCACCGTTGGTTTTTTTTGAAAAATGTGTTGTACATGTGGTATAGGGGCTATACGACCCTTGAAACAAAAAAAATTATCTCAAAAGTTCCCGACATCAAAATAGGGAAAATTTTATATCAAAATTCTTTGAATTGATCTCAGAATCCAACAATGAGGTCCTTTTTTCACCAAAATACACCTAAAAATTGCCCACCTTCAAAAATTGCAAAAAAAAAGCAATGGAGAATCCAGATCTGAAGCATGTAACCCTTGTTGAAGAAAAACTCTCATAAATCGAGAAAAGGTTCACTGAATCCACACTCTAATACCATGTTAGAATTATGAAAAACATGAGCCACAGGATCAAACAATGAATAAAGACACCTTCCACACAAGAGAGCTACAAACAATAATATGCAATATCCTCAACAAGAAAAAAGTTACAAAGTTCAAGAGTTCAGAGCGAGTTATGATAATACAATGAGGGTTGAGAGCTACACAGGAGCAACCCTAAATGAGAAAGGGATTAGATCATGACAAGTGTCAATATCTCATGCAATGAGACTGAATGAGCTAGTAATAGCTCTCTAGTTAACATAAAAAAAAGCACTCCTAAATTTAGCTTAAATGCATAAAAATAAATTAGACTAATAATTAATTAAAGGTTAATTAATTATTAACTAATGCATGATTACTCTAACAATCCCAAATCACAAGAAACTCCTAATCCATGAAATCTATCATAAATCATATAATGACATCTTTGGTCTTGTTCCTAGCCTTGTTGCAAGCCTTGATCCCAATCCAACCATCATCATTGAGATGTATCCTTTCCAATCCTTGTGTTGTTTTGGGATATGTTATTCCCATATCAACAACACTCCAATCATAATCATGTTGATATGTATTTTTCATAATCCTTGTGTTTTTTTAGGATATATTGTTCCCACATCAACAACACTTCAATCATCATCATCGGGTTGTATCCTTCCCAATCCTTGTTTTGTTTGGGATATATCATTCCCACACTGAAACAATACTTCGCCCATCATCAATCAATCTTTTCTTTTCAATTTGCTCAAGGCAATGTCATGTTTATCCTTGAATCCCTTTGTGCTTGCCTTCTTGCTTGTCATCTCCTCCTTTCATTATCTCTTCATCTTTCCATCTTGCCTTCTATCAATCATCTTACATCATCTTCCTCATTTATCCTTGCATACTCATCCATTTTGAGAACACACTTGTGTTCTCTTTACCCCACATGTCCTCTTGAAGGGACATCCCTAATTCTCATCTTCACTCCCATCATCTTTCTTCCTACTCACTCCTTTGAATGACTAGGGCGTCTTCCCTAATCTAACCATCTTCTTTCATGTGCTATGTTTTAATCTTCTTTGAAATGATACTTCATAACACCATCTCAAAGAGGGAAAAAATGTAGAGTTTGGTCAATTTATCATTATTTCAACTAATTTCTACCATTTATATTAATTAAATAATGTTCGTTATTTAATTAATATCTCTTATCTTTCATCTATTTTCCGAATCATTTCCTAAGGTAATTAATCTAATTAATTTAGTTATTCTAGACCATAGTATCCCATTCATCCATTAAATTGAATAAATACCCTTATTTATTTTATTTTATTTCTAAATCCCCTCTTTCTCTCCAAATAATTGAATTCCTATTTTCCTCTCACCTCATGTCACATCCTCCATTTTTATTAACCCCTAACCCTCACCTAATCCACTCCCTAATCATGTGCACACACTTTATCCATGATTAAGTGGGGTCAAATCTTCTCTCATCCACCGTGTCCTCTCTCTCATCAATTTTCCCCTTTCAGAGAAGACCCCATGTCCTTGGGCACATGGATCTATTAGAATTATTGTCATTGATGTCAAAGACGAAATGAAAACTCATTGCACTTCCATTCATATTGCGATTAAAAGATACCGAATGAAGGACATTAAATGAAGACCAAAGGCCACTAATCATTCCAAAGGTAGATTTTGTTCTCACAAGGCAACAATAAAATAAAGTTAAAGTCATACCTATGTTGGCCGACCTCTAGTTTCAGCACCCTCCTCATGAGTTAAAATTAAAATTAAATAATTTTTAATTTGGGTCAACCCCCCATAGTGGCACCCATTTTTTAATTAAATTTAAATAAATTTATATTATTTATAGGGGTCAACCCCTTATGGAGCACCCAAGTTTGGTTTAAAAGGTGCATTGAAAAGGCATAAAATAATGAATGGTTGCCTCCTTTGTGAAGTAATGTATCCCTTCATGAAGTCGCCTTTTTTGGTGAAGGTATAAATAGAGTTTGTGGAATGTGGAGAAGAGTGAGTGTGGAAGATAAATTGATCAATCATATATACACCAATAGATTTGTGAGAAGAGAATTGAAGATCATTCAAAAAAGGATTTTTGAAGGAGGATTTTCAAAAAGAAAAATACTTTGTCTATCAAGAGGTTAGTGCCTCATACTGAGTTAGTGCTCAAGTGTGGAGGATTAGTGTCTCCAATAGGTTAGTGCCTACAAAGTTTGTAAGAGATTTTTATATAAACAATATTTTTCCATGGTTTTCTTCCAAAAGAGTTTGCACATAAATCTTGTGTTCTTATTTGTTGATGTATATTTGAAGTTATTGTGGTCGTTAATTTCAAGAGGTAAAAGATAGTCTTATACTAACTCACCACCTTCCCACCACCTCTCCCTCAATATAAGTGTGCTCATTGGAGTCTTTCTTCCAAAAGTATCCAAAAAGAATTTAATTCCTTTGTTCTTTTCACCCCCCACTTTGGAGTGTGAGGACAAGACTTGTCTTTATGGCAAATCTTACAAAGGACCTCCATGGTACTATCTCTCCTCTCAACTCATCTTATGATGACACTTGTCACCATCTCATGAGTTGAGAGGATCTCTTGATCTCCATCTCAATCTCTACCCTCCATCTAATTTCATCCAAATTTATATATCAAATACTTAACCATTTTAGCAGATCTCTCTCATTATTATTAGAGTGCTATTACCTTGTTGAAATTATTAAGGAGCACATATCCAATCAACTATTGCAAGAAAATCTTCTCAACAGTAGGCTTAACATAGTTCATTTTCATCCTATTCTATGTTGGTTTGAACTTTTCACATATAATCTGAATGTTTTATTTGATCTTCAATTTGTTTGATTTTTATTGTTTAAATCATTCGCATTGACACAAATTTCATGCACACATTTCTAAACAAACAAGCAAAACATTGATAATTATGCTCATCATTTGGCCCTTCATTCTATAATCCAGATGTGCAAAATTTTATCAGCAAATTCTATAATGGAAATTGCCTTTGTACTCTGTTACTATGATGATTGGAAGATGCACTATTTTTCTTGTACAAAACCACACTAAACTAATAGAATTCTTTGAGCACTTATATTGGTGGCTAGATTCATTTTCTTATACATAAAGTCAACTTCATTCTGCCCAACCTCAATCATTCTTGAGGCATATTTATTTCTATATTCAAATCGTTTCAACAAATTAATTTGTTACCTAAACACATTTTTATTTCTTTCTCGCCATATAACCTCCCTCTATTACATGTTTGAAAGTGTGACACAACTTTGTACTTTTACCCCACAACAAAAATGATATTTTTCAATAACACAAGCTCTAAAGCCAAAAGGGGCCCCCTAAGCATATTCTTATACTTGGGAGAAGTGATACTCATGAAAAGAGATGCTACGAAATATCCTTACTAATGGAAGACCCAATATAATCAACCAATTATAGAACCACTTCACCATTAACCTATTCAATGACTATAAATTTGCATTTCTTAGCATTACTACATTACATTTTTGTTCTAGCGATAATCCACATACCAACAGCGTAAATATAGAGAATCCATCACCAAATGTACCAAAATAGGAAGTTTAACATGGAAAAGCCCCTACGCATATTGAAACAAAAAAATTATCACTGTAACACTAACTCTCTTTTTTTCTGATAATGACCAATCAACGTATTTCCGACCTGATTTCTTACATATTCGAGATTTTTTAGTTGATGAAAATTCTACTGGTACAAGTATGGCATTTGCCACTACACATCCTGGACTGCAGACAACTTTACAAAAAAGGTAGAAGAGACCTTTCACAGCTACCCACAAAAAATGTGTGAAGCCAAGCAAACCTATTGAACAAAATTCAACAATCCGCAAAAGAAGAGCCTTCCACACAACTTTTTACTAGATGGACTCGTGATAATGCGAATTGCCAGATCGACTGGTGGTAATGGAAAGGCCCTAGTTTATCAACTAATGGCCATAAGCACAAGACATCACATGAAAGGCCACACTAAAGTCTAGACTGTATGTCTTGCATATATTTGGAACATTCCATCCAAAGCTTAAGGTAAAGTTTACGATCATGTAAGAAGTAACAATTCTCCCCTCAATTATTAATGTAACAGATATTATAAAACAGGGATGGAAAATCTCATCCATAAAATCAATAGATTGGCCAATAACAATGCCTACATGCCATCTTTGACAGTTAAAAGTTACAATTCATGTCGATCACCCTGTGTCCAATGCCATATATTATGGAATTTAAGCAACAAGGGAATGGTGTAATAAAAGTTCTCCCCTCAAGTATTGAAGAATTAGATGTCATATAACAAGAATGGTTTATCTTAATCCATATAAGCAAGAGATTTGCAAAAGCAATGCCTACATGACATCTTTGGCAATAGATGTTAAGAAAACATTAAATAAATGTAGATAAACACATCCATGTTGATAAGCCTGCACCCAAATCCATATATTATGGGATTGAAAAAACAAAAGAATGTTGTTCCAAATAACTAAAAGTATGTGATTTTATGTTCACATCTCTCCCATTAAGGATTTAGTCCTGTTGCATCTCTCACATTAAGGATTTCATCCTGATTGCATCTCTGACATTGATGATTAGTCAATCCCTTGGATCCTTGCATTTTTCTTGGTAATGTATATATGCTGGAAAAGTGTAATCAAGCTTTGATCACATCAATACCAACTGATGTGGTGGCTGGTATAATAAAAAATGCCACCATGGGGGATCTGATTGAGAAGATTCTTCAATACAATAGAACTCATCAAGGCCAAATGAAACATAAGCACTTACAATCATTGACTTCTGTGTGGGCATATCAACTCAGCAGGCACTTACAAAGAATATTCCATGGTCAAAATTGACTCCAAGATGACTCGTAGTCCATGGAAGTAATGTTGACGAGCTATGGCCATTCCTTGAGGGTACTCCCCAATTTCTGTAGCTTAATGCATGTTTCATTACGTCTATTACAAAATGCTCGATCATGGACACATGCCCTCCGAAAAATTTAGAATCAGAATCTAGTTCTTTTGTAGATGAAGGATATGATGACCTCTAAGTCCGGTTGATGAGCCATTCAAGAATCTGCTGTAGCTGCAAAACCCTTGAGAAGACTTGGTCTCAACAATATAAGAGCACTCCGTATTGACCTTACCCCTATTAATACTCTCAACAATATAAGAGCAATCTGTATTGACCTTACCCCTATTAATACTGATTTTATGTTGACTTTCACAATGACAAATTTGTCATGTGTACTTGTAACACGGTGCCATTGATGGTAAACTCCCTAGTATTTAACGCCAGACCACAGCCCTTAGGTTTACCTTGGCAAATGTTAACTTTGCTTGCCATATTTTTAAAACTTAATATCTCACCTTAGAAATGGTTGTTACAGTCAATTGACAATAAAGTAATTAAGAATATGAGCAGAAATTTTTGTTCCAACCAAGAACATTATCAGGTATATTTTTTTAAATTCTCTTCAATGCTTTCCACTAAACCAAATTAAGTTGAACCATAAAAAAGTTAAAAGGAGAGAAGGTAACATCAACAGATCAAAATCATCGAGGTCTTCAAACATGGACAAATGCCCATAAAATAAAATTCATTTCCCAACATAGATAGGAGCGTAAATTGATCATTCCAGCTTACACTGATAGTGAGTGAAAACTGTACAGCCTTCTAAATCAGGCAATGGAACACCATAAAATGATACAATACATCTGGTCTAGTTTACTTTTGGGGGATACCATAAAATTAAAAATGACAGTCCATCTGGGAATAGATCAACTGAGGCACTGTTTTAAGAAATAGTCCTAAGCATTTATCTGAATAAAATGAATGGTAAGATAAATACAAGAGCACTAAAAGCATTAGCAAGATTTTGAGAAACAATTTCGAACCAGAAGCTTCCCATTAAATTTTGCCACGTGCCACATTAGTTTGTTCTTGTTAAACTGAAAAACATTTCATTTTCAACCTCTTGGCATCTATAAACGAAAAAGTAGGTAACAGACAATGTGAAATAAAAAGGCTTTGAACCCATAACAGAAAAAATAATATACATTTTTCTTACAATATCTCAAAAATGTCACAATTCAATGAAGATTAAAGGTGAGATTTCGGGAACTAATCAACTCAATGATGAAAAATAAAACATCTTACGCCGCACTGACAAAAGTTCACTTTCTCTTTTTGTCATCTACAGTGTTATTATTTGAACTTGAAGCTCCAGACACGTGACCTTCACCAGAGGAAGTAACACCATCAGTAATCAAGTTATTGTCCCCATCATCCTTCTTATCCTCCCCTCCAAACCCAAACTCATTCACACGTTTCTTATCAACTGGATATATCCATCGCTGATAAAGATAGATAAGGAAGATAATATCTGCAAAACAAATTCAAAGTTCACAAAACAAGAAAAGTGCAATAAAAACTAGGAAATATTGCAAGAAATTCTGACAAGATAAAAGTTCTAGAGTTTACCATCTCGGAAAACTGAGAGCCGATGCAGCACTGGCATCTTGATCACAAACGCAAACAAATCATCTATTATTGTATTGAGAAATTTGTATGTCATCTGTCGCCATGGTAAATGGGCAACTGACTTCAGCTTGTAGTTTATAAACAACTGAGGGCACATCATGATAAAACCTGCAAAAATGAAAATTAAATATTTAAAAATATTTTCATGTTTGGAAAAATCTGAAAATAACTGCAACAGGAACAAAAAACTTGTTCATCCAGTGCTTCCCAAGGTTGGCTTGGATAAAACAAAATAGGGCAAAGATTTTGATTGCTCACCAAATGTGTACACACAACTTGTAAATGAAGACAGGATCCATGAATACCAACTTTTGTGGCGCTCATATTTGAGCGAATAAATTGCTGAACATCCTACGAGGAAGAACAGAACGTAGGAAAGGTATTTCATGGCTAAGTCATCATACTCCTTTGTCTTGCTTGTATATGTCTCATGATCCCTAAACCTCAAACGTGGAATGGTTCCACTTCGATCAATCTGGTAAACAAAAGGTATTTTAAAGCACGCTGAGTTAATTCATGGTTTAGCAGAAAGAGGGAGATAAGCTAATAAGGAATAAAATCAGGTAGAATGCAGAGACACATGCATACTTAGCATATAATTGGAAAATAGAGAGCTTTACCTCAATATGCATGGCCTTTCCAATCTTCCAAAACTCAATGCAACACCCAACACCTGAGCTAGCAATGATCATCCATGATGTTTCATTATCAAGTAAGTACAGAAAAATAATAAGCTGGCAAATGAAGCTCACAACAACTGACTTAGAAGACAAGCCCTCCATTGATTTATTCTTGTTCCAAAATTGAATATCTGCAATTAATAAGAAAAATTATTAGAACAACCATCGCAAACAGATTGCAGAAGCAGAACCACCAAAGACACGTACACTGGTGAATATCAAATAATCCAACCAATCTTACCATTTTTAAATGCAAAGAAGTCAAAGATTGAATGAAGCATCGATACAACCATTGTGATTGCAAGAAGATATGGGTTCCCCTCCAAAAACACCCTCTGACATACACAAACTGAAAGTTAGTTTCCAAAATAATAAGTTAGCCTATAAGGCAGCCATCGGCAATCTATCCCATGCAACTGGATAGTTAATAATCTCAAAATTCAAAAAGCTGATTGTTAAAAGAAATCCACACAAAGTGAAAGTGTCTTTAGGGGAAAAAAAGAGTGTACCTTCAGTTCATCTGCCTCCCCCTCAAGCATGCTACCATAAGAACGGTGAATTTGAAATGACTGATCAATCTGTAGAAAGAGCTGCCACTTCATCATGCTAATAGGCCCCACCTCCAAGTTGAGAGGTAGCTCCTCAACTGTCTCATTGATTTGTATTAATTTATCCCTCAATAGCCAGAACTCATTAAAAGAAACAAGTGGAAAATAGTTTCCCGTTGCAGGATCAATGTGTAAGTCTAGTAGAGAAAGTTAAAGAATTCCATCTGGTAATTTCCAACTGTACATTTACAAGCCTATAAAAATCAAAAATTTAAACTTAAAATTCTTTTGACAGATTAACTGATGGATACAGTCAGCAACAAGCGGAGGAATCGCATTCTGTGAGTAACTGCGAGCATAGAAATTAATATTAATTGACTAACAAAATATAAATTCTAATAAATAGAAATTTATTATCAGATTCAGACATGTTCATCCAAACCATACCGAGTGAAATCATCAACCAAATTAATAGTTATGTTCGGTTTCCAGAATGAGACATATTCCACAATGCCATCATCTTTCATCCCAGCTGAGTCTTCCTGTACAATTGAAGTACATACAGAATCATAAATTGAGCATGAAAATCTACCTAAGAACAAATTAATTAATTTGCAAAAATATGAGACTTGAAATGTAGTGTCATTTTAGATTTTCCTTCAAACTCTTGGATCAGCAGTTACAATTTCACACATAACTACTAGCTATCCAGGAATCTGGTGAACCTCCAGAAGTAAGCAAGCTAAGAGATAGAGGTGATAGATTCATCCAATATCTCAAAAATAAAAAAACTTGCAGTTCCATATAGTGTTGCTGCCACATTGAAAAACTGTGAAAGGAAATGGCTGGTAGCCTGGTCTAAACAAAATCATGAGTGCTAACAAGACATAAACAGCAGTCTTCTTGCTAAGCCAGAGAGGAAATGGGATGATCAAACATACAAAAATGTATTATTAATAGGAATTTTCAATAAGCAGAAACTCAGTTTCTGAAAACAAGTGTCCACCAAAAATTCTTACAACTTATGAGCTACTCAACAACCAAAAAGAAAACAGTTAAAACAACTTTGTTTATTCCACAACTAGATCTAAACATTTTCCAAAGCCAATCTGAGAAAATTGAACTTTGACTAACAGACATCCATAAAAACTAAGAAAAGCAACCTTTACGTCAGTTTTGGATGTATCCGGCTCTCCATCCACTCCACTTCCCAACAAGCTTTTGCGCTTATCTACTTTTGGTTTTGGAAGATATGTTACAACAGCTGCAAAATCAACAAACAATACTGTAATAAAAAACTAAAATTCAAGATATAAAATAAATACAGATCGTGAAGTGGAATCTACTTGCATATTGTACTTACGATGTGTTGCACTAAAAGTAGCAGATGGCTCATAATCAGCATCACTGGGATCTGGAGTATATCCAGAACGAGCAAAGAACACATGGGCATAAAGACTCCCATTATTCATTACGGCCTGACAAGGATACAAACATTACAATATTGTCTTTACATTTATTCAATTCCACCTATAAAATAATACAATCTAGCATTTAAAATATCCAACATTCCTACAAAACGAGCATATTCAAAGGAAGTGATCCCATAAATAAATTAATAATATGATAGGATACAAAACCATATGTCAGAGAAATTGGCAAAAATTATTATATGTAACGAAATAACTAGCACAGGAGGAGAATATAATAGGAAGTATGGCAACTTGATAATACTTGAGAATAATAAGCTTCTTTGAGGAGGAAAACCTCCAAATATCTCCAATAAGAACACAATTCACAATATGATGATCATAAACTAACCACTAGCTCTTATATATTCCCTACTTATGCCTTGAATTCCACCCAGACTGACTTAGCAACCTATATAAGACTATATTAATGATCACATATTAAGAGATAAGGTAGTCACAAGCCTACTACTCATAACCCTATGCACACCATAGAATTAAGAGCGTAGGATTATACACATCAACAGCCATAAATTTACAATCCATTACATAAATCTGATATACCTTTGATGGATGATAGACCATTTTCTGCTTTCGGACACTATTTGGCCCCCAAACTGCATAAGGCACATTGGTTTCTTGCCAGACAAGAGCTGCTTCATCGCCAAAATTATAGAATCTTTCTTTGTCACTGAGATAAAGCCACATGTCCTGATTCATTTATGATTCAAAAGAGTTAAAATCAAGATGATAAAGTTATGACACAAGCACAGTGGTCCAAAATACATAATAGAGAAGTTGCCAATAAATGTATATCAGAACAAAAACATAGTGCTTCACTATGATTACTAAGAATTTATAATCAACAAAAACTAATGCACTCTCTTTTGTTGTTCTATGCACGAATCAATAATTCTATATAAAGTAGGTACATTTCATATGCATTAAAATCTTATTCCCCTCTCATAGATCTATATATAAGGTATGTTAAGGATTAAAAGAATTTAACATGAATATGTTCAATGTCTCAAGGAAGATGAACCCTTATTATAGATGGATGTGTAGTTTTAGACATTAGGGTCTCTTTCTGTCCTCAAGTTCAAATTAACTTTTGTGGGATATCTGGCACTTTCTATAAACTGAGATGATTTCATTAATAGATGTGTATATATATACCAGCATTATTTCCGAATATATCCTGAAGGACTCTGGTTCAATATAGCATAATTTTAGATGAATCTCCTTTGGAAAAAGCCTATTTTAGGTAGTGACCTGCATAGGTGCAACCGTGCATCCACCCTACACACCGTGCTAGCTTTATTGAGTTTTTGCTTTGTTTCACATTCAAAGACAATATCTTTGAAACTAGTGTGCAGTATAACTATTTGAAGCCCCAGTGTTGATTTGGTTGATGCAAAATAGAGTATTGCATGCTTAAATTATCTGTTGATCGAAGAAAACATATGGCTTCAACTAGCAAGTACTGAGCTTATCTGTCTTCTCATGTTAGAGTTTTCACCTTGAGTTGCTCAGTCATGGTTCTCACAGTGAGATCCAGAACCTGTATGCAGCTAAGAGATCAGCATGAAGAGGAGATAGTTATATAAGAGAATACGCCTAGCTATGTACAGAGTCTTCTTTGAGATTAGGGCCTAGTTAAATACTTGAGGCTAGAGTGATTTGTGGATATAACTAATCTCAACTACTTTGGTTAGGAGCTATTACTGTTATTCTAGGTTGACTGATTAATCTGACTACTTCATTGTTTGGTCAAACTGGGTGTTACTCCAATGAGTTGTAAGCTTAACTTGGATCTTTATTTGACACTTCATCTAGTTTCTCTAAACTAAAATCATAGTGCACTTGTCTATTTAAAGAGCACATATCTGATTTTAATCATGATGCATATAGTCTCTTCTCTAAAATTTAATTCCAGTACAATGTAATTCTTTTCAAAGTTAATGAGATGACAGTTGCAAGTTTGAAGGTTCAATACTTGTCATGTCCCCTTTTTCTAAAATTAGCAGTTTATATTTTTAGTAAGGCTGATTATCCTAATTTAGTAAGTTGGGTTTCCAAAAATAGCAAATTGGGTCCTATAGTGAAATTAGGAAAGTTGTTTTCACAAGGTGAATTAATTAAGATAATTTGGGAGGTTAAATATCAAAGGTTTATAAAATATTTAATTGAGCCAAGTTGCTTGTGGCTTTTTGGAAAAAGGCAAAATGGATTTTTATTGGCTTGTGAAGTGGTGCAGGAAATGGAAATATTTTATTATTTCCCTCGGGTACACTTGATTTTTGCTTTTACAATTGGCAGTGGGAGTTACACACTTTGCATGCAAGCATTTTTCCTAGAACTTTGGGATTTGGGCGCCCAAGTTGGTGGTTATAGATTTTATGTGTATTTATTATTGTATGTTGCTTTTTTGGGGCATTCTTGCATATTTTTCCTTCAAAGGTTTTGTATTCTTCCGAGGTCAGGAAACCAAAGAAGAAAGAATCTCTGACGCTGGTAAACCAAGGAGATTGAGGCTTGAAAGCAGTGGTTCTGATAGTCTCCAGGAGCAGTTTCACACAGGAATTGCCAATGTGCTGAATAGTTGAAGTTATTTCAGAATTTTGTATTTTATTTGCAGGTGGAAGTGCAATATTTGGGGTTTGAGTGATTTATTGTTGCAGATGTTAATGACAGATTTATGGACGTGGGTTTACTGATATTTCATAGTATTTGATGTTATTTTATCATAATAAACCTTGGTGTGGAGTTTGGAGAGTTTCCTTGCAAGTTGGTCATAATTTAGTGTGTGTTTGGGCTTCATATTTGCTCTCTATTTTGAGCATAGTTGCAGCAGATGTATATCACTGTTAGCAACTGTATGAGACAGCAATAATAATGTATTCCCATATTAAAAATCAGTAAAATACCTTCTCTTTTGATTGCATCAAGTTTCTGGTTATTTAATGGTGTTTTTGAAGCAATTATTTGAATACCCGATTTCCTGGTTTGATCATATTTGCAATTCTGATATGGTTGTTTGGAGAAGTGTTAAATCTGATTAAATTTGCAGCAAGGGACATTACAATACTGCTACTCACTGTTCACATTTTCAGCAATAATGTGTTAGTAGATTAGCAGTCAGAGATTATTGTTTCGATTGATGTTTGACTATTTTTAGCTACCTAGGCTTAGGAAAAATGTTTTTGAGTGATTAATCTGCTTACCATGGTCTGAAAATTATCAAGGTGTCAGAGTGGTAAATTTGGAATCTTCAAACATTTTCAAGTATAGAATGGGTTAGCCTGTTTCACAGATGTGATGTCCGAGCTTCAATGATTGAAGTGATCCATGTCTATGGGAGGCACAAGGACTGCAATAGGTTGTTGGGTGTTATGTCTAGGATCTTCTACTGATTGCAATGTTGAACTTAACCTGAGACAGGTGGCTGATTTTTTTCTGTGGGTGATGCCCAAGAGTCTTCAGTCATCAGATGAGATGTCCTATGTGTTCCCAAACTATGAGAGATTGTAGGGTGGGATGCCCTAAGTGTTCCCACGATTGGAGTATTGACCGACCACCTATGATAGGCTGCTGATCTGAGTTATTTCCAACTGATCTGCTTGTTATCAGTGTGTTCTAAGAGCTGCGAGTATGACTAGTCTCAAACTCAGAGTGTGATTGTCTAGAAGGTGCTTCCAACTTTACACCTTGTAAGTGTAGATTGCAAATGCTACTGGAGAAGGTTGATCACAGGAGTTATGGGGATACAAAGGTTGCAGCTCCTACCGACCTTGTTCAATTGGCTGAACATAAGAAAAAACTGTATAAGGTGAAACAAATCATCCTAGATTTGGTGAAGAGCCATTTGATTCCTCACAATACAAAGAAGAAGATAACAAAGGGGATGTACAGTGGCTTAATTGCAACGTATATGAACATTTCCCACAAAGTGTTGCTAAAGAACAAGCTTAGTAACACATGCATGAGTGATATTGACCCAGTAGCCAATTACCTTTTGAAGATCACCGATGTAAGGCTCGCCTTTGTTGATACCTTTGTTGTAACCATTGTATCAAAATGTTTTGTTATGGTGTTATATTGATCTGTTTTGATGACATTTTATGTATGAAATCACATGATGTTTACATTATTTATGATGATCAGTTATGATTACAGATGTTTTAATGTTTATGATTTCCATATGATGCTATGAGATTTAGACAATATGATTTTATATCTCGACTCAAGACTTGTGATATGCCATATTATCATTGCAAACAATGAATGACCTTATTTGAGTGTGTGTGCGTAGCATATCTTGTAAACTACATGGATTTGAGAAACCATTTCTATGATGTGATTTATGAGATGAATTTGACTGAAATAGATTCCACACATATTAGAACATCAGAGATGTGGTGGTGTGTATTGTGTGTCTGAATATTGCTCATTCACTTTGATTATTGTTGCTTCAACTATTAATATCCAATGTGTTTTGATGTGTGCAATCAATGTACAAGAAACCAATAAAAGCCTACTAGATTTAATGCAAAGAGAGAAATATAGATGTTTGCCCACCATCTTAATCCACTCGTAGGATGATTGAGATGAGTCTATGTGGATACTAGTCTTGCTCCACACATGAGTCTTGGAAATCCAAGGTACCCTTGTGAAAAACTGTTTGATGTTTTGAATGTTAAATAATTTTTTATTTATGATATCTTAATGTGTTCCAAGTATTTAGAAATGATTTCTATTCATACATACATTTGATTAAAATTAAAAGTGCTTCGATGATTTGTATGAAGATTGCATCTTTTGGGCATCTTAAAAAAAAGTATTTCCATGTCATTTTGAGGTAATTTTACTTTTGGCTTGGCATATATGGAAATAGCATCTTCTATAAGATTTCTACAAGGCTATAATGGCATTTTGGAAATGACTAGTCACCTACTTTAAATTGCATTTCATTTGCATCTAGATTTGAGTAACATTTGAATTTGAATTTGGAGATGATATTTTGGAGAGGGAAAATGTCTTGAAATGTCATATTTTAGAAATTAAACTTACTTTATTATTCAAAAAGTGCTTAATGGACTCCTTGCCTCCCTTTGCATTACCTCCCTTTGAAAACAATGGACACATGTCAACAATTTATTAGGTGAGGTCCTGCAAACTAGAGTCACTTCATAAATAAATTAATATTAATTTATAAACATTTTAGCATGTTAAGATTACTTTTATATCATATTATTTAAATATTATTATATTATGATTTTTATAATTTTTTGTACCACCATACCTACCCAAATCCGATTTGAATCAGCTACTTGGGTTAAGTCTTCTAGTAATATATATCCAGTCACTTTTCATTGTTCAAAACGAATAAAAGAAGTTAATAACAATTATCAATATCAATCTGGATGTTGTGGCCATATTGTTATCAAGATCATCATTATAACACTAACAGTAACATAAACTTCAAAAACACTGAATCTGATTTGTAATGATATTTCATGTGTTCACAGCCAAGAAGCTAATAGACAAAATATAAAAGGCAGCGCTTTTATTCTGCAAGATAAAAAATCAAGAATTTTGTTTGTGCATTGCAGTTAAAGTTCAACAAAACCTGTGAGGTAGTCCCATGAAGGGGCGAGGGAGTGCTCATATTTTTATGACATAGGTGGCCCCATACAAATATTTAACAGAAAAGCCACAATGATCCCAAACAGATCTTGGAATGACAAAAAGTCAGTTTGTTGTGGTGATCAGCTGTACTTCTTAGCTCATGGGAATAAATAAGAGATTATGACATTCTATTAATCTCATTGAGACAATTAGACAAGGTACAGATCCAGAGTGAGATGAAGAATAGGAATAGAATATAGAGTAAACAGTTGCACTAGCACTCAGAAATGACTCGAGCATCCTGGGCCCACAATGTCCGAGGAACAAGTCCCAAGTGACAATTTTGGTTGTGTAGAAAACCATGTACCAGTTCAGCCATGTAGGAAACTGTACATCATGGCACAAGGTTATTTAGACAGGTTTGTCCTGATACAAAATCATTTCATAGAGGACAAACTAGCAGAATTGAGCATCCAAATGGAAGGTGAATCAGTTCTTTCGTCTTTTTAAGAGGCATTCAAAATCCTTTGTTCGAACTTCGAATAATTTATCAATCTCTTAGCAAAGATATACCTCTTGGGAATCAAGTAAAGACATTCAAGAGCATTAAAGCATTGCCAAGAGCAATTTCACAAGAGTTTGAGGTAGGAGATGTCTGCACATCAGAGAGCAGCATTCAAGACATAAGCAAGTAATCTATACAAGCCAAGCTAGGAGAGTGTGATGCCTTTGAGCATTTGGCTTGTAAATGGTTGAAAGATGATAGCGACAATGACAAAGCATAGCTTCACTTTTCTTCAGTTTTGTGACATTGACAAGTCAATACTTGTGTTTATTTCTCTAAAATCTATGCAACTACTTCACCAACTCAAGCACTTAAGAAAGCATCCAATTGATATGTTCAATCGATTACAACCAAAGCACTTGTTCATAAATGTAAATAGAAGTTGAATTCAACTTACATAAGTGAAAGAACCACAGCACTCTTTGGTGGACTAATGATATGATAAAATAAAGAGTCACATGTTGCATCAGCACAAAAGGAGTATGAAATTTGATATATAGACATTGTAGTATGCGGTCACATACACAATTGCATAATGGATATATATGTAGAAGGCAGCCATGAATTGTAATAATTTGGCTGCTGTTTCCGTGACATTAAGCATTCAAACATCACACTAGTGTAAATCTATGTTGGTGAATCACTTATTGACTATGCTCCCCAAGTACCAGTCCCCTGCCAAATATGACACCATCCCCCATAAGGGACATTTCGGGGACACAGGGATGTGTAGGAAACATCCCTACTATGTTCCATATTTTGCAAAAAAAGTGGAAACATCCCCAATAAGCAAAAACTTTTTAGGGAATGCCTGGGTACCTTAGGGGACCTGTCCTCGAGACAGCAAGATGTCCCCCAACTATCTCTCATCCCCTAATTTACTCAATCACATTGTAGTTACTTTTTAAAAAAACTTAAAAGCTTTCAATGCTTGTTTGATTTATGACATGCCCATCTAAGATTCACAAAAAATTATGAAAATGGTGTGCACTGTGCACCATGAAAGTCTATGTGGCTTTGAAGGTCTTCATTTGGAATTAGTGGCAAGGACTATTGACCTCTTGACCTCTTGACTCCCCAGGGGCACTGCCCCCAGACCCCCACGAGGAGCGCTGCCCCTCAACCCCACTGAGGACATTGCCAAACTGCCACCAAACTATAAGTCCAACCAAGTAATAGACCAATGATTAATCATGATCACAAATTCTACAATATACATATCCCCTATGGCAGATCTCTGCATCTTCACAGTTGAAGTCACATCCAAGGATTATCTTGTTTCATACATTGGACAACCTGTTTAGTATCCGAGGACTGCCATTGACAAATTTGGCATGCTACAGTCATCATACTGTTGAATACGAGATACGAGTTAAGTCACAGTTGGCAGAAAATGCCCTCACCTTAATATACACACCAGTCAAGCATGTCTTTATTAACTCACGCTCATACCCATGCTTACAAAGTATCTATAATGTCTATAATGAATGCTTGATCAATGTTATCAGAGGAATATTTGAGATTTCCTTATATTTAAAATTTTCCCTAATTTTTTAATACACAACCCCTAAAAGATGGCCTTAAAAAAAGCCCCAGAAACGCATTCCCCTGTCCTCTACTCTTCCCATCCCAGAAACTTGGGGGAGCATAGCTTATTGAAACATCCAAGTCAACTATACAAATCATATATAGTTTACAAGTTCCATCTTTTAATGTGGAGCAACTAGTTTTTACAAGGTAGGCCTGGTGCTGCTGCTGCCAAGGCTAGAAGTTTGTGTTACCCATCCAGACTTTTTTGGAAGCCTCTTTGCCAAATGGAAGCATCCACTTAGAAAAATTATCTAAACATTTAAAAAAAAATCCAAGCAAAAAAATTTTATGCATACACTTTCATATACTGCAGTGTAGCTAAAATAGCAATCTCCTGTTAATCTTTTTCCTTCAATTTGCTCCGAAATTCTCTTGCCAATAACCCCTGTGAAATTATAGGCACATCCTCCGTGACACTATTAAGCAGGTACACACTAGAAGTGCACAAGAAATGATACTAAACTGTAATATTAAGTATGTGTTGAATAGCTTAGCGAAGTCTCATAAAGTATCATAGCAATCAACATCTTTTAAAGGCCAGATATATGACTAAATAATTTTTTGATCAATAATACTTTACATAAAATCAAAACCATTAAAAATAAATTATACAATTCATTTTTTTAATGATTGTGTGCAACATGTTGTGGTGCAATGGGAACTCAAACCAGTGTGCCCCAGTTCACATCCACATACTGAAATAAGGCAACCTATAACTCCAGCATACATGTAATAAGGTTGTTGTGTAACAATTACAGCATACACTGTTAAACATTTTCGGCTTAAATTTCCTACAATTTTTTATTTTCAACTTCACCTTACTTTCACTTTTTGGTTTTTGCATTTCTCTGGCTCACTTTCCCTTGGCTTTGCAGGCACCATTTATTGAGCTACTCTTGCAATCCTCATATCTTTTTCTCATCCTCAAGATGGATCACAGTCTAAATAAATAGTTTTGCAAACTTGAATACACAGTTCTTTCCTGAAGCATTTTAACTTAATCTTAACATGGTTCAAGCTTTCGGCAAAACCGTAAAGGAAACCTAAAATCTCCCCATATTCTTGTTATACTCTTAGTGTAAGTGGATTTGAAAATTTAAGTTTACAGCTTGGCTTGATCACAGGGTCAAGACCCAGGAGTCCAAAATTTGATCAATATGTAAGGTAAACTGAATAACAGTCTGCTTGTGGGCTTCCATGAGTGTGATCGCATACACCCAATAAGTAGCTGGCTTGGTAGTGGCTTTAAAAAGCCACCTTTACCTTTCTGGAAGGACACAATAAACCATTCTAAACTTTAACAGATTACTACTCACTCTATTTTAGTGATCAGATTCACATTTAAGAACTAATTGATAGATAAACATTTTTACATAAAACCCAAATTATAAAAAAACAACAACTTCAAATAAAAAACATAATTTTGGAACCAAAAAAATCTCCAAGCCCCCGATTATCCGTACTTGAGTCACCGCTTTCAATGAATATAGAAAAACAATTCAGAACCCTCTAAAAAAAGCAAAAACCCAGATCTAAAGCAAGTACCAATACTTACTAGTTCTTCGCCCTTCGAAAATAGATTGGACATCTGCAGACTCGGATCGGAAGGCTTCTTGGAAGAGAACATCTGCATAGCAAAGTATGCAAATACCGCCATTCTCAATACCCCAATCAGCATCTGCCCTACTCCTGGCGGCTGCTGCTGCTGCGGTTGTTGTCTGCCCCCTGCTGCTGCAACTGCCTGCCCCCCTCCTCCTGCTGCTGTTGCAGGAGTTGCCATTGCTGCTTACTGTTGTTTCAGCTCCAGTGAGATTCTTTACCCAATTACTTCAAGCAATTGGCAGACACGAATTACTTCAAGCGATGGAGATATATATGTTGTTTTCAGCCCCGGGATTCAGGCAAAGGGTTTGGGTAAGGAATATTTTACTTGAGTTGTGAAGACCGAGGAGGAAAACTGCGAGTTGCTCTTTAACCGTCCCTAAGCCGAGAGAAAATATATAGATATTTATAGGTACTATATATAGTATATATGAATTGGCTATTTTTCATTTATGAGAAGAATATTGTGATTTTTCTCCCCGTGAAAATGGAATTCTCAGATGCATCAATAATTGGTATAAAACATGATATTTTTAGAGACCCTAGTTAAATGTATATAAAGTTTCATTATATATTTAGAGGTATATATAAGTTAGATATCAATTTGAAGCAATTTTATTTGTTTAAGAATTATTTTATTTTATTTTAAAATAATTTTATTTATTATATAGATAGATATATAAATTTTATTTGCATTTTTTTTATATTTTTAGTTTGATTAATTATTTAATTATTTAAATTTATATCTTTCAAATTTTTAATTATAATTAATAAATAAATAATATCTCAAATTAACAAATCAAAATATTAATTTTTAAAAAAATAATAATTTTTAAATTATAGTATTAGTATGTATATGTGTGTGTTACATGTTATTTATTTTAGAAATATTATGTTTCTTATTGAATATTAATAGTCTTACATATAAATGGTTATCAAATTTAAGATAAAACATAAGAGTTCTTGTTAACAGTTTCATGGCATTATTTTTCGCCTCTTGCTACCATTATAGAATGTTAACATTAATAAGAGTTCTTGTTAACATGCTCATGCTATTATATTCCATCTCTTCTTGTCATTGTAAAATGCCTCTAAACATTAATTATGATACTATTATTTTTTATTTTTTATTTTTTTATAATTATATTACTATTTTATTATTTATTTATTTTTATTAATAATGTTTTTTAGTTTTCATATTCTAATATAATTTTAAAAAATTAATCTCTATTTTTTGAATTAATATATATAATATTATAAATATTTTTTTAATATTTTTTATTATCTTTATTTATGTTGAGAAGCATACTATAATGGCGTTAAGGAACTTCTTATTCATAAGGTTGGTATTTTTGGATATATATTATGTAAAGTTCTTAAGAGGACTAAGAATATTGCCACCATTTATCTATGACAATTGTGAAAAAACTAGAAAAAGAAAACAACTTTTCAATTGCAAAGCTAATGAAGAGAGATCAAAGTCATTAGAAGATAAGTAAATGAATGCTATGACTATGGATGTGAACTACGAAACCTATGTTTCCCTAAAAAAACATATGTAAGAAAGGTCATTTCAAATGTTAGGAATACATCTAGGTCTAAGGATTTCATTCATAGGACTAAGAATATTGTCACCTTTATATATGACTTCTATAAAAAGATGAATAATAAATCAACTTTCCAATTATGAAGTTAGGAACAAAGACTAAAGTTATTAGAAGATAAGTAAATGGATTCTACGACTATGGATGTGACCTCTGACGAATATGTCTAGGTTTAAGGATTTCATTCATAGGACTAAGAATATTGTCGCCTTTACATATGACCTCTATAAAAAGATGAAAAAGAAGTCAACTTTGCAACTCTGAAGTTAGGAACAAAGGCTAAATTTATTGGAAGATAAGTAATGGATTCTACAACTATGGATGTGAACTATGAAACCTCTAATTTTCTTGAAGGAATATGTAGGCAAGGCCATTTCAAATGAGCTTCTAGGAAAAGGTTCCAAGTCTAAGAATTTCTCAAGATATATGACTTTATTTTTCTTTTAATTTATCCATAGCGATTCATCTAATATTAATGAAACCAAATTATATATTCACTAAAATAATGTTGGGATTGAATTAATATTTGACACTGAGAAATGAGCATAGTGATGAGTGAGAGTGAGTGTTTGAATTTGTGTGAAGGCGCAGCTGAGGAAGACACAGAATCTGATGCAAAGGATGAGGTAGATGGTTTTGCTAGTTCACATGTGACTTTCTCTTTCCTTGCAATCCTTGCTTCATGTGTGTTGCATGTGGCTTGTGTTGTGTTCGAGCTGTGGGAGAATCCTGTAGTTGTGCACTTATGGTCCCTTGTGGAGGTTCTAATTGTGGAGAGGTCTATCCTTGGCTCTAACCAGTGTGTTGGGGTAGATGTTGTGATTCTCATTCCAACCCTCTCCCTATCTCCTTCGTTCGTGGTTTCCCCTTGCTCTCTTGGGTTCTCTCAGTTGCTTTTTGTTCTGGAGTCTCCTTTTGGTGGCCTTTGCTCTTGGGGTTTGGTGGCTACTCTTAACGTTCTTGTTGGAAAGTGGTGGTCCCTATGGGTTTTTTTTGTAGAGTTTTTTTGGCCTCTTTGTGGTTATGACCGACATGTTGGGGCAGATGGTGTGCTTAATGTTTTGACCTGCTCCTTGTCTTTTTCTTGTGAGGTTTGCTCTTTCTTTATTGGGTTCTTTTTGCGGCTAATGTTTGTTGCTTTGTGCCCCCCTACAGACCTTTGTTTTGTTGTCCTAGCTAGGGATTTTGTGGTGCTCAAGCTGTAAGAGGTATTTCTTGTTGTTTTCCCTTTGGCGAATGGTGTGAGGCTTGGGTTCTAGTTGTAGGAGTTTGTTTGGAGTTTTGACCCCATTTTATCCTTGATTGGCATATTTGGGAGGATGTTGTGCTTCATGTTTTGGTCGACTCTCTTTATTTCTCCTATGTTGGGTCCCCTTGTCTTCCCTTTCTTCAATTGGGTGCTAGCAGTTGTACTCCTATTTTGTTGTGTCGTGCGTCCTTGACAGCATGTGGGTTGCGGGTGCATTTTTCCTCTTGGGCGTTTAGTGTGAGTGTTGGTTTTCTTGTTGAAAGATTGTATTTAGAGTGTGGCTATATCTTGTCCCTATCTGGAATGTTGGGGAGGATGTTGAGCTTAATTTTTTGGCTGACTTCTACCTCTCTTCTTTTGTAGGTTCTCCTTGCCTTTCCATCCTTTTGTTGTTTGTTGGTGCTCTTGCACCTTTGATGTTTTTGGAGGTTTTTGGGCCTTTCAAAGAGGATATTTCGTTGCTTTAGGGCCTTGGTTTTTGGCTTTTTTAGAGCATCCTTTTGGTTGCTTTTTCTCTTGGAGAGCAGTGGTTGTTGGTTTCTTGGTGGTTGTTGTTGTGGGCTTCATCCTTTTGGCTAGGTTATCTCCATTAACCCAGAAGTTTCTATTTTGGTTTAAAGTTACTTTGATCCCCTATTGGTTGGTGAAGCTTTTATGGTTGAAAGGGGATGTTATTTTTTATTGGCAATAAATCTCTTACTTGTGGTGGTGTTGCTCACTATTTGTGGGGGTTTCGTTGCTTGAGTTTTTTATGGATACAGTGGCTACCCGTATTATTGCTATTTGGGTGTTGGCTAAGCAATATCTTACGCTCTTCCTAATGACCCAGTTGTCAATGTTACCAAAGGGAGTTATTTCTTCCCTTTGGCTATAGATAGGGATGTTTTTCACATTCTTCTTGTTGATCTCAACACTCAATCTACTAAAGGATGTTATGTATGCCTTTTTTGTTGAAGTCTTAGCTTTCTATTGGGTTCTACAATTGTTTGCTCTTATGGAGGTGGAGCCCTCTCCTTTTGAGGTGGAGTTGGGTATTGTGGATGTGGTTGGAAGCTATCCTTTCTGGTTTCCTCCTCTATTATTCCTATTGAGGTGGAAGCTACCCCTTTTAAGGTGGAGGTCAAGGTGGTTGGAGATTTTAGGCTTTGGTGGAAAGGGTGTTCATGTCATCCTCTCTAATAGAGGGGAGCTCTCTCCTTTGAGGTGGACATTAAGTTGGTCTTTTGGGTTGTTAGGTGTTTCAAGGGGATTCTTGCTTCCCTTTTTATTTTGAAAGGGAGCTCTTGTTGCCCTCCTTTTTCTTGGCTCAGTGCTTCTTACTATGAGCGGTTGGTTTGTTGTTGTGTGGTTGTTGCAGGCTATTTGGTTACCTAGTTGATTCAGGTGATTTATGTTTGTAGTTAGGGTTCAAGGTCCTTGCCAAAACTTGGTTGTATAGGGTTTTAGGTTCCCTTCAAAACCTGATTTGTGCAGCTTGAGGTGCCTTGTCTATCTTTTGAAGTTTGTTGTTGTTGGGTTGTTGATTGTATGTGTTTTATCTATTTGTAGTGTTCCTTTGTAAGGGTCTCAAGTCCTTGCAAAACCTATTTGTAAAGGGTTTCAGGTCTCTTCAAAACCTATTTTTCCCCATTAATCAAAACATTTCACATTGAGATGCTAATAGCAGGCCTATTTTGGAAAAACTATATAAAAGACTTTTACAAATATCAGTCTTAAATATGCATCTTTTTATATAATATGTTTCAAAATCTTTTCTATAATTTTTTAAAAATAAGCATACTAATTTTAATAATTTCTTATTGACATAATGTAACAAAATATTTTATATTATTTATTTTTAACATTATGGCCTCCCAATATTGGATTCTAGTATTTTTTATAAAAAAAATATGATTTTTGTTATTTTAAGTATCATTTTAGTTATTCTTGATGAGATTGTGATTAAATGACAAAGTCATAAATTTTTCAAGATGGAGATCCATGTTCATATCATTTTAATTATAATATTAAATCATTTATCATAATATCTTCTTCTCCTATATGAAGTTCCATTTTTATTAATTTTCTATTTTATAATATATTAATATTTTTTATATCTTAGCATTTGAAATATCTTTATAATAATGATGTTATCAATAAAAATAAAATATTTTTAAGTAAAACTAAAATAATTAAATATATAATAAATAAAAACAATTATACATTGTGTTTGTTTATTTATAATTTAATTTAAAAAATAAAAACTTTTGTTCATTATTAATAAATAAAATTGTAATGAATATTAGTTTTTTCAATTAAAAATATAAATAAAACAAAATACTATTAGTAATGTTATTTAATACTAAAATAACTATTTATTAAAATATAAAGTAAATAAAATAAATAAATGACAATATAAATATAAATATGGGTGTAATGTGCGAAGTTGCAGATGGTAGCACAAGTGAAGTAGTAGTTGGAAGAAGGCATCAGGACAATGGAGCTGAAGTGAAAGCTAACCAAAAGGGTAAGTCACAGTCCAAGAGTGTGAAAGGAGAGGAGTTTGATGCAGTCCCACCTATCGGCCTCTAGTACATCTCCCATGACACCTCTCCTCATCGAGGGTTATCAGAATAGGATCAACCCCTTTCATGAATGCACAAAATTCTACAAATCACAAGTCATTTTGGATTGTCCCAAGCCATCACCGGTCAAGCCTTCATTGGATTCTCTCATCCCTGATCCCATGCATTCTTGCTATCTGAGTGATTTGAAAGTCTATATGACAGAAACCCCTGTTGAATTCCATGTATTAAACACTTGTATCGATGACCTTGTAGATGTGATCGGTAACAGGTCACTCCTTGTTCATTGTTTGAGCAAGCGACCACCAATTGATAAGTTTGTAGGTTAGATGAAGGCATCCTGGAGTAACATCCCTACTCTAAACATTGATATCCTCAACTTTAGTTTCTTCTTGTTGTGATCCGCCTTTGTGGAAAATTGCAACATTGTCAAGTAGAAGGGCCTATGGTTTTATGGCCAATCTAGCCTCTTCCTTCTAGATTGGTCCCTTTTTTTCAATCTTGCAACTGCCAAGATAACATCAGTTCCCATTTGGATCAGACTTTATAATCTTCCATCAATTTTGTGTGTGTTAGAACTCATTAAAAATATGATTGAGCAGTTTGGATCCTTTGTGAAGTTGGACCCTAGTGTTCCTTATAGCAGATTCACCAAAGGTTGTGTCATCATAGACATCTCTAAACCGATGCACCACTCATTTTTTATCCATTCTACTCATGGCACCTGGACCCAATTTCTCAACTATGAAGGTCTTCCCTTTAGATGCTTTTGTTGCAACATGTTGGGGCACAAAATTGATGGTTGTTCCTCTCCCATGTTTTCCATCTCTCAACACTTCAATCTCAAGCAATGGGTCAAGAAATCGAGCTCTCTAGATGCTAACTTTATTTGGAGTAATCATGAGAAGTTTGTGGTTGCTCAAGAGGATCCCACGGCTAATCTTGAGACCAAGATTGTGGCCTCCAATGGTGTGGTGCAATCCTCTTCCAAGTCCATTAGTGCTCCATGTGAGGTTCCACCCCCTCATCCTGATGCCATCTCCCCCTTCCAACTAAGGTGGTGGGCAATGGCTTTGATTCTGAGGGCTCTTATCCCTTCATGGAGGGTCTAGATGGGGACTTCTTAGATATTTTGGATCTGGATGAATTGGTTGTTCTTGTTAAAAATTGCACCATCTCCCAAATAACTAGTGTCATCCCCAAACCAAACTTCTCGACCAAAAGGAAAAAGGGACACAAATTAGAGGCTGAGAAGCTCTATATCGAAGGCAGAGATGTTGTTGATGATGACACACAATGGACAATGGATGCCCTCCTCACCAAGAGTATGAGGAAAGGGAAGGTCAAAAAGACCATCTGAGTCATGCTTATAGGGTGGTAAATATTGTTTGTGTTATGTTTGATGGTAGTTTGGTCTCCAATTATTCTTTATGCCTTGCACTTTCTTTAAGTTTTGTATGAGTGCTCTAGGATTCTTTAGTCTCTTCATCATATTTTGTGCTCCCCACTTGTGGGTTTGAAGCAGTCTGCATTATTATTTTTATTTATATATTAGGAGTGGGCCTGTTTTCAGTGAATAGGCATGTGCCACCTTCTTGAGTAAGTTTTCCATCAGTTTGGGCAAATTTGCTCCCTAAACAACTAATCTCGTCTCTCATTCAGTCAATCCATTCATCCATTTTGTGCATCTGTCTCCTCGTTCTGAGAGTCAATCTCCCCTTCTGAGCATCCATTTCCTCATTTCGATTATCTACTCATCCATTTTGAGCTTGCGTCTCCTCATTCTGAGAGTCAGTCTACCCTTTCAAGCATCCCTTTCCTCATTTTGAGCATCTATTCTAAGCTTTTGTCTCCTCATTTCGAGAGTCATTCTACCCTTTCAAGCATCCATTTCCTTGTTTTGAGCATCCATTCTCTCATTTTGAGCATCTGTCTCCTTGTTCTGAGTATCCGTCTACTTGTTATGCAAGTCTATCTACCTATTCTGAGGGTCTGTCTAACTATTTTGAGAGTCCAGAAACCAGATAGGAAACCTCACCCTAAGAGGGGTGACCAAGTCCAGTCCAGAGGTGACCAGGCCCAAGGAATAGGCGACTAGGCCTAGTGCATAGGCAAACATGCCCCAAACATAGGCGACCAGACCTAGTGGATAGGCGACTTTTCCCTTCAATCCATTTGCATCTTCCATTCACTGGTGATCTTCACTTCAGTCCATCTACAAGTCATCCATTCATCATCTAAATCAAATAGGTACATCTTAGAATGACTCTAGGTTACACATCCATCATCGTTTTCTTGATCCAAATCCCCTAAAATTCATTTTAGAGGTTCTTATCCAAATTGACTTAGGTATCTACATTCGATCGACATCACTCATATTTGCTCAGGATTGTCATCCCTCTTGAGTCGGTTATCATCTTCGGCCCAATCAATCCACTTTCAATCTCAAGGTGGATTCGATGCCACAATCATCTATTTATCCTTTTATCTAATCAATCAACACCTTAAGTCACCTAGGGTGATCTTTAAACGTGGTTTAGAATCCCTTTCATCATCCTATCTAATCCATCATCTAATCTTATCAAATCATCTCATCAATTGATCTTATCCAATCTAATCCCATCACATCCTCCAATCATCCTAATCTGAGCTTTAATCCAATCCCAATCTGAGCTTAAATTCCAATTTGAGCTTTAGTCCACCTACATCCAAGATCTTTTGATATCAAAACAAATATTTACCTTTTCATCATCTTTTTTTTCCTTCTAATCGTCTATTCCCATCTTTTCAATCCGTATCCATCACATCTAACATTATGAATCCTTATCCTCCATCGATGCAACCAAAAATAGTAGTCGAGGGGAATCCTAATTATGTTGATGATGATAATGAAAGTCTTGTTGATCAAGATGTATATGACATAGATCCCCTTGATACTATCATTGCAAGTAAGCTTTCCCCAACCACTTTCCAAAATCTAATCCCCCCTCCAAGATATCACGTTACGCCTCCATCCACACCTAATAATGCTCCTATCCTACCTTTGACAAGGGATATCCATTATCTTCCTCGCTTGCATCTCCATCATATCCTTCCTCTACATCATTTTCTTATCCACCACCCACATCCTCTTATCCCAATCTATCTTCCCAATCTTCCCATCCTAATCTACCATCCCAATACTCCTATTACAATTCCCCATCCATGTCCCCCTGTCCTAATCCTCCTCACCAGTCTAACCATTCTAATCCTACATCCACACCTTTGTACCTTAATCCTACATCCCCATCAACTTATCCTAATCCAAAATTTGCATCTACCTATCCTAATCCACCATCTACGTCCTCCTATTTCAATCCACCATCTTCCCATCCTAATCCACCATCCTAATACCTTTATTACAATCCACCACCCATATCCTCTTGTCCTAATCCATCGTCCCAATATTACTATCTTAATTCCCCATCTACTTCCCTGAAATCAATCCATTATCCACATCTTCCTATTCTAGTTCACCATCCCAATATCCCTACCTTAACCCTCCATCTAATCCTAATCCTCCATCTACTCCCAGTCCTACATCCATTTCCATTCCTCCATCTAATCCTAGTCCACCAATCCCTAATCCTTCATCCACTCCTACCACACCATCTAAGCCTAGAGTATGCACAATTCTCACTCGAGAAGTTCTCCAAGGACTTATGACAAAGAAGACATCCCCAACTCCACACCTTGAAGTCTTGGAACCATGCCATCCCAATCCCTCATCCATAGTCACTAGTGATGAGACCCTTCTCCATCCAACACCTATCATTTTTGTTACCACCCCTAGCACCGCTCAAACTGCTAAAACCATCAAATCTACCAAATCCATTGAACCCCCATCTCCCACTCTACGATTAGCCAAGCCCATCAAAGATAACCAAATCCAATCACCACCTCCTACTCCTAGATCCACCTAATCCATCGAAGACACTCGAGTCCAATCCACTCCTCCCACTCTTAGTATCATTGAAACCCATTCTCATGAATGTCATGAATCCTCCATCCTTCCATCTCCCTCACTTGAAGAGTCCCTCCAAGACTCCATCATCATGCCACCCACACAGGATGAGTCATTCCAAGAGCCTGATCCAAAGCATACCAACATATCCCCTTCTCCACATCAAGATCTTGTCGTCCCATCTAGTCCATCTCAAGATCACAATCCCCCATCCATTCCATCCCATGATCCCCTTGATACTCAAAACCCGATCACTCCATTGCATGACCCCTTATCACTTGCTACCACAATTCCAAACCCTATCATATCACCTAATCCCTCTCTTGATCCCTTACCACTCACTCCTCCTAATCACGATGTTGCTATCCCATCATCTCCATCTCATGATCCTCCATTGTCACCTAAAATTACTATCCCCTCACCGCTTTTGTACCCCCTTGGTACCCTCGCATTCTTCCATGGTGGTCTCCTTGCAGAAGAAAAACAAAGCATATATGCCACCCATCATCCTCTGCCTAATAATGGACTCACATAATGTTTTCAGAATAACAAAAATCTTATCATGGATCGAATGCTCAAGAACATGAATTATCAAGGAAAAGGTTTAGGCCTTCACGAGCAAGGTATTTTAGAGCCCATCGCAGTAAAAGAACAAATCTATACATAAGGTCTTGGACACATCTCTCAAGACTCGCAATCTAAAGATGATGGTACAACCTCTATACGTCCTCAATGAGCCTCTTCCAAAGGAAATAAAGGCTCCTCCCATCACTCCACTAGATCATTTGCTGCCATCCCCCCTCCTCCATCATATCACCCCAAAACAACCATGATCCATATTCCTCCCTCATCTGCTCTATCCATTTTGGGTCCTTATGTCCCTCCACCCACTACGTTTATTTTGGGCCCTTATGTCCCAAAATCACCTCCTCCATCTCATCCCATTCATCATTTCATCCATCCATCACCTATCCATGTCACCCATCATAAACATCTCACTCTCATATCCCATAATCAGGATCAACAAAGGCACATACCTGCACATCCTCCATCCACATATCATCCCCAAAATCCTACCCCCATCACCCCACTCATGCTTCCTTCATATCATCCATCTCCTCGCACTTTAGATACTAAAATAAAAATGCATACATCTAAACATCCACATGAATCTAAAGGTCTTCATGTCCCCTTTAAAAGACATGTTGATAAAAAGAAAAATCCAATCCAAAATCAAAATCATGCCCATTGGCCACAAAGGCACACCAAAGCAAAGATCAAAACCATGTGGATCCCAAAGAAAAAAGATATAATGCCTTCAAATGAAAAATCTATAACAACATCCAAAGTTTCTAATCCAAGAGATACTCATATGCCCCTTCCATCTCCTAAATTTGTTTTGGGTCCCTTTGTCCCAAAATTCACTATTCCATCTCCTCCATTATCCACACATTCTTCACCCATTAATCCTCCTATCCTTTCACATACACCACCATATGTGCCAATGTTGGTCCTGAACTCATCACCCCATCACACACCTACCCCATCATTCCATCCATACCCTTTCCAACATCCCATCCATTATCCCACATATCTCCCCCATCATATGCCTTTAATCCATTCCCTTGCATAATCCATTTATCCTAATAAGGTTATACCAACATCCAATAGTAACTTCACACATGGGCTCTTACTACCTCCTATGGAACTTGATGCGTAAGTCCTTCATCCATCTCCTTATCACATGTCTTCTAAATCCACTTATCCATATCCCTATCTTTATCCATCTCCATCCACATTCTATCCAAAAATCCAAAAAGTCAAAAAAAATCCAAAAATCAAAAAAAAATCAAAAACATCAAAAAAGTAAAAAAAAAAGTAAAGAGAAATAATTCGTCCAATGGTGAAAACTTGGAAAAGAAGCACCTTGGATAAGTACCATGATGAAAACCTGGAAAACATACATCATGCATAAATCCCCATCTGTCTCTTTCCACACTTGGGGGCAACTACATCCCCCTCACCCATCTCCTCCAACCAACATATCTTCCACATCCTACTTGTCATATCTCATTTATCCCAATCCCTCCATCCTTGTGATCTTGATATTGATAGGGACAAACATATATACATGCTTTGGAAACCTCTTGGCATACATCCCCCTTTACCTACACACTATCCCAATCCTTATCTACATCCATCTACCTTACTTTTCCACCCATCATGCTACCATCACTCTCCCTTCCTTATACATGCATCCTACCTATATCCATCTCACTCCTTTATTTACCTATCCTTCTATCTTCCATCCCTCATGCCTCATCATACATGACATATCTAGAGTGGGGGCATCTATCTTCCTTTGTGATAGAGTCCTTGGAGACATCATTCATCCCTCATGTCATCCCTGTCATCTCCCCATCCTTATCTTCATACCTATCCTTATCTCCTTACCAATCCAAACAATCCTTTTCATCTCCCCATCCTTATCTTCCTATCCCTCCAAGCAATCACTTCCATCTCCCCATCCTTATCTTCCTACCTATCCTTATCTCCTTACCAATCCAAACAATCATTTTCATCTCCCCATCCTTATCTTCCTATCCCTCCAAGCAATCGCTTCCATCTCCCCATCCTTATCTTCCTATCCATCTAAACAATCCCTTTCATCTCCCCACCCTTATCCCTCTATACATCCATCATTGCAATCCCTTCCATCTTCCAAATCCTTACCTTTATGTCTATCTATCCAGTAACCTTTTCCCCATCCAAATTTGTATCCCTTTATCCATCCATCATGGCAATCCCCTCCATATTCCCATCCTTATCTTCCTATTTTTATCTATCCATCCCTTCATCTTTATCCTCCTCCCATCTCATAATCCCTTCTCATTGGTATCTAGCTATAGGCTTCCCCTCATGCCATCCAATGCCATCTATCTCATCATCCTCACTCCTGCTTCTTTTGTGCATCTTTCCAATCTCCTATCATTTCTCATCACCAATCTCTCCATCACATCATCCTCCCAATTCATTTTGATGATTTGGATAACTATCGCATCCCTGAGCTTTGTTTGATCACCATCATCCTATCTTATCCAATAGGTCTATCTTGTCTCATCATATCGATCCCATCATTTTATCCACTTATCATGGTCATCTCATCATCCTTTATCCATGGTCGGTCATCAATTTTTGTCGAACTACGTTGCCTCTGCGCTTTCACGTAGGCAAGGTCGATCATTTGATCTGCCCCTGGGGATTTTGTCTTTCTTGTCTTTGTCCTCCATCCTTGTCTCCATCATCCCCTTTTCACTTTTATCCATGGTATTTTATAGAACTACGAGGGCTCTGCGCTTTCACATAGGCAAGGCTAATCTTTGATCAACCCCCGAGCCCCTAGTTCTTTAGGGTGTGTCAGTCTTGTGCCTTGTGTCTTGTGTCTTGTGTCGTGTCATCAAGTATGTCCTTATCTCGCTGGTTCTTCACAAATGGGATCCACTCGTCTCATGAGATCCAATCAGCTTTGAGTATCCTGTGTCATACCGATCTTTTAGTTTAATATCCATCTTAGGTCTCAACAGGATGCATCCTTCCTAATAGACCTCATCAATCCCATCCATCCCCATGATCCTATGGCAAAGGACATTTGAAATTGATTGTGATCTTTTGATACTTTTAGTTTTTGTTTATCATTTGAGCTCCCTATCATCACTTGTCAAGGCCACCATTATCTATCATATTATGGTGTGTTTTGACTGGTCAACATAGGGGCATATCTTGATATTTTCTTTGTTGTTGTCTTCCTGGTTGTCCCATGTAGTACCCACCAAGACCCCTATGGTCTTGTGTTACATTGGGGCATCCTTTGTGCTTGTGGTTATCCCAATACCTGGCCTGACCAAAGTCATCATGACTTTGGGTTGTTGGAATAGCCTTCTTGTATGTTGTGTTTATTTTATGCATCACACACGAATCAACCTTGGTTCTTCATACCTTGGCATCTCGTGTCTTGTGCTATAGCAAAAACCAATGCTCTGAAAATGGAAAATTGCATTTCATTTTCCATTCCATTGCATTGCATGTATCCTCCATCTCTTCTCATCCCTCTTTTCATCAATCCTCATCAAATCATCATCTCTTCAATCTTCTTAGAATAATATTGATTGGTTATTCTAAGCATCTTTTTCTCTATCATCCCTCTTACATCTTAATCCAATCCTCGTCCATTCAATCTAGCACAAATCATCTAATCACATCCTTGGTCTTGTTCCTAGCCTTGCTACAAGCCTTGATCCAATCACCATCATTGTCATCATCATTAGGATGTATCCTTCCCTATCCTTTGGTGTTGTTTTGGGATGTATCCTTCCCTCATCAACAACACTTTCATCATCATGTATCATCATTGGGATGTATCCTTCCCTATCCTCGTGTTGTTTTGGGATATATCATTCCCTCATTGACAACACTCCATCCATCATCAACCCATTTTGGTTTGTAGCTTAACTGGGGCAACATCACATTTGTCCTTAAATCCATTTGTGCTTCTCATCATTTCCTATCGCTTATCATCCTCTCTTATCCATCACTCTACATCATCTTTTTTGTCTTCTCTTTCATTATCTCATCCATTTCGAGAGCACATCTGTGTTCTCTTGACCCGACATGTCCTCTTGAGGGGGCATCCTCAATCCCTAATCTTCATCTTCACCCCCATCATCTTCCCAATCACTCCTTTGGTGACTAGGGCATCTTTCCCAATCTAGCCATCTTCTTTCGGGTTCTATGTTTTAATATTCTTTGAAATGATGCTACTTCGTAACACCATCTGAAAGAGGGAAAAATGTAGACATCCAAATTTGGGCACTTCCATTTGTCCAAAACATCCCCTTATTTGCATTAATTAAGTAATATTGCTATTATTTAATTAATATCCTTAAATTCTTCTAAATCCTTAAGGTATTAGTTAATAATTAAATACCTTATCCCTTTATTCCCCTTTTTCCTCAAAAGAATTAAATAAATAAGACATTTATTTAATTCATCACGTCACATCCCCCATAATCTTCACTTAATCTTAATCCACCTTCTAATCCCATCATTAGGGATGTGCACATGTCTAATCCTTGATTAGGATGTGTCACATCCTCCAACTTTTGCAGGTTGGCTCCTAATCTTCACTAGCCACTAACTATCTTCTAATCACTGATTAGTTGGTCCAATCAGCATCTTGGTCAACTCTCTCATTCCCCAAGAAATTTTTAATTCATTTTTGTCTTCCCTGTATGAATTTAAAATTCACTTTTATTCCTCTAAGGAATCTCCTCTCCCCCATATGATCATTGAGAGGTCACATCAGTCACATGGGTTACGAACCTTCTATTATAAGCACCGTGTTTTATCCAAGGTACTTCTCAACTTCCTTGTCTTATCCTTGAGATATTTCCAACCATGTGAATTTAAAATTCACTTTTATTCTTCCAAAGAATCTCCTCTTCCCCATGTGATCATTGAGAGGTCACATTAGTCACATGGGTTAAAAACCTTCTATTATAAGGACCTTGTCTTATCCACAAGGTACTTTTCAGTCTCCTTCATAAGAACCTTATCTTATCCACAAGGTGCTCCTCATATGAATTTAAAATTCATATTTATTCTCCCAACCATCTTATCCACTCCAATCATGTGAAAATATTCACATTTATTTCTCCAACCAATTCTCTCTTCCCCATGAACATTTTTTGAGGAATACTAAAATTCCTTATATGTCACTTTCATTCTCACTTAGGGACAAGAAGCTCATTTTTTAGGAAATCTTCTCCCCTCCTAAGGTACTTTCAAAGTACTTGTCCTTCTTCCACATCACTTGTCCTTCCTCCATGTCATTTGTACCCTTTCCATCTCACCATGTCTTTTGGACACTTCATCCTCCACATGGCAAGATGTGAGGGCTTGTGAGTCCTCAACTCACCGTAGCCCTCCATCTTGGCCATGGTGGCTCAATCCTGACCGTTGAATTCTCTAAAGAATTCAATTTCTTCTATAAATAACCCCCCTTCTCATTCATTCGAGGACATTAGGCATTTTATCACACTTATGCTCTCAAGCTCTCAAGCCATCATCAAGCACATCTTTTGCATTCAAGAACTTGCATACTTAGTTTAGCTCTCATCCTCTTGCATCCATTTTTCATCACATTGCCATCAAAAGAGCACACAACCAAGCTTCAATCAAGGGCCAACCAAGGAGATCAACACGGATAAAAGGTATAATCATTTACTTGCTTTATCTTTTCTTTTATTCGTGTTCAACTTAGGCTAATCTCGAAGTGGTCTAGTGTTCTCTATTTTGCATTTCTTAGTTTGTTTTGCATATTTAGGAGTAGAAACACTTGCACACAGTATATAATAATATTTTTTTGTTATATATAAATAATATTATTTTCTTTTTTATATGTTCATATAGAAAGATTTTTCATATATATATGAATTTGTTTTAACTTGTTAAAATTATTTAAACTATATATATATTATTTTATTTTATTTTATAAGTATTGAAATTTTATTTTATTTTTATTTATTTAAGAATTTTTAAAATTATTTTAAAATTATTTTAAACTAATTTATAAAATATGTTATTTGTCAACTATCTTCACAAATTAAAAAAGAATCATTTCATTTTTTTCATATTAAATCATTGTTCAATTATCTTTAACAAAATTATTGATCTATTAAAATACTATTATTTATAGATTGCAACTCTAAATATTATTAATATATCTATCTCTAAGAACTATATAAAAAACATCAAAAAGTACCTATTAAATAAAATAATTCTATATAAAATAAAAATAAAATATTTTTTTATGGAGGGTTTTATATCAAACCTAGATTAATTTTAGCTACTTGATATGGGAGCACAAGCTATAGGTTGAACCTCTTTGGCTAAGAGCCAAGGATTGAGGAGTATTCATTCCACCAAATTCGCCTAAGGCATGATCTTGGCCTCATCCCTTATGATGTCAGAGCCTTATAGTTAGCAAGACTTCATCCCTGGTGGACTCATTTAGAACCATTCAAATTAAAATAACTAGCAATTGCACCTTAGTGTGCAATGGGTACGCCGAAGTGTTATGGACGATTAATGAGGGATAAGTATGGTATATTAGTTGCATACACAATTTAGAAGTACAGTGGGGTGAATTGGGAGGCTATTAATAAGAAGAAAGTATCATTCTTGTGAACAATATTTCAAAAGGTTGAATACATGAAATATTTATATAAAAGAAATAAAGTTTTTTGTAGATTGTGAAGATGAAAAATTGTTGTACAATTATTTTATTGATTTGGAATTGGCAAAAGGTGAATGTTTTTTATCACATTATTTTCATTGGGCTTGACAACAACATATGTAAATTTTTTGTGTAGTAGGGGCGCTTGACCTGCAAAGGACAAAAATGAGAAAAGTTAGGAATCAATAAAAATGTATGTTTAAAATAATGTATAGAAAAAGTGTACATAGAATTGGATAAACTTTATTTTTGTGAGTGTATTGAAAATGTAAAGGGATAGTATGTGTTAATGGTTGTACAAGGTTTACAATGAAGAATGAAATAAGATTTGGAATAAACCTACAATTTTAGAAATTCTCTAAGCATTTTAAGTGATTGCATTTAATAATGACCTCAATCGCTCTTCTTCATTTATCTGACGAGCAACATAGGGGCTTTATTGCATGTAGGCATATCTTTGAAATGTGAATGCGGGGTGAATACAAAGACACACAAGTTCGCAGACTCTTGAAATAGTTATGAATGTTGACCCTTGATGGTCAATGTTGTTGATGTCAATTGTAGCCCTTGCAAGTGTGAGGCCTTGTGATTTGTGTATTGTTAAGGCCCATGCCATTTTAACTAGGATTTGGCATTGAACACCATGACTCAATGGGGTTATAGGGACATTTTTTGAGTTGTTTTGATCCCAAACAAGGCCTATGTAATTATTGAATTAGACAACAACAAACAATAGAAGTTGGGGTGGCTTTTTCACTATCTTTGTATACTATTTTTTTGACATGTCCACTGCACCATTTATAAGGCTTGTTTCAACCCAATGATTTGAACATAATATAAATTTTTGGTCAATACACAATAGGATATTAGGTTGGATTTGTTATTTATCTAGATTTGAACTTGTTGGGCTCCTTAGTTGTTATGTAGTCAAGACAAAGCAACAAGTTTTGCTAAAGACGACAACATGCGTTTATTATGTAGTGAAGCCATTTCATTTGTTGTAAAGAGATGTATGGAAGATAAGAAAGTAGATTGCTCTATAGAGGTGAGCGAGGAGCTTGAACGTGACATTAGTAGATGTCAATCTATAATTGTTGGTTCAGCCTTCTGTAAATTGCATAGAAGTTCACGTAAAAGAATTTGGACGGGCTCCTCACCGCTTTGCCAAAATATTTTTTTAGTATAAAAATAGTTGTGAAGTTGTGCCATAGTGTGCCCCTATAGGAAGATGACACATACATAGGTATGTCTTTGATTAGTGGTAGTTGGCCTAGGTCACCAAATAGCATGATTGAGCATCCTCCAAAAGGGAGTTGGTTATGTGAAGGGAATGCTTTATGTAACCTCATGCCAATGCGTTACATCAACTTTGGACTAATGAAATTCATTTCATCTATAAGAATGTAGTGAATGAAGTACATTCTTTCTTCGAAGGTTACAAGTGTTTGTACTTGCAAGGGGGTGATGAGCCTAGACATTAGTTAGTTTTCTTATGCTTTTATACAAGTTCATAGACATTACCAAGACATTTATCCTATACATTTTATACATTATGCTATCTTTTATACTTATTATACAACCTTGAACCTACTTTAATGTATATGGAAATATGATTATGATGTGATGGTTAATGCATAATTTATGTGTGGATATGTATGAAATGTAATTGATATTTGTTCTTAGCTATGGTTGTTAGTATTGTGTGCATGTTTTTTGAAATCTTATAGCTAGAAGAGGTGGATTGTAACTCACAACAACTTTAAGGTGCAACCTATAGCCAAAGGAGTTCCTAGACAACAAAATAGAGGAGGTTCCAAAATAAATGAAACACAACAACTACAACATGGAGGCACTTAACAAAGATGGTTGTGCATCATTATGATGTCTAATAAAAACACTAGAGGAGAAGAACCTATTACAATTAGGTTTCTAAAAAAATTGATTTGAGCATTCAACATGCTAGCTCTATTTCAACAGAGTCACAATCCTATTGGGACTCTTCTTCCTTTTAAGTTGGAGTTTAGATTACTGAGTCATTATCACTCTCTGATATCTAGGGAGTGGTGATTAATTGTTTCAGTTTAGAGTCATGTTTCAATAAACTCCCTTGTGCCTATATGTATAGCTAGGTGGTTGAGGTTTAGGAGTTAGTCAGTTAATTGGTTTTTGGTCTAGAGAAAATATAGTTGCTAGATACATTTTAGTTAGTTCTTATTCCTTATGCAAACAATGTTTATTGTTCACTCATGGTTTCAATGAATAAGATATCTCAGTAGAATCTTATGTGATCTTTTGGAGTTGTACAATGAATTATTTGAGTTATCATGATTGCATTGATCTAAGAAGTTAGATTTGGTTTAGATTAGTTAAGACATCCACTTGAGCAAGAACCACTCAAGGGAATTTTCCTCCACTCCATTTCCTATTATTTCATTCTTGTTTTAGTAGTTACTTCATAAATTCAAGTTGTATTAAATAGATTCTGTGTTATAGTCATTAATGGATTTGTGAATAATTCTTGTTTCTCAATTATACTGTAATTGTTTGAGTGTGTTGTACTCCAAAGTGTAGTGTAGGTTTATTTATCAGTTCAGTTAAATTTTTAGCATTCATTTTTTGATAGTAATTAGTTACAATCTTATATTGTAGGTACCCGTAGCAATAGTGTTAGCTTTACTTTCTTTACTATTTTGTAGCTTTATGATTTTCCAACAAGTGTAGCATCTGTGATAGGACAAATTAGGTAATCTTGAGTCTTTGAAAGCACATACAATGCCAGTACCATCACAAGCTTACTAGCTCTGGTCGATAATTCAATGAAGGTCTTTCTAAAGGCTTAAGTGGATTGTTCAACTAGGTTTTTCCTCTAAATTGTGTGATTGCCACCGAGTTTACTAAACACTAGTAGAGACTATATTTTTAGTGTTGTTTCCAGAAATGGTGCTGCTTTCAAAGATTAGTTTCTATCATTTCCAAGCTTTCCTAGTTTATATTTTTTTTCAGTATTAGGATTATTAGGCTTAATCTTTTCAAAATACCAGAGCATTTCACTAACATTGTGTAGGACCCGTTGCTATACAAAGTCATATCTATTGTATGCAAAGGCAGAGAGACTCTTTAGGAAGATTTCTCCCCTCAAACCAACAAGATAAAGTAGATATTAGTGACTACATTGATCAGAGTGAGGGTACTACTAAAGAAGAATCTTCCCTTTCACCAACATCTACTGCAAACACAAAGGGGAGATTCCAAACAATGGTTGATGCAACAGTGGATGATCCACCAAAACATGTTGCTTTTGAATTTCCAATTACCAACCAAGAGAGGGCTACTATGTTGAAGAATATCCCTCTTTCAACATTACTAGTATTTTATGGTTTGGTAACTAAAGATCCAGACACATTCTTGTTCAATTTTGATGTCCTATGTAGGAGCTATGATTACACAACTAATGCTCATAGGCTCAAGCTATTTCCTACAACTTTGAAGGATGCTACCTTGAGATGGGTACTAGGTAGAGATGTTCTAGATTGAGACACCATGAAAACAATGTTTTTGGAGAAATACCAAGATTATTGCAGAGGAGTTGATAGGAGAAGAGATGATATTTTTAGAATGACTCGAAAAGAGGGTGAACCACTGGAAGATTATGTAGAAAGGTTTCAATTATGCTTGAAGAAAAACCCACATAATAGACTCTCAAAAGAATCTTTAAAGCTTATATTTTTAAGAGGATTCAATGATGATTGCATGGATGCCCTCAATCTTATTGGTTAAGGGGATGTATCTCAATTACCATTTGAATATATTTGCAAGGTCTATAGAAACTATTCTAGGATCTTTACTAAAAGATCAAGAGGGGAAAAAACATTTACCATTGGCAAGAAATCTAATGAGGTTTCAAGAGTGGAGTTAAGTAACCTACTGTCCAACATGAAGGAGGATATAATAAATCATCTAGCTAGTCAGTTGGACAATCTACATATAAAGAAGAAGCAAGAGGAGGCCAAAGTAATGCTTACTAAATACTGCCCCAATTGTAGACAAATAAAAGAAAACTACAAGTGCAAAAAGGTGGCTAGTATTACAAAAGACAAATCAAAGAAACCATATTTTTAACCATTGGAATGAGAGCATGGACAACTATTTTACATTTCTCAAAGAAGGCCATGGCAACCAAGACAAGGTATGCCACAAGACCCTCTAAATTTCAATACATCTTTTCCAATTAATAACCAAAATTTCTCTAGTTGGAATTCTTAGGCCTGGCCAAATAACCAAAACCAATGGAAAAACCCTCAACAAAACTAGCACCAACAACAACCAAATGTATGGCCACAACAAAATTTCTAAGGTGTCAATTATAACCCTTAATGTCTAGTACAACAAAATTAGTGGCAACCACAATGGAAAAAGGGCCAGCAATGGCAACACCAAAATGTGAATTACCAATAGCCTTTACTGCCATCTCAGCCACAACAACATGCCATCATGCCCACTCCATCAAACCCAACATCTCAACCACCAAGAGCACCACAATTACCTGCCCAACCTACACCTAACCCTAATAACAAGCCTATCCAACAGGCATATACTAACGAGACTATACAATACCCCACTTATGGGGTAGAGGTGAGTGGTGTCCACCTCAGGTCAAGGAAAACATTAGTTGAACTTCATCCCCTCAAATCACTGAGATGGTGGATGAGGAACCTCCAGTTGAAGCTTTAGACAATCCACCTCTAGGGCCTAAGTCAAATCAGGTTAACTAGACCACTTGAAGTCTAAAGCCTCCTTTCTCTAAGTGTTTAGCCATTCAAAAACATCATACCCAAGCTGAGACATACCTATTGGGTCAACTTAAGGATGTTAGTATCAAAATCCCCCTTATCCAAGCTATCAAGGATATTCCAATCTATACCAAGACAATAAGAGACCTATGTATTGAGAAACCAAGGAGGAAGAGGAAAGACCCTCAGATAGTTCATGTCCTAGGGAACATTGCTAATATTATGCTAGGGAATATAATTATCCCTAAATACATAGAACCTGGAAGTCCATTAGTGGATGTTAAAATTAATGGGACCCTTATCAAGAAAACCTTCATTGACTTAGGGGCAACAATTAATGTCATGACTAAGGATACAATTCAATTACTTTAGTTAGCTAACCTTAGACCTACACCAATTATTTTACAATTGGCAGATAGGTCAATAGTGAAGCTTGAGGGGATCAATGAGGACCTAGTCATTGCATTAGATTCATGGGAGTATCCTTTAGATTTTATAGTCTTGCAGCCAAAGGTCAACCTTGCAGGATATCCACTCATTTTAGGTAGACCATGGTTAGCTACAGTTGATGCATTCATAGGTTGTAGGTCTAGGAATATGATTACATCCAATGGGTCTGTGACCAAGAAATCGGTTCTCTATCCACCAGCCCAACCTCATGAAAATCTAGAGTAGACTATATGGCCTACCCTGGATGAAGAAGACCACTATTCCCTACAAAATCTCATGACAATAGAATGCAACCCCCTGTTAGCAACCCAAGATGAGGATGAATTAATTGACCATGTCATACAAAATAATTGTGGCAGGGACCCATAACAACAAGACTGTCTTTCATGTCTGCAGGATCCACTGCAAAACATTATACTTGCAAATTTATCAGAAGAAGTTTCCCAATTGTTTCATTCTCTTTTGCCACAAAAATGTGTACCCAACATTAGTGGACTTTATCTCTCATTTGTACAATCAAAATCCAAAACATGGGAAATCATACCAGGTAAAACATTAAACATCAATAATGGATTAACTGAAGAACAACAGAATTCCTTGAACATTGTGTTGCAGCACAACCTTTGCATGGGACTACCATGACATGAAAGGGATTGATCTAGAACTTTTAATGCATAGGATCTACATAAATGATGGTTTCAAGTCCATTAGATAGCCCCAAAGGAGAATGAACCCTGCCTTAAGAGAAATAGTTAAGACTGAGTTGCAAAAGCTACTTGATGCAAGATTCATTTATCTTATTTCTAATAGCCAATGGGTGTCACCATTAGTCATTGTTCTTAAGAAAGGGGGAAAATGGAAGGTATGTGTGGACTATAGGGAGTTGAATACAACCACTAGGAAAGATCACTTACCCCTACCTTTCATTGACCAAATGCTTGATTCCGTAGCAGGGAAAAAGTACTTCTCCTTCCTAGATGGATTTAGTGGCTATAACCAAATAAAGATAGCTCTAGAGGACCAAGATAAGACCACATTTACATGCCCTTGGGGTACCTATTCCTATTCTATTCTTCCCTTTGGACTATGTAATGCCTCAGCCACTTTCCAGAGGGAAGTGCTAAGTATCTTTTCAGACTATGTTCATGATTCCATGGAAATCCACATAGATGACTTCACTACCTATGGAGACACCTATGAAGATGCACTAAGTAATCTAGAAAAGGTTTTTAAAAGGTGTAAAGAACATAATATATCATTGAGTCATGAGAAATGTTTTATGATGATGACTTGAAGGATTATTCTAGGGCACTTAATCTCAAGTGAACAAATTTAGGTGGATCCCAACAAGATTGAGATCATCTCTACACTTCATGTGCCACAAAAGCAAAAAGATGTCAAAAGATTTTTGGGACATGCAGGTTACTATAGAAGATTCATCCAAGATTTCAGTAAAATTGCAACACCCTTATTTGTCCTGCTCACCAAAGACAAAATTTGAATGGACTGTCAAATGTCAATGTTCACTCAAGGCACTTAAGACAACTTTAACACAAGCACCTATCTTGAGAGGGCCAAACTGGACATTGCCTTTCCACATACACACTAATGCTTCAAATTTTGCTATAGGATTAGTCTTGGGACAAAAAGAAGGTAACAAGGAATATGCTATCTACTATATCATTAAAAATTTAAAAGGAGTTCAACTTAACTACATTGTCATAGAGAAAGAGATGTTGGTAGTTGTTTATGCTATCAACGATTTTAGGCATTATATCATTGGCTATCAAGTCTTTATCCACATAGATGATACTGCCATAAGATACTTAATGAACAAACCTATAGTTGGGGGAAGACTATTTAGATGGTTGCTCTTGCTACAAGAGTTTGATATAACAATAGTGGATAAGCCAAGGAAAGCTAATGTGGTGGCAGATTTTCTATCTAGACTGCCCAAAAAATAGAAGGTTTTGTAGATGACTCTTTTCCAGATGAGAATTTGTTTTCACTTACTGTACAAACACCATGGTTTTTTGATATTGCAAATTACTTAGTGGCAAGGTATATACCATCACATTTCCCTCCTAGAGAAAAGAGGCAGATGGTGCATCAAAGCTTTCCATATCCTTGGGTAACTGGTTACTTATTCTACAATGGTCTAGATAATATCATTAGAAGATGTATTAGAGAAGATGGGGTCTTTGACATTCTAAAATCTTTCCATGATGAGCCCTAGGGGGTTCATTTTATAGCCAAAAGGACAACATTTATGATCTTGACAATAGGTTACTATTGGCCAACTCTCCATAAGGATTTAGTAAAGTATACCAGGAGTTGTAACAGATGTCAAAGAATGGGAAAACCAACAAGGATAGATGAAATGCATTTGCAGCCACAAATAGCATTAGCTCCATTTGACAAATAGGGGGGGCTTGATTTCATTGGCCCAACTTCACCAACCTCTAATAAAAAAGAGTATATTTTGGTTTGCACAAACTATCTGAAAAAATGGGTTGAGGTTAAGGCATTAAAGTTTGTAAGAGATGGGAATGTAGCTAAGTTCTCGTATGAAGACATCTTAACCAGATATGGAGTACCTAGAGAAATTATCACTGATCAAGGTCCCCAATTTACTTCTGACCTCACTTATCAATTGGTTAAAGAGTATTCAACAAGACATAGGAAATCAACACCTTATCATCCCCAAGCCAATGGGCAAGTAGAGGTTACAAAAAGAGAGATTCAGAATATTTTGACCAAAACAATGCAAATTCACAAGAAGGATTGGGCATCAAGATTACTTGAAGCAGTGTGGGCCTATAGAACAACATGGAAAACAACTACAAGTTTCACACCTTATGAATTATTCTATGGTAAAATAGTAGTTCTACCAGTAGAGAGTACAAGACACTTAGGACATCGATAGTCTTAGGAATGGATTGGATGAAATTAGAATGGAGGCCATGCATCACACATAGATAATTCAAAAATAGAGGACTAAATGGCATGATCAATTCATAAAGGCCAAAGAGTTCAATATGGGTGACTAGGCTTTATTGTATGATTACATATACAAAGACCATAATGGTAAGCTATAGTCTAGATGGTTGGGATCTTATGAAATTCAATAGGTGTTTCTCAATGGAGCAGTCAAGTTACAAACTATAGACGCAGTTAGATTCACCCTATTGGTTAATGCACATAGATTAAAGATATACAAGCAACCAACTTAGAAAGATGATTTTCTTATTTACCTAATGCATCAATATGGTCAAAAAAATGGTTCAAATATAGACAATCTATCACAAGATAACAACTTAGCAGTAGATACTACCGGTTCTCACAGTGACTTTGTAGATGAGCTACGCAACTCACCTCCTGAGGTCACTCAGGTAATCAATAGTCTTCTTGAAGACTATTTCATTATGTAGTAGGGACCTGTAGCATCATAAAAAAGGCACTTCAGTTTGGGACCTAATGAAGAAGGTACTTGCAACCACTATCTTTTAGAGAATTCAAAAATTTGCACCAAATTGATTGCAAACACTCCACATTCAGTCCACTTTTTCCACACATGCAACCTTAAATTGTCATATCATCGCATGCAACTTCATCACCACATTTCACGTCGCCATCATGATTTTCATGCAATTGAAAATTCATTTCATAACTCATATATCGTACATTCTATAGCCTTTTCTCATGCCGACCTTTCATTTCAATTATACATTGCAATTAACTGATGTCAAATCACACTCATATTGTGAACACTCTTCCAACAACTTCACATGTGTGAAGTTACATTCACATCATTTGACATGTATTCATATTAACTTCCATAATTAACATGGATCTTCAATACTTTCATTATGTACTTGCATTTAAATTTAGCATGATTTACATTGATTAAACTTATTTCCATGTTATTTAATAATTCCATCCACCTAGTCACATGTATTGAAGTGAAGTCACTTCAAGATTTTAAGTTGGGGGGACATAGTATATATCTCAAAAATATTTTTAACCACCAAAATTAAAAAACAGAAAAAAAAAAACATACGAACCCTTTTTGTTTTCATACCTTTTCTACACCTACAATCGTTTTGTTGTCAATTTCCTAGATTCTGAGTCAATTTAGAACTTATTCGAGCTAATTTAAGTTGATACAAAGGAGAAAGGGATGTAACAGTTGCAATTACAATGAAAAGTGCATGCAAGTGTAGCAAAATAAAGAGGATTTGAGGGTGGTTGAATCAATTTTTGAGCTAAATTTCCAAAGGTTTGAGTAGAGTCAGAGTATTTTCACCATGGGAGGTGATATAATCATAAGGGAGCCAACAACACACAAAAAAATATTGGGGGATGGGTTAGTTTTGCTTATATTCACAAGGGAAAGATGGTTGGACTACTTCCTAAAATTGATAGAGTTTAATGAGTACATGACAAGGCAATTTGCAACTACATTACAACATGATGAAGTCATTGCCAAGGACTTGAACATGGACGCCTTAGTAGCTACAATTGCAAAAGTGTCTGGTCTACTGAGTAATAGAGCTAAATTCCCTATGAGAGTGAATGCAGTTGTAGCTAGGGATGAGTTCAAGGAGGTAGGAGAGAATCTTGATTCGTCATCACAAGGTACAAAAAGATTGCCATTTCCTTGGATATGGGCCTCTTGTGCTTCTTATATTATTAAATATGTCACCTGTGATGGGAGACAACTCCTTTTGTACACTGTGCATTTTAAGTTACTCGGTCATTTTTGTCACCATATATTGGTAAATATACCTAATTTTCTTTACAATTGGCTAAAAAGAATGGGATTTGAATACCCGAGAAAAGTAAATGATTCAGTTTTGTCACACTACTGCTTGATAACCTCGTTAGTGAAAAGGAGCCTTAGGGTTTAGCATCCATAGGTTTCATGGGAGAGCTTTGTAATTTTTAGGGATATCAACCATATTCTGGAGGAACAATCAGTTCTTGTAAACCTAGATTCACTTGATGCATACCTAAGAGAGATGCCCCCTTGTTAATTAGCAAGTTTTTTATTTATCTATAATTTTATTTTTTTGTCATTATTTTTATTGATAAATATAAGGGTTCTATTTATGGGGGTCTTTCCCAACAACAACATGATCCATCTGTGAGGCCTTCAATTGGATACACTCATTTGCTATCTTTTGATTTGATCATGTGGATATTCTATGTGATTTGGACTATTTTGGATGATCATAGACAACTGATGTTATGCTTGTTTTATGTTTATGATGATAGGATGATAGCATATGATCTGGTTATCATGGTAGAAATGGATAATTGTTTTACGAGACAAAATTGATAAGATGCTAAATTTAATTTGGTGACGATGTGACTTCCTTATAATGTCATTACTTGGACACTGGATTTTATGATGGTTTTTTATTATGATGCTTATGAGGATTATATGCATGTAATGTTTAACTCATTGATATGTTTGTGTTTATCTAATTATCATAGTAGGAATGGATAAGTGGTTATGATATATATAATCAATAAGATGCTAAAATTGAATTAGGTGAATATGAGACTCATTTATAATTCCATGACTTGACATGAATTGATAAAATATGTTGTTGTTGGAAAAAAGGAATAATTATGGATGTTGAACTTATTGATTTAGGAATTGATTATGTTATTTATATGTATATGGAATTGTTGATTTAATTGTGAATTACCTCATATTGTATGTATTGACAAGTGGAAATTGAGTGTGTAGGTACATGCCCATGACTAATGGGAATGGAGGTAACCAAGGGTACCCGATTGTTTTAGCCAAGTGAAACACACTATGGCCCATTTGGAGAATGGACCATAACCTCTTTGTGTTGTATTTTATTTTGTAATTAAAAGGAATTAATGTTGAATCTTGTGGTTAGGTGTTTAAATTTAATTTAATCTTTTATGAGGGTTTTGGGGCATTTTGGAAATTCTTTTATTATGTTTGAATTTCAATTTCTTTTGAGGGTCTAAAAGGGTTTAATTAGCCTTTAATTTGGGTTAATTGACCGTTAATTAACCCCTAGGAGGGTTACCTATGGGTCGGGGGTCAAATCAAGCTCATAACTTTTGAAAATTGCAAGTTGTCACCCTTCTTAATGGGCCATTAAGAAAAGTGACGGATTTTGGGATGGGATTGAAGTGTTGGCTCCAAAATCTCATTTATGAGATTTGAAGGCCTTTGTTGAGTATTGAACACTCTTTGGCCTTTCACCTCCCAAGAGTTCTCACACATGTGTGAAAATTTGTGGGGAGGTGTGTCCATAGTAATGAATAGGATATTGACATGTGTCACTCTCTCCTCCAAGGGTTCTCAACCCTTGACTCCTATTTTAATCCTTTGGAAAGCCAAAGGAAGGGTTCTTCATTTTTTCTCTTTTGGTTGGGATTGCTTGGGAGAAGAAAATTTGGCTTGGGCTTGGAGGGATAGAAGATTGGACTACATCTTCAACTTCCCTTCATTTTGGCTTGGATTTGAGGTAGGTTTTTCTTTACTTGTATGCATGTTTCTCCTTTCTAGTTTTGTGTATGGAAGTATGAGAAGTTTGTTTATATGGATTGTTTTTTCTTTTTATGTACTTTTGTATTTCCATGTACTGGGTTTGGGGTTGTATAGGAAATCTCACCCAATGTGGAAGAGTTCCTTGTGGGGGATAGGAATGAGTAGGAACCTCTATGGGGAGATCATTCCTCCTTTGAGAAGGAGAGGAAAAAAAGGGGTATGAGTACCCAAATCTATTTCATGATGGTATGGAGTATTGGGAGATTGTTGTATGGAGAGTATATGTTATGAAGGCTTTTGGTGAATGCGTGGATTAAGGAGGAAGAAAGAAAAAATGGTGTTGTTTTTTGTTTCCACTTGCTAATAAGTCTCCCCATATAGAAGTGAAGTCCACCTCTATCCCCATCTATGGATTCTTGAAGAATCCATATGTAAATGTGAGAATCTTGGTTGGGAATGTCTTTGTTGAATGTATTGGTTTTAAATGGATTGTTTCATGTTATTATTGTGTGTACCTGTACCCTTTGGTTACCTCTTAGCTCGGGGTGGTTTGTGAGCAAACCTACAACTAGGAGGTGAGCTTATCTATGGACATGGGAGAAGATCTTATGTGTATGTGTAGGTCCATGATATTGCAACTTCTTGTATAGAGAAAACACCTCTCCTTGTGCAATGGAATAAAGGGATTTGAGCAATAGATGCAATGTTTGTAATAGATGTTTATGAGTTTACTTGTTGTAATTGTAATTGTAACTTTAGCTCCTTTATTTCAAGCACAATATTGAATTTTAAACTATTGAAGGAAATGGAATATAGTGTTTATTGTTGTTGCGTAGTAAGATGAAATGATTGTTATTCTTGTTTAAAGGGAATCGATGCACATTGTTTGAAAATGCAATGCAATACTATCTTTGAATGCAAAATTTATGGTATTAAATGTCACATAGAAGCCGGTTAAGTTTAAGTTGTAAAAGAAATGCATTGTATTGTTCTCTTCTTTTTCTTCTTGTATTTGAACTGTACCTTGCTGATAGAAAGTAAGTGTATTTCGTTACCCGGTGAGTGAATGTTTAGTGTATAAATACATGTTTACTTTCGTTACTATATAAATGACTGGTTTTGTATATAAATGCATATTATGTAACGTTCATTTAAATTTGCTCCTTTTGTCCTATTGATAGAATATGATAAATCGTGTTGAGTATAAAATATTAGTATTATGTTTGAAGATGTAATGTTTTGGGATCATGTGAACTGGTGCATTCGTAAGGAGAGGGATAATCATTTAATTTAGCACTTGGCCTCCATACATCCTTTCCTGAGAGACATATTCCTTGTTGAGTTGATTGCTTGGAAGTGAAACTTGTAGACTTCATGATTGGTTCATTCTTCCAACTCTTGTTTCATCGTCAAGTTTTTTGTATCGTACCCTCCACTGTCAACCAAATTTATTGAACCTTCATTCTATAACGTCGAGTAGATTTGGAATAAGATTTCCACTCAATGCCCCTACCTAACTTGTCATAATTTTAACTACAAATCATGCTTGGTAGTTGTCTTAAATCGCTCCTAGAGTGGACATTTATTGCTCCACCAACATGGCTTAAATGTAGTGGTTGAACCTATTGATTCTCAACAAGGATGCAAATCGGTTGAAGCAATTGACATTTTCCATGTGCCACAAAACTGTTGACCTTCTCTGGTCAACCAAAGTCAATGCAAGACCTCACAGCGTAGCACTTTATTTTCTAACTCTCTCATGTTAGTCGGGAGTCGAGGATCACTAATTCCCTTTACCTAATGCATGAAGAGCTTAGGCATAATTTAAAAGTCATGTTCAATTTTTCCTAAGTCTTAAGCTCATTTTTTCTAATCGAGTTTCGGTCATCAACATTACCCATTATCATCTACCTATCTCTCTCTATGGCCATCCATTAGTTTGTCCTCTGAACCACCGAGGCGTGAACTCTAACTTTGCTTTAATCATCGGAGGTCAGGGTCCTTCCTTACTTGATGTCACTTGCATTCCTTTATGTTTGAGTGTAGGCCGACCTTTTAGTTCACGAGACCTGAATCACTTCTTCTCAAGCATCAGCAGACTTAACCCTTTTGGAGTTGGCCTCGAATCTTGTTTTCACCTCAAGTTCATCAAACTGGTTAAGGAAAAAGCCTTAGGTTGAATCTGTGAATACCAAGGCCATCTTGACATTGGGATTTAGAGACTCGTTTTGCCTTTTTCTTGCTTGTGTTAGGGATTTTAGCTGAGGGTATCACCAAATCCCGAAGTCTAAAGATTTAGACTTATCTTTCTTGGCTTCCTGTTTGTTTTGTTTGAGCTTTTGGAATTAGGTAGCACCGAAGCCCGAAGTTCGAAGATATCAGACTTATCCTTTTGGTTTTTCTTCCTTTGGATTAATGACATTCAAAAAGGGGATTGACGAATCTTGAATCCCAAGGTTATCGAACTCAACTACTTGGGCTCTTTTTCATCTCTTCATCAAGGGAATTTGGCAAGAGGTATTGTCAATGCTTGAGATGTGAAGTATCAGACTTAACTAGTATGGTTTGCTTCTTTTCATCAAGGGCATTCGATAAGAGGTAATATTGATGGTCAAAGTCTAACGTAATCATACTTAACTCTATTTTGGCCTTCTTCCTTTTTGCTTGTGGTATTCGACAAATGGTATTGCTGAAGCCCAAAGCCCGATGTCTTCAAACTTCACCAATTTATTCTTCCTTTTGGCTGTTTGGTAATGGATATTTCCAAAGCTCGACATATGACATATTTAGAATTAGTATTTTGGATCTTCTTCATCTTCAATCAGAGCTCGGTGCAAGGCAATACTGATGACTAAAGTCCAACGCATCAAACTTTAACCATTTCATCTCCTTCTTTGGTCATGGAATTCAATAAAGGGTATGACCGACTCTCGATGCCCAACACCTAGATTGGACTTCGCTGCTTCAATCTCCTTTCTTCATGGCTTTCATAATAGGGTATGATTGAAGGCTGATGACTGATGCTTAATTAGGATTTTTCCTTTTCAACCTTCCTTCCCTTAAGGCTTTCAGTATTAGGTATGTCCGATGTCCAAAGGTTGAAGCCATTCAGACTTAGCCCAGATCATCCACCTCTTCCTCTCTTTGGAAACTAGTATAAAGTGAGCCTAAGACCCGAAGGAACCATGATCTATTACTCATAAATACATTCCTCATTTTATACCTTCATATCTATTATGTTATCTATCAAGCTTAAGTTAACCAAATTGTAATATGCAAGACTAAGTTTTGTCAGGATATTCATGACTGAAATCGTACCCCTTATGTTGTTAGGGTATCCTTGGCATGTTTTTCAATCTCCTGCTTCACCTAAGTGGTTGGCAACCAACAGTGAAACTATCTGGGGGGGAAGGACCCTAGAAAAGGTTGCATACCCACTAACATAGTATTAAAGAAAACTAAAACCCAACCTTCGCAACCCCTCAAGGTTGCACCAAAACTTCAATTGTAACAACTATGATGTCTTAATGATATATTTAACATTAATATGGTTAAAGATTGCATGGTTATTACTTTAGAGCTAGCAATTGGTTGCTTTGTTTTCAAAAAAAAAAAAGTTGTGTTTTTGCCTTTGTGCAAAATTTTAGGCATGACATTTTGGTATTAGAGCCTAGGTTCCAACACCAAGAACTTTGTGCATACGTGTTTTCCATGCTAATAATCCTTATGATGTTATCATATTAGATGGCACCTAGGAAGCAACCCACTCGTGGTCGTGGTTGTAGGCACTGTCACAGACGTAATGTGGAGGGATACAAATTAGAGGTGCCATTGACAACCCCACATGTCTTAGAGATACCACAACCTAATCCTACGTGAAACCTCAATTCTCAGATCCTCCATACACTAGAGGACTTGATCGGGGTTATTCACGCTTGATTACCAACGAAAGAGGAGGTCCCTAGACCAAAGCAGATTCATCATTCGACTAAGGCACATGAGTCACAGCATAGAGAGCACAACAGGAGTCCTTGTCACATTCCAGATGAGTATGAAGAGAAATGGGAGAGGGGATCAGTGCATTTAGATCCTCCACCATAGGTACCTCATCCTGAGGTAGCAATTAGGGATAGAGCATATAGAGATTCAAGAGATCATATTTGAGAGTTGCTACAACTCAAGCCAGATAATTTTTAGGGATCCATGGATGGAGAGGGAGCTGAGCCATGGCTTCTCAACCTTGATAGGTGATTTGGATTGCATGCATATGCAAGTAATGTAAAAGCATGATGTGTTGTACTTTTTCTTAGAGGTCTGGCCTCTACTTGGTGGCACCAAGAGGAGCATAAGCACCACTTATCTGTTGACACTCTCACATGGGAGACATTATTGGAGCAGTTTTGAGCACGCTATTTGTTTGAGCATTTTTAGAAACGCCACTTTTATGAGTTCCATGACCTTCGATAGAGGGGATTGTCGATAGAATAGTACAAGATTTGATTCCTTTAGCTACTACATATGTGGATTATATCCAGGATTAGAAGCTTCTCATTAATCATTTTATTAGGTGACTAAATGCAAGTATATTAGAACCCGTGCATATGGTTGATCCAAAGAACCTTTGAGTTGATGTGGAGAAAGCCCTCATAGAAAAGGACATTTAGAGGAAGTCTCTAGAGGCACGAGAACAGTTTCAAAAATGAAATTAGGGTACTCAGTCACATGGTTCATGATGACCTCCCCTCCCTTGGATGGGAGGATCTAGACCTTCTGCATGACCATCTAGGCCACCACAATAGCAACAATGTTGGGAAAATGTGTCTCAACCTTACAATTATATAAAGGTTATTGTTGATAGGATATATATATATTTCCTAGTTACACGGATAGGTGTAATATACAATGGCATCAAGGGGAGGAGTGGGATGTGTGTAAATAGTTTTTTGTTAACTTTTTCAGGAAACTACTAAAATGGCCAACATACATTGGATAAATGATACATTATAAATCTAGACCATTAATGATTAGGTTTTAGATCTAATGATGGATACTTTTTTGGCATGTCTTTCCCTAAAATGTAACCCTATTTTATGAGGGCGTTGTATTATGACCATGATAGAGATGGTGATGTATTCTGAGAGTTTGATAGCAGTCATGTTGTCTCTTGATCTCTGGGTGGTGATACTCCTATGAGAATCTTGTTGTGCAAGTATATTGTAATCTTTGTGTGGGGTTTTTCTCTCAAAAGGGTTTTCCCGACATAAATCATTGTGTCCTGGTACGCATGATATTTGTGTTTATTTATGTTTAAGTTTTTGTAAATGTTAAAAATCTGTAAAAGTTTTGCATTATTCTCCTCTCAAAATTAGTGTAGGAATTTGTTCCCCTACCTTAGCTTCCTTACAAGTGGTATCAGAGCTTGATCGCCTTTGGTTTCAGTTGTGGGTTTTTTGGTCTTTTGGACTAATCTAGGTTTGAGTGGGAGCTTGTGTAGAACAAATTTTATGATCTTGTTGCGGGAATTTTTAGATGACAAGTTCATCTGGGAGAATAGAGGTGGATAACTTTTCTAGAAATAATTTTGAAATGTGGAAGTTGAAGATGGAGGATCTGTTGATAGATCGAGATTTGTAGGATGTTGTTGATGAGAATGTTTCAAGGCCTACAGATCCTACTCAGGCTACTCAATATGATGTTATGGACCGTAAAGCCAAGGGTCTAATTAGAATGTGTTTGGTAGACTCTATTTTAATTAATTTCCATGAGGATACCTTTGCACAAAAACTATGGAAGAAGCTTGGTGAGATGTATCAAGCCAAATATTTAGTGAACAAGATTTTCTTAAGGAAGAAATTGTATTCCTTGAGAATGGAAGAGGGTAGATGAATCATATACCACCTAGAAGCATTCAATATTTCAATGGCTCAATTGGAATCCATTGGTGTCAAAATGGATAAGGAGGAGAAATATCAAATCTTGCTTTTTTCTTTGCCTGATTCGTGGGATTCTCTTGTTATGGTTATTGGGAGTACTTTTGTTATTTTGAAGACTGAAGATGTGGTGGGTTCTTTGCTTTCTGAAGAGATGAGGAGGAAGGTATCCATCATTGCCAAGGAGGCCCTAAATGTTCATGGAAGACCTAAGGAAAAAGGCAAGAAGAATGAGAAGCGTGAAAAATCCAAGTCCGACGGGAGATCTAAATCTCCTGGAAAGTCCAAAGTTATTTGTTGGAACTACAGTAAGCCTAGACATGTTCGTAAGGAATGCAAAGAAGAGAAGAAGAAGAAAAAGAAGAAATTTGATTTTGATTCTAAGTCCAAGAAGGAAGATGGCAACACATTCATTGTAGCTTTGACAACTCGTGCAGGTAATGATGCATGGTTAATTGACTCAGGTGCATCTTTCCATATGAATTTTAATAAAGACTGGTTTTTTGAATATGAAGAGTTTTATGGAGGTAAGGTGTACTTGGGTGATGATTCTCACTTAGACATTGTTTACCGTAGTAAAGTTAAAATCATATTTTTTGATGGTAGAATATAAAAAGGATTAATGGTGTGTTGAATATCCTTGGATTACCATGAAATCTGTTATCTTTGAGAAAACTAATAGATGTTGCTGTGAAGGTAGTATTTTCTAATGCAGGATGCAAGATGGTTAGAAGTGCTATAGTGATTGCTAGAGGTGTCAGATATGACACATTGTATAAGCTTGATGCATGCACTGTTGAGTACAATAGTACTTCTGTGAAAAGCAAGTCTGTGGAAGAAGTGAGGGTTTCACCTTCAATAGATGGTCATGGATTTTGGGTACCCAAGGGTGCTCTTTCTTCTGAGACAAATTTACCTATAGAGAAAACTATGTTGACACCAAAGACTTGGCCACATTAGAGAAAAGGGTCTAGGAACCTTGAAAAATAAAAACCTTTTTGAAGGTTTGTCTGATTGTAATCTTGAATTTGATTTCCATGAGCATTGCATTTATGGAAAACAAAACCACGTCTAGTTTTACTTGAGTTCTCATAAATCTTATGGTGTATTGGATCTTATTAATTTTGATGTGTTTGGTCTTGTAGATGTTCCTTTGATCGGTAAATCAACATATTATGTTTCATTTATTGATGATTATAGTAGGACATGGGTATATTTTCTAAAGAGTAAATCTGAAGTTTTCAGTTGATTTAAAGAATTTGAAACAATGGTTGAGTTGCAGATTGGAAAGAAAATAAAATGTTTGAGGAATGATAATGGCAGTGAATTTTTCTCTAATGATTTTGATAGATTCTGTTAAGATTGTGGTATTCATAGACAAAAGACAACTCCATATTCTCCATAGCAGAATGGAGTTGTAGAAAGAATGAATAGAACACTAATGGAGAAGGCTAGGAGTATGTTGAGTGGTGTTTTCCTAGAACAAAGGTTTTGGGTTGAAGCTATTGCCACTACCTGTTACCTAATTAACAGCTCTCCTACATCAACTCTTGTTGATAAGACACCTATAGAGGCATGGTTGGGTCGCAAGCCTTCATTAAGAAATCTTAGAGTTTTTAGTTGTGAGGCATATGCACATGTGTCAAAGGAGAAGCGAGCAAAGTTGGAGAATAAGGATGTGAAATGTATCTTCATAGGATATAGTTATGGTGTGAAAGGATACAAGCTTTGGGAACCTATTGCACAAAAGGTTTTGGTACTTGGTTTCCAAGTGCTTTTGAGAAAATTTAATAAACATGATAAACCGTGTTGTGCAAATGATCATAATGTGCTTTGATATTGCACTCCACATTCTTTCTGTGTTGATGCTATTCTTGTGCATTTCTTACAGGTTATTCAAGCTTTTCAGTGGTTGCTATGTTTAGAATTTGGGTTTCTAGATTGTCGTACAGTGCGAGATATTTTCACCAGTGTGTGAATTAGTTGTTCAGTAATGTTTTCTATTGTTTGGTCGAAATTTATTTGATCCACATTTCTCTGCTAATTCTATTCAGGTTGTGCAGATTTGGGAAGTTGCTTATAATGTCTTTATCTTTTTGTGATCAAATTTTTATTGGATTTGGTGCAATATAGTGTAAGTTTCAGTTATCAGTATGCAAACAAGGGTTTTTTAGTTTTTCTAAGTTAAACTATTTGTTGATGCGAGATTGGATAATGTATTTGATGAATCTTAAGTATTTCATGAATTTTTTTGGATTGAATTCAAGCAAATTATGTTGTACAAAACTTTTAGCTTGATCTAAAGAAGTATGTACTTAATGTTTATGGTGTTTTACATGCGTGTTGGCCAACCTTGTGTTTAACACTACATGAGAGGATTGTGGAAGTGTGTTGAAGTGTGTTGGGATCTATTTGGGTCCTAATTATGGATTTATGTAGGTCACCTTTCATTTCTATCCATCACGAAAATGTTTGGGTGCTGACCTAGTTTGAATTTGAATGTATAACGGCTAGTGGCCGACATTGGAGAAAGTTTTGAGGTAGAGGTTGATATAAATGTGAATGGTTTTGATGCAATAGAAGTGAAGGAAAGAGCAAGAATCAAGATAGATGCAAAGAGTGATGTGAGTAAAGTGTGTGTGATGAGAATTTGAGTAGAGCAGTGTGAAATTCATGTTAGGGTTCCTGAAGGCAATGAGCTGAAGGCATCTAAAATCTTTCAATATAGACTATGAAAGTGTGCAAGCAATTGTGGTAGACTCCTTGTTGCATTGAGAAGTGTTTATTTTTGTAACATTATTCTTCTATCTTCTTGTATTCTTTATGTGGCAGTGAGCTCTGGTTGTGAGCCTTTTTGGACAATGCATCCTATTCTAGCAGTGAGCCTCTTTGTATGGGTTTTTCTATTACTTATATCGTGAGCTAATCCTCATTATGGTTTTTCCCTCATTGGGTTTTCCACATAAATTTGGTGTTCTTATACATGTGGTGTTTTGATTTCAATTTTTGTTATCGACATTTCATATTTAATCATATTAAGAAAATAAGAGTATATTGAATGCTTGTGGATCTGTTTACTATTGAGGGTTTTGAAGGTTTAATTTGCTACAACTAATTCACCCCCCCTCTTAGTTGTCTTGTTCATTTCAACAAAATGTTCCTTTGTTATCCAAATCTATTTATTTTGTTTCATTTATAGATGAATACAATAGAAGACATTTTTCTATTTTATCAAGAGTAAATATGAAGTCTTTAATCAATTTAAGGAATTTAAAGCATTGGTAGAAAATTAGACTAGAAAGAAGATTAAGTGTATGAGGACTAACAATGGTGGTGAGTTTTGTTCTATAAAATTCAATAAGTTTTATAAAGAACATGGGGTTGAAAGGCATAAGGCATGTCCATATCAGTAGAATAGAATTGCAGAGAGGATGAACATGACATTGATGGAGAGGGCTAGGATTACATGCTAAGTGGAGCTAGCCTTGAAAAAAAGTTTTGGGTTGAAGTTGTTGCCACTGTGTGTTATCTAGTTAATATATCTCCTACATCAACTCTTATTGAGAAGACACCTATGGAGGTGTGGTTGGGAAAGAATCCATCATTGAGACATCTTTGCATGTTTGGTTGTGAGGCATATGCTAATAGATCTCCTACATCAACTCTTATTGAGAAGACACCTATGGAGGTGTGGTTGGGAAATAATCCATCATTGAGACATCTTTGTGTGTTTGGTTGTGAGGAATATGCTCATATGCTAAGGTAGAAAAGTTTGAAGTTGGAAAACAAGTTTGTTAAATGTATCTTCAATGATTATGGTATTGGTGTGAAAGGGTACAAGCTTTGGGATCTAGTGGCCAAAAATATTATTTATAGTCGAAGTGCTATCTTTAGAGAGATGAAATCTTCTTCCACTATTTTGCAACCTACAAAAGAAAAAAAAAGGAAGATGTGGTTCAACTTCCTCTTGACCCTAAGAAAGTTGAACTAGAATTCCAAAATGGACCTAGTGATGAGGAGAGCTATAGTAGCTCCAAAATTTTAAAAGAAGAACCTCAACCTTAGCCTTTGAGGAGGTCCACTCATATCAAATGATAACCTAGTTTGGTTATTCACTTTTAGATTCTAATTATATTTATTCTTTGATTTCTAACATTGATATGAGCCAAGGATTATGTAAGAGATAATGGGTATAAGTGATGTAGATTCATGGATGAAGAGATGATTGCATTGAATAAAAATAATTTTGAACATTTAGAATACTGAGAGGGGGGTGAATTAATATTATATTAAAATTTTGAACACAACTTATCCAATCATCAAAACATATTAACTGAAATAAAGAATGAAAGCATGAATCATCTGCAAAGTCACAAAACACATGAACACCAAGATTTTTACTTGGAAAACCCAAAAAGGGAAAAACCACTGTGAGGATTAGCTCACATTATATTATATCTAGATATAGTATATTACAGGGGCTCACTACCAAGATACATTGTCCTTATAAGGTTCACAAGTAGAGCTAAATACAATACAAAAATGGCTCACTACTAATGTATGAACTAATACAAATTGCACCTTCCTTTGTGTTGTATTTAAGCTCCATTGAAGCTCTAAATATGAAGTACTACTCTGCTTAGTAGTCACTCAACAACTCTGCTTTGATTCTAAACTCTTTACCATTGAATTCACATGTTCGCATCATATGAAACCACTCACACCTAACATGTCATTTATGCTCACTCACTTTTCTATCTTCAACTCCAAAATATCTCATAAATATACCCAAATATATTCACACACATCAATTAGGTTGGCCTAATTAAATGTAAGTAAAAATAATCCAAAATGGCTTTTGTCGATACCACACATGATTTCAAAGTCATATTCACGCCTAAGAAAACTGTGCAATACTTAATTTAGGTCAAAATGGATCTAAAATAGATCCAACTAACATCCACAATGTATATTCAATCTTCTCAACAAATATCATGCATTAGGTTGGCTAGGAACTGGACCTAATCACAAAACCTTCCAATCATACACACACTTCCCAATACATGCAGCTTTCAAATTCAATCTTTATTCAATTTCACATTTTTCCAACATCTGTGAGACTAACTCTAGAACCGCAACACGAAACTATTCTTCTTAAGGAAATGCAAAATCTCCCACACTGATACACCAAATAGAGAGATGGCAGTGATATATAGAGTTGAACTCTATCATTGATATCTTCCAGTACACTTCACAAAACTTCTTAAGATCTTGAATATAGTTGTATAAGCCAGTCATAATGATATGGTAAAAAACGCAGAGTTATACCTCTTCTTGTGGTGAAGTACAGACCCAAAAACTATCGTACTAAACCACAACATTGTCAACAGAGAACACTTAGCCAAGTTCCTAATAGAACACCTTTCCAGTATAGTTAGTATTGTACAAATGATACCAAAAATGCTTCCCCACAATGTTGACATCAATAACAACATTGGGTCAGCCAAATCAACCAATGTATGTACACTTCGTGCTCATGTTGCCAAGCCACATCAATAATGACAAACTTCTAAACTTCCAACAATCTCCCCCTTTGTCATTGATGGAAACATGCACATCAAAAACATTTTCCATATCATGAATCAAAACTTATTTATTTCTAACCTTAACTCCCCCTTTCAAAATTAACCTTGACTTTTCAAAAAGGTTTTCCAATCATCCAAAATGTGTTAACAAAATGTTTTTCTTCCCACTAGCTCTCCCATTATCTCTCCCCCTTTGACATCAATGGTGAAGGTCATGCAGGGGCCCAATACACTTCCCTTGCATATATCTATGTATGCATCTTCTTAAGAAAAAAGATAATTGATCATAAAGGTAAGACACATAAACCTAAAGATGCAAATCCCTTAAGATTCTTCATAGTATCCTGCTAGGTAGATTTTCCTTCTTCCCAATAACTTTTTGCATCTACAAGAGTCATGTATAGTAGTTCAAGCTTGTTAGAGACTCTATTCATTCTTCCATGTGTTGAGGCTAAGGTTTATTTCTAATAGTTTATTAGCACTGGCAAGGGCACTAGATATAGGAGTGTGCCTTACTTTTACTAAGTCCCTTAGTGCCACATATTGTTTGATTATCTTTGTCCCCCGATTCTGTAAAGTAAAGAATTTTTCCTGTAATTGCATAATGTAAGACCACTTTTGATTGCTCCTATCACTTGCTAATTCATAAACACCTGCTTGAGTGCCCATTCGAATTTCACTTCAAATCATTTCATCCTTTGTACTTTGTATATGTTTAGACAACTTCAGATAATATGATATTAAGTCATGTGCTTCTTCTTCACAATCTTGAACATCCTTTAATCCCTTTAAGATCATGTGATGTGCATCTGCACATTTTTTTTCTGATATTCTCTAGGTTCTCCTTTGTAGTCCTTGCTTTTGACTCATTTCCATTTTTTTCTTTTAGTCTGGAGATGTATGCTTTAAACAAATCAACCATACTTCTAAGATTGTATGTGTTAGACACTGATGTATTAATGATTTCACTGAAGATTTCCTCTTGTAACACTTTTATTGCTTCATCCAAGTCTTGTGTACTTTCACTTACATGCTCATGTTGAGCCACAACAATTTGTAATCTTCCTTCTTATTCTGTAATCTCTTATTTGATCTCAACCGGAAGGATAACAATACTTTTCATTTTCTTCCTTGAACTGTCTGAGGCTTCAGCTATAGACATGTCCTCTAGGCCTAATTTGCTATTGTCTTTAGGGCTTCCTAGTGTCGATGTGAGGATACTAGTTATGGGACAAATCATGCTTGATCCATTAAGAATTGAAGCATAATGAAGCAACCAATACTCAAATCTCAACAAGATCAATCAATCAATATTGAAAGTAAACATTTTATCCAAAAACCTAACATGCTAATCTTATGAAAGATTTAAAGAAAAAATCTATTTTAATCCATTGAAATTTATCTTGTTGTGGAATTGGTGTTGTGTTGATGTGGACTGACGACCCTTTCCCAATCCCATGATAGTGAGCTTGTTTTAGTCAATTCTATGGAAGAGAATTAGTGAAACCATGATGTTTGATGTATGAAAAACTTAAATTATGCACAAAATGAACATGATGCAAGCTAAGCTACCATGATTTTATGCTATAAATGATCTAATTATGCAATTTCTAAGCTAATCTAAGCCAATTTAAGCTAAAACGATGCTAAAATATGAAAACCCTAATTTATTTACAAACTAAGATGGATGCATGGAAGCCATTAATGAAAGTTTGAAGCTATTATGCAACTAAAATGAACTAAAAAATAAGCTAAATGTGTGCAAATTGAGAGTGGATGTGAGTAAATTCAACAACATGACTTTGCAATAAAAGATGGATCCATTTGTCTCCAAATAGTGATCTATTTATAGGAGAGCAAATGAGGAATGAGTGGTTGAGGTCAAAAAGATTAATCAATGGTTCAAGATGAAAAAGATGAGAGGCATAGATCATGGATTTTCATCAACGAATGAGAATGCAAGATGAAGATTAATCAAAGGCTCACAATTACCTCAAACAAACACACTTTTGACTTGCTCACACAAGTCAAAGGTAACTTGCTAGAAAGGTAAGAGGGTTAACTTGATTTTGAAGCAAAGTGAGTTGATTGGAGGAGAGGCAATATTCCTTAGAATATTCCATTAGGGTGAGGAAAAAGATGATTTTACAAATTAAAACAAAGTTTTAATTGTGCAAAAAGGATAAATAATATTTCATGGGAATATTCCCTTTGATTAGAGGAATAATTAGTTTAATTGCTAATTTAACAAGGTTTAATTTATGCAATTAGGGGATTAGAGGGATTAGAGACATTTATTAAATTAGATGATTTAATTATAAATAAGGGAGGGTGAAATGATATTTAATTAAATGACTTAGAGTTATTTAATTAAATAAGATGACTTGGGGGATTAAATTAAATATTTTGATGTATTTAATTTAATGAGATGAAGTGTTAGTGAATTTACCCAATTTAATTAATTAGGCCAATTAGATGAAAATGATGAAATTAATTAATTAGCTAGGCTAATTGAATTAATTAAGCAAAAAGAGGATGGATAAAGAGGAAATGATGTTAATAAATTTGATTTGAGTGTATGACATCAATTAGGACATTTTTCAGTGTCTACACCTAGAAGCACTTTTGCATAATGAATAGCTTCCTCCTCAATCACTTCATAATCCAACTTAGAAATCCAAACAAGTCTAGGATCAATTGCTTCCATGTAGAAATAATTAGTAGAGACAAGGAAATTGATGTCTCCAGAGTACCTTTCCACCACACTCTTGGGTATCCTTATTCTTTCATTCATTCTCATCTAAAACATTCTAAAGAATGTTGCAAGAGAATCCTCTTGAGCATCTGATCCACCAAGATTCATCATAAAATTTCTTATCTGATGTGCTACCGATTCTGTATTTGACCATTCTACTTTTCCAATTACCAATATTTCCTTCATGAAATAGAAGAGTAAGCAAACTATCAAATTACCGTACCTAAATGTATGCTTTTTGTTCCTTTTGATTTCCTTCAAAATTTTCATCAAGTGTTGTCAAAGTAACTCATAAAGATCATAATAAGAACCACTCTCAATCATGTTAAGTGCAATGTGAGCGATAGTAGTAGAGACTATATAGTTGTTGTTAGGTAGACAAATTTTATGTCCAATGAGCATTGCAACATACCAGATAGCCGAATTTCCAAACGTACTCAAGGTGAGTTCCTTTCCTTGAAGAGTTGTGCCAGTCTTTTTAATTAATTCCTTGACATTTATAGACTTCCACCTTGGAACTAGTCCAAAGGACCACAAACTAGTTACATCCCCTATTGCTTCTTCAGTTATTGAGTATGCACCGTCAATCTAGATAGATTCATCATGAATCCTGCTCAATACAATTCTAATGTACCTCTTATTAATTAGTGGAAACTTCCACCACACATCCAATTTCTTTTCAACTAGGGTTTTGTATTCCAGTTTTATGGTATCATAATATTTTTCTAATTTGTTTTTCCACAAAACACTTAATTCAATATTAGATATTTCTTCAATTTTCCCATGTATGTACGCACAAATATCCTTAGTAGGTGAAACACCAAAGGGTGTTTCAAAAATTGCACCTATTGAGTCTTCTGATAGAACTTTCCAAGAATGCTTCTTCAATTTAACTTGCGGTCTCTCTAAGATATTTACTACCTTTGAACCTTCCATTGCATTTAAAATGAAAATTCTGGAGAGAATAGGTAGAATACCTCTTGAATTTTCTTCAATGAAGATTAGGGTTTTGATATTTTGCTTATGAGAGACTCTTTGAATCCACTTCCTCTTCTTCAATCTACTTCTCCTTCTCATCAATTGAATTTGTCTTCTCAAATATATTTTTAACTCCATGATTTGACCCATATCAATAAATGTGTTAGCAATAAATGCTTCAAAAAAAGTTGTCAAACTTTGAAACCTTGTATCCACAGTTAATTTATAGATGCTCTGCAAACTTCTACATTGCAATATTTCCTTCCACAACTTTCTTCTATAACTTCAAAAATTCCTCTTCCAAGATATATCTTCATGACAAGTCTTGGCACCTCATATTTCTAGGGGGATATTATAATTTTTTGTTATTGCTCCCCCTAAGCCTTAGCATGGGCTTAGTTTTCAGAAGAAATATCTATACCAAAGGTAGGTACAAATGCATTTGAATTTCCTGATTCATCTTTGTTTTTAGACTCTTCTTTCTTTCTCCATATCCTTTCCATTTCCTTCTTAACCTCAGTAGGATCAACTTTCTTTACAAATTCATTCCTATTTACTGGATTAGACTATCTTTTATTTTTGCTTTTCAAACTCTTGAAATATTTCTGGGTATGTTGCAAAAGTAGCATGCAACACTTCTTTGACTTCCATTCATCCTTGATCTACACTGGTTAGCCTTATGTCCAAATATATTGCATGTATAACAATAGCCATTAAAAGATTGAAACATTCTCCCACTATTATATCTATTCATCATTTGACTTCTACACTTAGTACTTCCATGTCCAAATTTTGTGCATGCAAAACATTGTCCAAAGAAGAATCCAACATTCTAATTCATTCTACTTCTACATTCTATTGCTTTATGTCCAAATTTATTGCATGAAAAACATATACCATTGAAAGATGGGTATCTTTGAGCATTTGGTTGTCTGATAGAAGGTTTTCCAACATTGCTTCTTTGATTTCTAAATTATCTCCTATTGCCTTTAATCTTCTTTTGATTTTCATCCTTGTTAGATACTTGATTTTCTTTTGAACTTTTCCCTTCTTCAAGTCCCAAACGACCTTTGTCCTTATACGGTTTCTATATTGCAATTAATTCTTCAAGCATTATGGTACTTATTTTGAATTTTTCCTCTTGTATTCTTACCTTTTCTAGATCAGATTTGAGATTTACCATTTCTTGTTCAAGTCTAGAGCATTCTTTAGTCTTGCTCTGTACCAATACATTCAAACATTCCTTAATCCTTCCTTTTTCTTCCAATTGTACTTTCAGTCCAATGATCTCTTCATTTGCTTATTGTACATTGATTTCCCTATGTCTTTCTTTGAACTTCTTGATTTGTTCTCTCAACTTTTTGATGCACTCATTTGCTTCTCCCAGAATTTCCTTCAAGCATTTGTTCTCAGTTCTATCAAGATCTTCAAGAGCGGCCTTAAGTTCTTCTTTGTCAAACATGCAGTCATCTTCATATTCAATTGCAAAAATTACTCTCGAAGGAATAGGACACTTCTTATCTGCCATGTGTTCAAACTTCCAAGATATTCCTCAAGCTATTAGGCTTTTCTGAAGGAACCAAGCTCTGATACCAATTGCTGAACATTCAAAATACTAAGAGGGGGGGTGAATCAACTTATTCTATTAAACTTTTGAACATAGCTTATCCAATCACCAAAACATATTAATTGAAATAAAGAATGAAAACATGAATCATCCACAAAGTCACAAAACACATGAACACCAAGATTTTTACGTGGAAAACCAAAAAAGGAAAAAACCATGGTGAGGATCAACTCACAATATATTATATTCAGATATAGTATATTACAAGGGCTCACTGCCAAGAAACACTATCCTTATAAGGCTCGCAATCAAAGTTAAATACAATACAAAAATGGATCATTGCCAAAGTATGAGCTGATACAAAGTGCACCTTCCTTGTGATACATTTTAGTTCCTTTGAAGCTCTGAATATGAAGTATTGCTCTACTTAGTCGTCGCTCAACAACTCTGCTATGATTTTGAACTCTTTACCACTGAATTCTCATGTTCACATCATATGAAACCACTCGCACCTGATATGTCATTTATGTTCACTCACTTGTCTATCTTCAACTCCAAAATATCTCATATATATACCCAAATACATTTGCACACATCAATTAGGTCGGCATAATTAGATGTAAACAAAAATAATCTAAAATGGCTTTTGTCAGCACCACACATGATTTTAAAATCATCTTCACACCCAAGCAAACTATGCAATACTTAATTTAGGTCGGCATGGATCTAAAATAGATCCAATTAAAATTTGTAATGTATATTCAATCTTGTCATCACATATCATGTATTAGGTCGGCCAAGAATTGGACCTAATCACAAAAACTTCTAATCATACACACGCTCCCTACTACATGCAACTTCTAGATTTGATCTTTCTTCAATTTCACATTTTGTCGACATCTGTGAGACTAACTCTAGAACTGCAACACCAAAACCTTATTCTTAAGGAAATGAAAAATATCCCACACTGATACACCAAACAAAGAGATGGAAATGATATACAGAGTTGAATAGGGTCATCAATATCTTCTAGCATGCTTCACAAAACTTCTCGAGATCTTGAATATAGTTGTATAAGCCAGTCATAAAGATATGGTAAAAATCACAGAGTTATACCTCTTCTTGCGATGAAGTGTGGACCCAAAAACTGACGCACTAAACCACAACATCGTCAACAAAGAACACTTAGCCAAGTTTCTAATAGAACAACTTTTCGGTATAGTTGGTATTGTATAAATGATACCAAAAATGCTTCCCCACAATGCTGACATCAATGACAACACTGGGTTAGCCGAATCAACTGATGTATGTACACTTCATGCTCATGTTTCCAAGCCTCATCAATAATGATAGACTTCCAAACTTCCAACAAATAACACATGGGATCTAGTACCTTTGCTTGAAGGACATAAACTCGTTGTTTACAAATGGGTGTTCAAGAAGAAGGTTGGTCCTAATGGTAGTGTTAAGAAGCATAAAGCAAGGTTGGCCATGAAGGGTTACTCACAGGTGGAGGGAATAGATTATGGTAAGATATTCTCTCTTGTTCTGAAGCTGACATCTATTCAATTCTTGTTATCACTAGAAGCAATGTATGATTTAAAAGTGCAACATATGGATATGAAAACAACTTTTCTTCATGGTGACTTGGAGGAAGAAATATATATGTCACATCCTTAACAATACATGGTTAAAGGTAAAGAACATCTAGTATGCAAGTTTTAAAATTCTTTGCATGGTCTTATGCAATATCCTAGGAAGGTACCATAAATTTACACCTTTGTGTTGAGTTTGATATTTTTGAGATCTAAATATGATCATTGTGTTTGTGTGATCAATTTTAAGTGTGCAATAAAAATAAATTAAAAACAAATCAAACACACTAATAGAACATTATATCAAAACAGAAAATCAAATAAAAGGAATGCAAACTTAGTCTTTTGTCCTTGATGCCATCCTATCATCCTCTATCTCTAGTGTTTTGTCAATTCCAGCTTGCTCTTAGATTGTGTGCTAGGCTCAACAAACGGTCTTCCTAGAGAACGGGATTTGACGATGAATGCATGCTTAAACTAGACATGATTGCTAGAATGAAAGATTACGAAATTATGAAAGCTAAAGATGATAATGACAATGCTAAGATGATAGAATGCTAGAATACAACTAATCACCAATCCGTGCGTGTATGTCGGTGTATGTGTAAACAATGCTTGGATTCCCAGGGGTATTTATAGAGTTTTCAAAAGATTCTGATTGGCTAATGTGATCAACGGATGTGAAAATTCATGGCAGATTGAATGGTTGAAGATGTATAAGACTGGAGAGAAAAATAGAAGAAAACCAGAAAGCAAGATTTGTTTCCTTTTTTGTAGAAGAGATAAGATGAGATGATAAAGATGAATTATAAAAAAAAAAAAAATTGTGAGATTGAGAAAAGATTTTGAAGATAAATAATGAATTATAAATTCAATTATTCATTTATTGGTGACATGGAAGATTTTTCTTAATTAAATAAAATATTTAATTAAGATTTGAAGAATAATTAAAAAAATCATAATTAAAAAAATATTTAATTATGATTTGAAAAGATATGAAGGATATTAATTAAATAAAGATATTTAATTATTTTTAGGAAATGACATGTAAATGTAATTAATTAAATGAAATATTTAATTAATTAGAAGAAAGTTTTTGAATAGGAGAAAGGAAATATTTAAATTTAATTAAATCAGAAGACTTAATTAAATTCAAAAGGTGATAATTAATTAAAATAAATAAAGGGTATTTATTTAATTAATCAAGTAGACATATGAATGTGAAATACTTAAATAAAGTTGATTTATTTAATTATGGCGGAAGAATAAAGTGAATGAACAATATAATTAAATTAATTAAATTTAATCATATGTAGAGGACTTTTAAAGAGATTAATTAAATAATAAATATTTAATTAAGTGCTAGGATTAATTAGACATGACCAATTTTATTCATATACATTTTTCCCCTCTTTGAAGTGATGTGTGAAATGCATTGCTTCAAAGAAAATATTGTTGCTTTAAAAATTTGTTGTGTTTGATTTTGCCCCTTATCGGATTTTTTTTAACTGATATGCCATTGATTAAAAAAACGTGTTTGATATTGATGATGCCCCCTCAGGAGGTAAATCACTAATGATGAGAAAAATGTTGAGTTGGTGATGAAATTTGGATGATGAGAGGGACACAGTGATTTAGCTCCCAATAATTGATTAAAAGATGCCCCAGTTTGAAAAATAAGGTTAGAGTTTGATAAAAAGATAAAAATAAAAATAAAATGCCACAAAAAACCCACTTTGGTTGACCTTTAAAAGGTAAAAGGGGTAAAAAGGGCAAGTCATTTTCACCTTTTGACTTTAGAAACTTTTTTGCTCTAACAGTGATTTGGCAAGATGGAGATTCTGTATCACAGACATAGATTCGAGCGGGCCCTCTAATACCAGAGACCAACCGCATATGGACCACCGATGAGTTGATTCAAACCTCTTTGCTTTTGATTTTTTTTTATTTCAGTTGAATTTTGAGACGGTTTGGCGTGGATTTAGGGTTTAGCAGTCCATTTTAGAGCATTTAGGAAATAGAGTAGTGCTTGTGATGTTTTATGTAGCACATTTAGGGTGTAAAGAGAGGGATTTATGATAGAATCAGTGTAGCACATCTGATACCCATAGTAGCACTTATAGGATTGTGGTAGGAAATGGGTACTTTAGCGCATCTAAGAAACAGATTAGTGCTTTTAGGGTTTTCACATATCGGGTAGATGAAATGGTGCATTCGATTAGGAGTGTAGCACATATAGGGAAATAACGCATAAAGGAATTGATTTAGCACTTTCAGGGCAGAAAATGGTGCATCCAGGGTTTTAGCGCATCAGGGAGAAACTTCAGTGCGTTTAGGGTTTTAGCACATATAGGAAATTTAGGCAGAATGCACTGTGTGATAAAAATGATGATGTATTATTGCTTCTTTGGTCAATAGATAGATAAATTGTCTTGTCATCATGTTGATATGGATAGAAATGATAGAAAATTTGATAAATGATGAATTGTTAACTTTGTTTCCCAAAATAGAAAACAAAGAGTAGATAGCTAATAACTGTGTTTCCAAAGAGTAGAATGATTGAGTGAATTGTGATTTGCTGATAACTTTGCTTTTAGAAAAAAAAGAGTAGATGATTGGTATGACTTCTGATAAATTTTCTTTCTGCGATAGAAAACAAATAGTAGATGATGTGATTGAAAACATATTTGCATTCATGACTGAAGTACAAATAGGATGATGATTTGATTGTTGATAAATTTGCTTTCCTGAAAAAGAAAACAAATAGTAAATGAGGATAGAGTAGATTGATTTGATATTTAGATAGATAGATTTTGCATTGATTTCATGATATGAGTCCCTTAGATAGAGTACTTGATATGATTCACTTGATATCAGTCACTGATATGGGTCACTTGATATGGGTTTGATTGAGTTGTATGATGTGAAGTAAATAGATCACGTTGATATGAGTCGATGATATGAGTCTAATTGATTATCCTTGTGATGACCAAAAAATAGGAGGTTTGCAAAAACCTCCAGATTAGAGAGTGCTTCCCTATAGGTTGGGATTGGATACGAGATCTCACACCTGCAAATGTATAGTTGATAGTTGGATGTGGGTTGGGACCATTATTATCTATGCCACTGATTCAGGTCAACAGGGGACTGTTGACCGCACTAGCAGAGAGGTGGCATTTTGAGCATTAGACCTTTCATTTGCTGACGAGGGAGATGACCATGACCCTAAAGGATGTATACAAGATTTTAGGGATTTCGGTGGTAGGTGCTCTTGTGGTGTATGACCACAAGGAGCTAGGTGGGACAAATTCACTTAGGAGGGTGTTTGGGGATGCACAGATAACAGGGTATTGGGTGCCATGGGCAGATTTTAGGGGATATACAGCCTTACCTGCAATGTTGGGTGCATTCATTGGAGGATTCCTTTGTCTGGATTGCTGGTCAAAGGGACTATCAGTTGGGTGGGGGAGGATTATTGAGCTGATGATAGGTCAGCAACAAAGATATGTCTGAGGGAGTTGTAGGTTGGCACATTTATATCATGACTTGCACTAGGTAGTATACAACGGATCATCCAGTTTGTCTTGTGGTGTCACCCTGCTCTAGATCTGGGCATGGGAGCATATTTTTGTTCCGAGACCACTTTGTCCCAGAGCAAGGCCACCAGGTAGGCCATATATGTATGCATATTCTATTGCACTTGTCCAACCCAAGTTGGGCAAGTTGGAGTACTGGTGATAGACTCTGGATGATGTTGATGTAGTGATATGGAGGCCATATATGGATTGTGAGGGGTGGGATATTGATCATCTAAAGATTCCATTTGTATGTATGCCCCGACATCTGAAAGGGTGGACCCCCTTTATTATAGAGATATTTTTGGCATTGTGAGTGCAAAGACAGTATTGCTATACATAAGGGATGCCACAGGGCGTTGAGCATTATGGGCGGTGCAAGGATGATCTTGGATGGGGGCCATGTATTTCGTATTAGGTTGCATATACAGAGTATACAACTTTACAACCTGAGTTATAGGATGGCAGGCCTGATATTGTGGATGTAGGGATGTTAGATGAGTACACTGCTTATTATCACACACACCCATTTTCACAGTTCACATGTCTAGATGAGTCGATGCCCATTTTGGTGGAAAAACAACCAGGGGTTAGGAGATAGGAGGATGTGACAGGTGGGGAGCAGGTAGTTGGTGGAGGAGAGGAGGAGGAGAGTGGAGATGAGGAGGAGAGTGGAGAGGAGGAGAGCTCAGATGATGGTGATGGGGATGACGACAAAGATGGCAGAGGGGAGGAGCAGAGGCTAGTGAGGCAGAGGACGGATATCTTGGGCAGCGCTCAAGTCCTGTGGAGGCTGAGGAGTGGTACCAAATGGAGAACAGTGATCAGGGTCTCCTCCACAACACAACAGGTGCATATAGATACTCTACAGGCCCAGGTATAGACACTTCAGGGGCAGTAGGCGCAGTTGCAGAACCAGTTGACTCAAACTAAGAGTATGGTAGTATAGTTACATGCATAGCTTGCACAGACATAGGAATAGTTATAGGCACCTCCACCTGCCCCAGACCCACAAGTAGCCTAGTTGATAGCAGAGAGGGATTCTTTCAGATGGAGGGCATAGAGGCAGAGGGTGTGGCATAGAGACTCATGGGCACCGTTGAGAGTGCATCTTTGTGAGAGGCTATTGCAGAGGGATTCTAGATTGCCAAGGAGGTTGAGCATTATCGGATTAGATATGAGGTGTTGTGTCCTCCCGATTGCAAAGAGCCTTACCCTTGGTCCCACAGTAGGACTAGGAGCAAATTGTGGATGGTGACAGACATCAGAGTGGTAACAGGGCCGCGACAGGATCTTGATGTAGGGGGTAGTGATAGGCCATCATCCTTTAGACCAGCTCCATCAAGGGGGTCAACCAGCCAACCTTGATTTATTGATGCAGTATTATTGATGTATATCATTTTTGGAGCATGTACATTATTTTTTATCATATCTCATGTATCTCTCTATACTGATTGGTTTCATTGGACTTTGGACATTTGTATGTATTTTTGATGAGCGATGATATGCAGCGATAATGAGTTTTGATGATGTGTGTGTTTGATGTGATGATGTGATATGCATGTATTTTTGTATGATGTAGTATGGATTTTTATATGCATTATATTGATTTGATGACTAACATGATATGTAGGGTGATTCATGCGATGATGATGATTTGTGATGTGTACTAATGATGTCATGCAAGTGGATGACCTAAGATGTTTGATTAGGTGAGTGTGCATGGATATATATGATATATTTATGAAAAAATATGTGGAAATGTAATGTATGTATGGAATGTTTGTTTTTGTATTTTTTAAATGCAAGAAATAGATGTGCTGAAAAATGGATGTTTATGTTTATGAGATGCATCATGAATTTGTAGTATGTATATGATTTAGGAAAATAAATGATATGTGAAATGAGTCAAATGTTTATGGGAAAAATTTCATGATATATAAATGATATGAAAAATGATAGATGAGTGCAAGATAGGATAAATAATGGGATGAAATGAAAATGATTAATAATTATGAAATGTATGATGTAATGAAATGTAATGGAATGATGATAAAATGATAATGATAATGAGATGAAATGATAATGATAAAATGATGATGAAATGTTATGATAAATGTAATGAAATGATGATGAAATGATAAGTGAAAATGAAATGCAATGATAAATAAAATGATGAAATGATGAAATGAAATGATAAATGAAAATGATGAAATGAAATGATTAAAATAAAATGATAAGAAATGAAATGATTAAAATAAAATGATTAAAAAAATGATGACATGAAAGGATTAAAATAAAATGATAAGAAATGATGAAATGAAATGATAAAATAAAATGATAAAATGAAATGATAATGAAGATAATAAATGAGATGCAACTATGTAGAATGAAAATGAAATGATAAGAAAGTTATAAGTGAGATGTTAATGAGATGAAGACGATAGATAATGAAAGTGATATGGAATAACTAATGGATAAATGAATGATGTGAAATGAGAAAGGATCTAAATGATACGAAAATGAATGATAAATGATAAACTATATATTATGTACATGACCTAGATGAAATGATAATGATAATGAAATGATGATGAAGATGAAAGATGATAATGAAACAAATGTTCGAATGTCCTCCACAACTAGTCCAAAGAGACATGACAGTCATTGATGTTTTTGTTCAGCCTTTTAAAACTCTGATGCAATTTAGTATGCAGATATGTACAATGATCTAAATGAAATGCAACAAAATGAAACCAACCATTTGTTGAGCCTTTTGTTAGCTTTCTTGAATCATCATAGAGCATTTTAAAATGTTGGAAGTATGTACACACATCAGAGGGGAAATTAGCACCAATGATGACCTGAGTACAACTTTCATGATTTTTGATATAACAAGTGAACAAAAGCATAGAAGTATAATTGAATCGAGATGTCCTGAGTATTTCTTGCATAAACAGACAAAGATTAACCACTTTCTGATGCAAATTTGGAACTGTCATCAATGATACATTTTGGAAATCATGTCTCATGACATATTTGCAACAGATTGATAGTTAACTTCAAGATAACAGACAAAGAAAAATCATCCTCTTTCCTCGCCACTCTAGTTTAGGACATCATCGAGTGTGCTCCAGAGTCAAACAACCATTGTTCAAAATATAATACTACTATTCCAAACATTGTTTAGATTTTAGATCATCCTGATATGTGTCATGATATGGTACTTGTTGAAAACTGTTGTGATATAGATCAATGATTGGATAGTTTCTCATAGGATTTGATTATTTGTTCACATGATTGGATTTTATTTTATTGTCTAGCTATTTTGGTAGAACCTAAAAGTGGAGTGCCCCTAGTATATCAACGTTTGCCCCCAATATTGACACAACTTGCTAAAATGGATATGTACAATGATCAAGCCATGGTAAGACGTTATTGCTCTAGGAAAATGATGGCAGTATGATGCTGTTATGGTTCTAAGATGATGGTGAAAATATGCAAGGAATAAAGGCTATGAAGCTAAGTGCAAAACATGAGCTAATAGATGGAGAGCTACAAATAGCATCTGTTTGCCAGATTTTCACTATTTGTTTTTATTGCATTTTTTTGATTTCTTTTTTATTTTTTATTTTATTTTTCTTGTCAATAGACTACCTGTCACCAGGTTTTCACCCTATGATGATTTTTTTGTATTTGGCTTCTTTTTTCTTTTTTAGACATTTTCTGCTGTTTTTGGATTTTTTAAGAATTTTTTCTATTGTTTTGTATTTTTTCAGGACTTTTTCTAGATGTTTTTGTGTTTTTTCAGGACTTTTCTGGATGTTTTTGTGTTTTTTCAGGACTTTTTCTAGATGTTTTTGTGTTTTTTTTAGGACTTTTTCTAGATGTTTTTGTGTTTTTTCAAGACTTTTTCAGAATGATGATAACTACTTCAGACATAATACTTTTTCAGGTGCATGTTGTTGATGGGTTCATCAAACAAGTCCCCTTCTGGCGTTGATAACTTGTATGCTCCTAAATCGTATACTGCTATGACCACGTAAGGACCCAACCAATTTGGTTCAAACTTTCCTTTCTTCTCTCTATCTTGCTGATTTCGTGGGTTTTCCTTCAAAACAAGATCACTAACCTGAAAGGTACTTGGCTTGAATTTGTGATTATAGCTAGAAGACATCATCTATTGATATGCTTTCAAATCATCAACGACTCATTGTCTCTTCTCATCAAGGAGTTCCAGCTCTTGCAGTTGGGAAACTCTGTAGTCATCATCTGTTGTGAGACCCTTCAATGATACCCTTAGTGATGGAATCTCAACCTCTAGTGGAAAAATGGCTTCTGCTCCATAGACAAGAGCATACGGTGTTGCTCTTGTTGGCGTTATGATGCTAGTTCTGTAGGCCCATAATGCAAGATTGAATTGAATGTGCCAATCTTTCCCTGCATCATTCACAGTCTTCAAGATTTTTAGTATTATTTTGTTCAAGGCCTCTAATTGGCCATTCCCTTGTGGATAATAAGGTGTTGAATATCTGTGTTGGATATGGAATCTCTCACAAAGTTCATCAACATCCTAATTCTTGAATGGTCATCCACTATCTGTGATGATGGAGTTGGGAATGCCATATCGACAAATGAGATAGTTAAGTATGAACAATGAGATATGTTTTTTGGTAACCTTAGTGAGAGCTACTGCTTCAATTCACTTGGTAAAGTACTATGTCGCTATGATGATGAATTTGTGTCCATTTGATGATGAAGGATGAATCTTGCCAACTAGATCTAACCCCCATTGAGAGAATAGAAAAGTTGGTGTGAACGGTTGAAGTTCTTGTGCAGGAGCATGAATGAGATTCTCATGAATCTAACATTTAGAGCACTTTTTCAAGAAAGTGAATGATTCCCTCTCCATAGTCGGCCAGTAGTAACCCATTCTAATTAATTTCTTGGATAAGGTCAGTCCACTTGAATGAGTACCACAAATGCCACCATGAACTTCTTGTAAAACCTTGTCAGATTCATCATGTTCAAGACATCAAAGTAAAGTACCATCAAGACCACGACGATAAAGGATGTCAGCAATAAGAGTATAGCGAGAGGATTGGCGAATAAAGTTGCGCTTTTGGTTACGAGATAAGTTGGGTGTAAGATGTCATATTTTAGGTAGGCATAAATATTTCCATACCAAGATGAATCATATCCTACTAAGTGGTAAATTATTTGGCTTTCAGGTGTGTCATAGGCAGGTGCAAATTATTGTTCCACTATAAATTCATAGCGTGTCTGATTTTCTGGGAGTTGTAGCAATGATGCGATCATGTCCATGGCGTCAACTACTTTGTTATCAAGTCTTGGAATCTGTATGAACTTGATATCCATGAAGTACTTCTTGAAATCGTCAACCATTTTCTTATATGGCAATAATTTGTCATCTTTGGTCTGATAATCATCATTGATCTTATTAATGACTAACTGTGAGTCACCATAAACTTGTAGTTTTGTGATCCTCCATTCCAATGTGATCTTGAGCCTAGTGATTAAAGCTTCATACTTGGCTATGTTGTTGGTGCATGGAAACACTAGTCTATATGACCAAGGAATGGTATTTCCTTGAGGGGTGACAAAGAGTATGCCTGCCCCTGATCCATGTTGAGTGAAAGAACCATCAAAATATAATGACCATGGTTGTTTTGATTCTACGGTGAAAACGTCAACATCTAGAAATTTGATATGCACAGGATGTTCTACTTGGAGTGGTGCATCAGCTAGTTGATCGATGATAACTTGTCCTTTGATTGCTTTGAGATCAACATAATGGATGTCAAACTCACTTAAGATCATGACCCATTTTGCTAGCCTTCCTGTCAATGTAGCCTTTCTTAGCAGATACTTGAGTGGATCAATCTTTTCAACAAGATTGATTGTATGAGTTAACATGTAGTGTTTAAACTTTTGTGAGGCAAAGACTACTGCTAGACAAGCCTTATCAATGAAAGTGTAGTTGAGTTCATGACCTGTTAGTGTTCAATTGATGTAATAAATTGAACGTTCCTTTCCTGTAGAGTCCTCTTGTGCTAATAATGCCCCCAAAGATGTCTCTGTTGTGGCAATATATAAGATTAGTGGTTTGTCCAGATTTGGTGGTATTAGAACTAGTGGGTTCATTAGGTATTGCTTGATTTGTTGAAAGGCCATTTCACACTTATCATCCCATTTGAAAGGAACATTCTTATGCAGTAAATATGTGAAAGGTAGACTCTTATCTACCAGTTGTGCAATGAACCTTTGTATAGATTGAAGTCATCCCTGTAATGATCTCAATTGACTAATATTCCTTGGTGGAGGCATCTCCATGATTGCTTGTACCTCGGCAGGATCTACTTCAATTCATTTTGTTGATACTATGTGTGAACAGGCAAAAATATGTGTTAGAAAATGAGCAGCAAACAAAAGAGTGCAAATATCAACTATGAACACCCTACACCTAAAGATTGGCCTAGTTGGATTCAAAAAAAAAAAAAACAACAAATAGAGTTGATTCACCTTGTCTTGAATCGATCCTTTGGTTGGCCCTTCGATCTTTGATGTTGTATGATCCTTTGGTGGCAAAAGATGTAAGCTGTGAGATGAGATGAGGATGAAAAATGAGTGAAAATAGATGCAAGTATGGGAATTTGGCTAAGTATGGCAGAAGAATTTTTTTTGCAAGAGTTTGGCTAGCATAAAATGATCTCCCCCTAAAATGAGAGAAAAGAGGGGGTATTTATAAAGAATTTGGAATTATCTAGAGAAATGGATGGTTGAGATTGAGCCACCAAGATCAAGATGTAAGGCTAAGGTGAGTTGAGAACTCACAAACCCTCACATATTGACATGTGGCATGTGAAGTGGCTTGAAAAAGATGATGTGTACATGAGTTGGAAGGAGAGTACATGACATGGAGATACTACATAATACCTTGGGATTGGACAAGATCTCCTCATAAAGGATGTCCTTGTCCCCATGTGGGTGAGAGGACATGTGAGGAATTAAAAATTCCTCAAATATCTATATGGGAATAAGAGAAATAATTTAAAATTATTTGGAATGCATTGGGGGATTAAATGTGAATTAAAAATTCACATGGGGAATGGAGTGCCTTCTCCAAAAAGAAAAAACATTTAATAGGGTTGACTCATTTAAGTGATTAAATTTGTGCAAGTACCTGATTAGACAAATTAATGACATATTAGAGGCAAGTGGTAGATTATGAAGAATTCACATGTGGCTTGATGTGACAAGTCAAAGATCACATGGGGAAGAGAAAAATGAATTTAATATTCCTTGGAAGGATAAAAGGAATTAAAAATTCCTTGAGAGGTTGACTAGTTAATGAAGGCTTAGAGGAGGGTTAGGTGGCTAAGAGATATTAGAGGCCAACTTGCAAAAGTTGTAGGATGTGACACATCCTAATCAAGGATTAGGCATGTGCACATCCCTAATGGTGAGATTAGGAGAATAATTAAGATTAAGAAAAAGGATGCAACATGTGAGGAATTAAATAAATGTCATATTTATTTAATTTATTTGATGAAAGGTGGAAGGTATTTAATTATTTAACTAGATACCTTAGGGATTAAAATAACTTTATAAGTGTAGACACGTCAAATTAGCATTATGCATATTCATCCGCTCATTGAATAAATTAAACGCATCATCCATTTAATTAAATAAATCAGGACTTTATTTAAATCAAATCCTAAATCATATTTCATCATTTTCTGATTTAAATAAATCAAATATCAAAGTCCTAAAGGTCAAATCAGCCTAATCATCATCTTAGCTAATTAAATATGATTAAATCTAATGCTAATCTCACCCACTTGCATTCTCTAGATTTGGCCACTTGCACATGAAATTGTATTTAATTGATTTATCAAAATCTTTATTTTCAACTTGGCATAAAGGGAGAATATTCTCCAAGTTTGAATCTCCCCCCAAGTGGACATGTACACACAACATAGCATTTATTAGGCCTTACATGTCTCTTACATGTCCCCTTCCAAAGGTCAAACTCAGCATTCATTGCAAATTTGAATTCAAATTTTCCCTCTCATGGGCACTCTTCCCAAATATTGCACATACATCAACCAATCACCACTTGACAAGTGTCCTTTCATTTTTCCAATCTTAGTCCCACATTGGTCCATTTTCAACACTTAACATTTTGAAAATCTATAAAATAGAGGCTTCATCTCTTATCAAACCCTTCACCATCTCTCCACAATCTTGCAAGGTCACTCTCTTCATTTGAGATTTGATCTTGTCCATTTCACTCCATCATCTCCATCATCTATAGCAATTTCATCATTTTAGCTATTAATCAAGGATTGGGAAAGGGTCACTAGCACATGTGACACCAATCCAATATGAGATAGTTTGCATCATGTTTTCTTATGCTTTTGCTTTAGATCTTTTGTCATTTATTTGCATTTTGAACATGATGTATTATTTCGTAAGGATGTTAAATATTTTGATTTGTTGTTGAAATACTAACAATTCTGCAGATTTTATTGTTAGATTTCTCACCACATTTTGCAGATTTTAGCATCCACAAAATGGCGCTAGAAGGAGGGCAATCATTATTAAATTTCAAGCAATGTTTGTTATAGAACGAAGGCTTTCTTTTTAACATTTTCTATGAAAGAGACTTTACTTCTTATGATTTGGGCCAACTTTGTTCAACTCTGTTAAAATGAATTATGCGTCCCAAATACTACGAAACCAAGTGCAAAAATTGCATTTCTTTGTTCTAACTACATTACTTCAGTGATTTGCTGATCATATTAAGTTGCTTTCTTCTGACTTGACTGAGTGGGTGATATAATTTCATTTTTGAAAATTTCTTTGAACGCATATTACCCACACTTTCATTACCTTCCAATTCATCTTTCTTGGAATCTGCTCAAGGAAAGCTTGTCTTGGTGTTATTGTCAATTTTTGTTTTGCTAAACAAGAATTCTTTCAAATGGATCTAGTCATTGTGGAGCAGAATCAGGTATAAAATATTACAAATATTTGAACGATTACCATAGGCTGCATATCTGTCTCACGAAGTCTTTTATGACTATACATTTTGCGTTTGGGATTGCCATGATGATTCGGTATTTGCCTTAGATCAAAAATTTTGCCTATCAGTTACATTTGCTTGAAGATTTCTGCGGCTTTCTTTTTGTTTTTGTTAACAAATGCATTTTGCACATATCCTGCAATCTTTGGCGTTCCATAGATCACATTTCCATGAGGCATTATGTCTAATAGTTCACATGCCTTCCCTGTGCTTGTGCATTCTGCATAGAGGCAGGCACTGTTAAAGCAAACCCTTTCATTATTACTCAGTGGCTACTATCCCTTTATTGCTTTTACCGGTGGCAGTGGGTTATTTATTTCAACTAAGAAGAGTTGAAGTAAATGCTGCTCTCCAACTCCATCAAGCCCACGCCATACCTCTGAATGACATCTTACACAATAAATCGAGCATCTGACAAAGTCTTTTTAGTACGTTATGCTTTGATGAATTTGTAGATCCATTTGAACGCAGGTAAAAGGGACGCTGGAAAGGTTGTAGACTTCAGTTTTACACCTGTAAATGCATTTGCTTAAAATTTTCTAAAGTCTTTTTTTTCAAAACCAGTCAGCATCGAGTCTTTCGAAGCACTATGTCAAACAGTGCACGTGCGTTGTCTGAGCGTCCACATTCTGCATACATTTCATCTAAGGAAATTTTAATTCTTTGAGGCAGACTATCAGACAGTTCACGTGCCTTGTCTATGCTTCCATATTTTTTCAGAAAATAGTCTGCATACATCTTGTCTATGCTTCAGCCGTTTGAGCTTTCTTGTCAATATGTTAGCAGTATCAGGGACTACGCAACAACACCCCATTATGGCGTGACAATACTTCACTTTTTGAGTCTAATCTGGAAAATAGCCTGTCACACTTTTATGCACATCTATCATGAATATCTGTTTTAGATCTACCCTCCGTCAGTACTTAAATGCGTTGGTCTACAATGGATGAGCTGTAAATCACTCCGTTGGATTTCTTTCAAGGCTCAAACACATAATGTATTTGACAAACAATAAGAGAGAATGGATAGTAGATGAAGCTGCTGTCAAGAATAAATGTCTTATGTCTTGAAAACTATCTAAAGATAGGTGGGCGCCAGTGGTATTGAAGGTAGCTTTTCATTATTTGTGTATTTCACAGCCAACCTAAAGTATTGTTTTGACTTGTTTTAAATCTGACAGGTTCATTGACTTAGGTAGGAAAGAGGGGTGCCTACGTAATTAATTTCATTATTTTTGTGCATTTAGTCATTGAGGATTTAATGTTCTCTCATATTATGTCATTATGATTACAATTTATTGATCTTCAAATAAATGTTGTGAATTTACATTATCACATTTATTATGAACATCTTGAGATAGTAAATGATTAAGTTTATGATGATGTTGGTGAGAGATTTGTTCCATGTGATTGAGTTGTTGACTCAACACTTCTCATGACATAGAGAGACTTTGGTAAGGTTGAAAGTGAATCTAACAAACATGGGTACTCTTTGATGGTCATCCAAAATCATCCACCTTTCCATTTGAAATTATTCTATTGTTTGAAGTAAATTCTCAAAATGATAAATTGATTCTGTGTGTTTTCTTTCTCAATAGGGAAACAAAGACTAACGAAGGAGGTACAAAGGTACAGAGGAAAAGTGAAAGGAGAAAAAGTACAAAGCGAAGGAGGAGGCCGGCAAATGAAAACGAAAGGAGGAGAATTTTTTTTTGAAAACTCAATGTGTTTTTTAACACTTTAAGTGTTTGATCAACACTACTTCACGAAGTTGTGTAGCTTTTCGTTTTAGAACACTAATTTTCATTTGGGTCTAAAATGAACAATTTGATTTCCATTGCAAAGGGCTTAAAAGGAATCTTAGGACAAACTCACTAGATTTTTTTTGAGGTTAAGAATTGAACAATCAAAACTCACACTTCATTTTGGTGCTTAAAACGAACTCACAATTGCTTTGAAGGCTATAAAATGAACAAGTGCTTGAATTGTGCGATTTTGTCTTTTGAGTGCGTATCCTCTCCCCTTGCACTTTGTGCGATCTAGGGTGCAAGAGAAACACTCAAAATATATTTTATTGCTTTGAAACACTTCAATTTGGGCTTAAAAATTGAACATCTTGTGCGAGTGTGAGTAGGGGCATTTTCGCGTACATTCTCTTTCTTTGTGCCATCAAAGATCGATCGAGTTACGGATTGTGTCTTTGCTTGATTTTGTTTATCTTAGAGGGCCTGCCTTGGGGAAAAAGTACACCGAGGGAACAACTCAACCGGTAACACTCTAAAGCCAAGAGTATTTCCACCGGGATATAAATGTGGGTATTGGTTAAACGCCATTATCACGCGGTTGGCTCTCGACAAGATGGATCCGAAAGGGGACTCTTGCCGTATGGGTCAATCTCCATGAACGGAAAGTCCGAACTAGAACCCTTGTTTTGTAGTGGCCTATTTATCCATTGAGCGAGTTTATCAAAGTGGTGCATTGGAACTTAGATTCCAAGAAGTTACTTGCCATGTCCGATCTTGGTTGAAATATAGAGGTTAGGATTTCATCATACCTTTATATTTTTCCTTGGTTGCATGTAAAATCATCTCTTCTATGAAGGGCATGAGGCAAGCCCACTAAGAAAAACGTACCCATTGAGCTAGGATGTTACATTGCTTGTTTGAAAACACAGTGCGTTTATCGAAAACATTGAAAACTATCATTCAACATCATCATCAAAATTTCAAACCCCTTTAGTTAGAGCAAATACCTTTGAAAAATCCCAAGAACTATTGCTTACCCTTGGGATTATGTCCTTAGAGGTTCCTAAGTAATTGGGTTTACATCTTAATTTGCTCTTACAAAGGTCAACATTAGGCAACCTTTGTCCTAATTTCTTGGAACTTCCACATAGCACTTTGTGGGATGAAAAGAAGTTGTGACATTGGACATTCAATTTGAAACATAATCAAGTGGTTGTTTTTGGTAAAAAGAACTCATTAAGCAAAGATAACAAATTGGACCCCACACATGTGCTTGATATATTTTTGGTCATATTGGTCTTTTGATTGCTCTTAGAGAAAAGTGTGTTCTTCAATACCTTGGCCTAGTAAACAAAGTCTCTCTAAGTCTCTTAGGATCAAATCAAACACTTCATCCATCTCACACATTTATCAAAATTCATCCATCCAAAACAAACTTTAGAGCTTTTGAAAACATCATTCTAGACTTGGGTATCATCCCTAAACCAAAGCAAAATCATTTTTTTAGTTAGGTGTGTTTGGATGAATCCTTCCATGCACACTTAGTTAAATTATCACCTTTTTGAACAAATTCATCCTAAGATCACATCCAACATCTTAGAGTTTACAAGTTCATCAAAATCAACCAATCAAAATCAAACCCTAAGTCTAGCATTGATCCAAAGTTCCTAAAACATTCATCATCCATATCATTCACCCCTTTCATCATTCATCTCATCATAGGTCCTAAGAACCTTAGAGGTCACTTTTGCAACAAGGTCAAAACACAAGAGGAACATGGAATATACACTTGATCCATACATCTTGAGTAATCTAAATCAATTGAATCCTCAGAGCCTTGCATTTCCTATCAATTATCAAAGTCCATGCATAGGATCATTGCCTTCGACAAATGTCAATGGTACAACAAGTGTGAGTATGCCCAAGTCAAAATTTGGAACAAATTTCCCAATGATAGATCTAAGTCCAAACCTACAAATCCACCAATCGAATAATCAATGCATGAGCCTTGAAACGAACAACGTCATTCCACCAAATCCCTACAAACCAAATGTGGATGTACCAAGTGCAAGTTTTCGAAACATGAATCCTAACTAAGAAAACTTTGGAAAAATGATTCCCAATACCAACAATGTTCATCCTATCATGCCAAATATGAACATCATCCCAAATCAGAACATTATCCAAAGTCAATTTTCCCATAATCCCATTCAAAAACCACAAGTAGGCATCCCAAATCCGCTTAAACAAAAGCCAAATCAACTATCTCAAGTGAGTCAAGATCAAAATCAAGAACAAATTTGGTGAGATCAAATTGTGGAACTTTCCAAAATAGTTGAGGCATTGCACCAAGGGAAATCTCCACCACCATTACCTACATCATTCCTTGGTTTAGGGCTTCCCCCTTTACCTAACACCAATCACGCCATCCAAATCAATCCACCTAACATCAATCAAACCATCACGACAAATCCTTTGAATATACCATCGACATCACACCAATGGATGGTATCTAATCAAACAACAACATTGATCCCAAATCAAAATACAGTCTCCCAAGGACCTATCACCTCGGTCAATCCAACCATCTACTATCCCTTCAATCATTCCAACCACCACTATCACGCCCATCACATCTCAACCCCTCACTACCATGATCGCTCCGAGAGTATCTCAAACACTTGTCACTACATCCAACATGATTCTAAATCCACCACCACCCCCACCACCACCAACTTCCACCACATCAAGCCAATACAACGCGACATTACAAGCTACTTTTCAAAAGGGATTCCAACAATATCTAGCCATGCAACAAGCAACACAAGCTCAACAAGTGCAACAATCCTCTCAAGTTGCCCAAGCCTCTCAAGCTACCCAACCAACACAAGCACAAACACAAAAGATGACAACTATTGAAAACAAGGATCAATATCAATCCATCACTGAGCACACATTTACTTCATCCAATGATCAAATCGACATATGTCAAGGTCACTTTTGAATCAATGATCAAAATCCACCAACAAAACTCGACAATGAGCCAATTCAAGAAATATCAACATCACTTGACTCTATGGTCGAAGACATTCACAATCTCTCCACTCAATTGTCGAAAACAATGATCAAAACCTTCCATCGAGGAGCACATTGAGGATGTATCTACACAATCCATGATCAACTCACCATACATCAAGAGCCACTTTTTAGTGATCTCTTTCAAGGAGTGTTAGGGTTATTTGATCCTATTGACATAATGCACGATCCATCAACCTATGATCATGTTGAAAATGTCTCTACATCGCCTTATGAGGTAGAGGACATATCTCAAGAATTTATTCCAAAGCATGATCAAAATCTTTCACCAAGGTCTAGCAATGGTCCCTTCCAAAACATGTTGATCCCCTTTGACCGCATGGTTACAGATACTGAAAGAACCCTAAACTCGGCACTTGAGGATATTGAGCCATTCCCCATGTCTAATAACGACGTCCAAGAACCCTTTGTAAGAAATCCATCCTTTGAAGTTGCCCCATGTCAAGAACTTGATCCAAAGCATGTCGAAAGCAACTCCGAAATTAACCAAGATCAAGAATTTGTATCTTCAAGATACTACAATAATCTAATGAACACTCTCTTATCCATGCAAAATGATCATATCCATGTAGCACATACTCCTCCATCTACCCATGAGATGCTTTCTACAGATGGGCACGTAGATGATCTTCATCTAGAACAAGATTTTGTTACACAAAAAGAGCAGATTCTTAACTCCTACAATTAAACGGAGTTGTCAACATCAAGATCAAATATGTCCCAAACTCAGATTGAGGACATCATGAATAAAGATATCCATCATTATCCGCTCAACAAAACAAGTCAAATAGAACATCCAAAGTTAGCGGAGCAGCAAATTGAAAGAACGTCAACTACGGTGGTCATTTGTCACAGCATGTTTATTGAACAAGATATCTCAAAACAAGCAGAATCAAGGAATGAAGGTGATACTATCACCATACTGGGGGCAACTTCGTCTCAAGCAAATGTCAACATAGGGAGCATGAAGAATCTTTATGGTGAAACCATTACCAATACTACAACCAGTCACGTCACGAATCTTCATCCACCCATCACCCCATCCATGAATTTGGACCAACTTCGAAGGAAAAATTTGAATCAAAGTAAGAAGAACATTATCAAAGCAAAAGAAGTTGAGAAGCATAATGGAAAAATCAAATACAAATGGATACCGAAGAATACAAAGAAAGATTATCCCTATCAAACTCCATCAGTCAAAGAAACTATGGGGAAAAATAAAAGAGGGAAAATTATCCATCAAGAATGTCCACAAAAGCAAAAGAAGGCTTTTCAAGCGACATACAAAGTGTATCAAGTATTTGGTCCTAATTCCACGCACACTTCCGTATCCACCCATCATTGCTCATCTTCCCAAGTTTGGAGAGTCAAAGGTTCCAAACAATCAACCGATCCATCTTTTATCCCTAAACACACTCCATCCATGCCTCCACGCATGATATCCAATTCTCACACTGACCGTGTATTGGCAACAACCCTTCATCATAAGGATTCAAAAGGCAATCTATCGCAATGTGCGCACAAAGACAAAGTCAACTCCAGTATCAATGAAGCAGATCAAGAATCCCAAAAGTTGCATGCAAGTGCACGTATCTTAGCAAAGCAACTTCTTCAAGTAGGATATCGATGGCATATTATGAAAGGGGCATCTACATCAGTAACGCATTGTGATTCAGCATGAGCTTAAAATCTTTTGAAAAAATACAAAAAAATCAAAAATATGAAAATCCAAAAAAATTAGAAAAAGGATTGAAAACAGTAAAGATAAAAATCGTCCTCTAGTGAAAACCGCATGGGCGGCGCTTTGGCCAAGACCATGATGAAAACCTGGAAAACAGGCATCATGTGTAGAATCGAGCATCTACGTGCACCACTTCAGGTGAAAGCATCTCATCCCATCTGTAATAAATTGATCATTCCATTTGTCTTATCCATAATAAATCCATCTATCCAAATCCATTTTCATCCATCTTCATGATCCATAGTCCAAGTTATCTTGATCTTGATGAAAATTTGGGGCACACTTTACACTTGCTTATGGAAAACATCTTGACATGGGCCATTTTCATTGAGCTTATCCTATGCAACATTATTTGAGCTATGAAGCATTATCCAATGAGCTTTCGTTATCTAAACACCTTATCTTATCATAAGATAATCCTTGGCATCCTTTGCGTGATTACCATATCCATCCATCCACACACCTATCCAAGCATCCATCCATCACATTCCATACATTGCTAGACAATGGGGGCAGATATGTACATCTTGCTTCAAGAATAAATCTTGGTCTATGTCCTCCAACTTATGTGGCGATCTGAACATTGGAAAACATGAAATAAAATTGGTCAAACCACTTGTGAGCAAAAATCCAAATCACTAGCCCATGGCATATTTTGACGAAAACATTCCTTATCAAGTGTCATCTTTCATCGAACATCAATCAAAACAATTGATATCAGTCACATCTAATTTGCACCCTTCAAACATCACATCAAATCATTCAAACATCTTTTATTCCAAATCAAGCTTCATCAATCATGATCAATCAAGTCTAATCAATCCATCATCATCTTAGGATATTCGCCCTTATCCTTGTGTTGCTTAACACAATCCTTGCATTGTTGTGCATCCTCAACAATGTTATCGTCATCAATCCTCATCATCAATCCATCGACTTGATCAATCAACCTTAGCTTGGTTTTTAGAAAAATCCTCAAACAGAGCACTGATATCACATCCATATCAAAATCGTCAAAATCATGCAAAAATCCAAAAACATTAGAAAATCAAAAAAATCCAAAAACATTCAAAACATATCAAAATCCAAAAAACACTCAAAAAGCAAAAAACATCAAAAACATTGAAATCTGAACTACGTCGTCTCTGAGCTTAAACGTAGGCAAGGCTAATCTTTGATCAGCCCCCGAGACATCAAAATCCAAAAACATTCGAAAAACATCAAAATCCAAAAACATTCAAAAAACATCAAAATCCAGAAACATTCAAAAATATCAAAATCCAAAAACATCAAAAAATCAAAAAATCAAAAACATCGCAAAATCCAAAAAACACCAAAAACAGCCTCAAAACATTTCAAAACGTCAAAAACATCCAAATATTTGAAAAAATCCATCCATCCCGTTTCGCCTACACCCGAAATAATCAATCATCCATAATAAACTGATCATCACCTTCATCCTTTGGCAACGCAAACAGAAACAATCATAGCAGTCAGCAAAATCAAGCTTCAATCATGAAATCAAAATTAAACAACAAACCTCTAAAATAAAATCAAACTCTTGATCAGTCGCAAACATGTCAATCGACCTTATATCAACAGCTTATCAATCAACTTATCAAACCATCATTGTCCTATACAATGCATGTCCTAGGATATATCGTTCCGACAATGGGCATCATTTTGGATATCACCTTGAATTCTTATCCTATCAAAACATATCCCTTTGGCTGAAGGTATGAAGAACATTGGCTTGTTTGCGTATTTGATCTTTTCTTTTGATTTATCTTATTTTGCTCAGTCCAAGGACCTCTCGATGATATCCAAATGAAGGATTTAGAGAGATAGGAATGGGGCAACAATCATTATTATTTTGTCTGCTATGCTTGTTGGACGCTCTTGTAATATAACTTGGCGAATACTTGCTTTGTTAGGTACGCCCTAGCAAGGTTTCCATATGTCAAGTGTGAATAAGAATACTCCTATCTGTTTGTCGAGTCAAAGTCCATCACACTAAGTACAACGCCATCCTAGTCCTTCATACCTTGATGCATCGTACTTAGGCATGTAATCAAACATAAAGTAAGTGACCCTTTGAAAATCCCAATCCTTGATAAGCAAATCATCATCATTTATCATCATCATCATTTATCATCATCATCATCTATCATCATCATCTCTAATAAAGTCTCGACCAATCATGGACTTGTTGGATCCTCTTGTCATCATCTCTTTCCGCTAACATCATCATCACCAATACATCCATCATGCATCCATCATGCATCCATCTTGCATCCATAAATCATCGGTATTTTGCATATCATCTCACATGCATATCATCATCATAATATAGATCTGTTAGTCTAAGCATATCATAAATCATCCATAGCATATCGCATCATCAATCTCATCCATCTCATATCATATCATCATTTAAGTTGTTTAGGATAATATAGATTTGTTATTCTAAGCATCTTAAAATCATCTCATTTGCATCATCATCCATAACCATCCATTTTGAACCTCTTTATCGCGAGATCGACCCTCAAATCGAATCTTTTCGCTCGATCTCTCGAGGGGGCAATGTACCAGTGTACTTCTTTCCACTGGGGCATCCGAAAAATAAAATAAAAAATTGATTTTGATCATGGCAAGTTATTTTTTGAACCAATGCAACAAGTACATCGCTTCAAAGAGGGGCAAAATGTAGACACGTCAAATTAGCATTATGCATATTCATCCGCTCATTGAATAAATCAAACGCATCATCCATTTAATTAAATAAATCAGGACTTTATTTAAATCAAATCCTAAATCATATTTCATCATTTTCTGATTTAAATAAATCAAATATCAAAGTCCTAAAGGTCAAATCAGCCTAATCATCATCTTAGCTAATTAAGCATGATTAAATCTAATGCTAATCTCACCCACTTGCATTCTCTAGATTTGGCCACTTGCACATGAAATTGCATTTAATTGATTTATCAAAATCTTTATTTTCAACTTGGCATAAAGGGAGAATATTCTCCAAGTTTGAATCTCCCCCCAAGTGGACATGTACACACAACATAGCATTTATGAGGCCTTACATGTCTCTTACATGTCCCCTTCCAAAGGTCAAAATCAGCATTCATTGCAAATTTGAATTCAAATTTTCCCTCTCATGGGCACTCTTCCCAAATCTTGCACATACATCAACCAATCACCACTTGACAAGTGTCCTTTCATTTGTCCAATCTTAGTCCCACATTGGTCCATTTTCAACACTTAGCTTTTTGAAAATCTATAAAATAGAGGCTTCATCTCTTATCAAACCCTTCACCATCTCTCCACAATCTTGCAAGGTCACTCTCTTCATTTGAGATTTGATCTTGTCCATTTCACTCCATCATCTCCATCATCTATAGCAATTTCATTATTTTAGCTATTAATCAAGGATTGGGAAAGGGTCACTAGCACATGTGACACCAATCCAATATGAGATAGTTTGCATCATGTTTTCTTATGCTTTTGCTTTAGATCTTTTGTCATTTATTTGCATTTTGAACATGATGTATTATTTCGTAAGGATGTTAAATATTTTGATTTGTTGTTGAAATACTAACGATTCTGCAGATTTTATTGTTAGATTTCTCACCACATTTTGCATATTTTAGCATCCACAATAAGTATTAATTAAATAATAGGTATATTACTTAATTAATGTAGATAAGGGGATGTTTAGATGAAAGGGGATAAATTTGGATAAATTAAGTGTCCAAATTTAGGTGTCTACACTATGTATCCAAAGAGCTTTCCAGATGTGACCCCAAAAATGCATTTCTTGGGGTTGAGGCGAACTTTGAACTTTTCCAACCTTGGAAAGATTTTGGATAATATTTCAAGATGTCTTTCTCTTGTGTATGACTTTTCCAATATATCGTCTACATAATCTTCCATGAATGTGTGCATCATGTCATGAAAAATTATAGTCATAGCTCTTTGGTAAGTAGCCCTAGCATTCTTTAGACCAAAAGGCATAACATTCCAATAGTAAGTCCCCCATGGACATGTGAACTTTGTTTTTTCTTGGTCTTCAAGTGTAATATTGATTTGGTTGTAACCAGAAAAACCATCCATTAGTGAATACATGGCGTGGCCAGCTGTCAAATCAACTTTAGTATAGATGTTTGGAAGTGGGAAGTCATCCTTAGAACATGACTTATTAAGATCTCTGAAATTTGTGCACACTCTGATACATTTGTCTAGCTTGGATACAAGAACAATGTTGGAGATCCATTATGCATAGTCGATTGATCTTATGAAACCCACATCAAGGAGTTTTCTGAGCTCTTCTTTAACCAGTAGTGCGACATGAGGATGCATCTTTCTGATTTTTTGTTTCATAGGATTAACTCATGGTTTGATGGACAAGTGATGCATTATGAGATTGGGATCAAGACCTGGCATGTCTGCATAAGACCAGGAAAATTTGACTTGATTTGCTCTTAGGAACTTCATGAACTCTGGCACTTATTTCTCTATCATTGACACAACTAACTATAGAATCCTTGGTTGTTCTGTAGTTTCAAGATTAACTTCTTTTGTAGGCTCAATCAAGATAGGCGATTGCTCATGATAGTGCTCCAGGAGAGTGTCAAGCTTCCCATCATATGGTGCCTTAAAAAGGTTTTCACCATCTAATACACTCTTTGTTTTAGCTTTTGTTTGATCTAATATTGCCAGATTCTAGTTTTCACCATTAGATCTTTCTTTTTGCAGCTAGGAGACTTGACACTCTCCTGATTAAAGAATCTATATTGAAAATCATTAGTGGAAGAATCATTTGTGTCGTCTGTGGAAAGGAAGTTTACGATAGATTCATTGCTTGGAAACATAGGTATATCAATAGGTTCAGATAGATCCTAGTCAATGAGATCGAGATGAATCAAAGGTAGCGGATCATCGGGTTGCATGAAATTGGCTATGGTTATGGTCATAATGAAATTGTCTATAGGATCCGAGGTATGAGGCAGATCAATGATGGTACCCTTATCACGATAGTCTTGTTCATTTAAATTTGACTCAGTATCACTAGAATCATAGTCACCTTGTAGTTTAGATTCTTATGGTTGGGTCCCTGAACCTTCACTTTCAATTAGAGTAGGTATATACTTGTGTATCACATCAACCCTTTTATGCCTCTAGAACTCATCATTGTAGATGGTGTCCCATTCGTATTCACCAAAATCTATGTCAAAGTTATTATCCACGGAATTTTGAATTGTTGTCAAACATGCTTCTCTTGTATCAAAAACCTTCTAGCAATGTGAGGACAATATCATGCAACTTCTTGGATGGTCTTTCTTTTGAGTTAGTATCATAGCCTAGTCCTGTTTTATCTTTTGCAGCAAGTCCTGAAAGGTGAATAGGCTCAACTACTCCTTCTTTTCTCTTTCTAATAGGGCCATTACCATCATAGCCCATCTTTTCCATGATTGAATACCCTTTACCATATTGATCAGTATCTTCTCTTGTATCTTCATCTTTATAGAGCCAATTTAGAACTTCCCTATCCTCAGGATCTTCCATGGGGAATTTTTCTTTGATAAATCATCCATTAAACTTTGTACTTGGCTTTGTTGGTGGTTGTGTTGATGTTGATGCTACAAATATTTGTTGTTGTGTGATAGAAGGTTGTCCATGTGACTGAGGCGATGTAGGTAGATTAGCAAGACAGAGAGATTATTCCCCTACTCCATTGTCCTTGAACTGTAGTTGCTTGTCAAAGCTTTTGGTTGAATAACTGATTTGTGTATCAACTTTGGGAGAAGTACTAGCAGGAGCTTCTCGATTGTTGGGGACCAAAGTATCTTGACTAGCTCTGATGCTGGCACAAGTCTGACTGTTTGAATTATCAGTTGGTATTGTGATCTTATATCCATCATAAGGAAACTTAAGACATTGATGATATGTGGATGAGATAGCTTGCATTTCGTGGATCCAAGGATGACCCAACAAGATGTTGTATGCAAGATCGCAGTCTAACACTTGACATAAAGTATTCTTGATAACAGGTCCCACTCTGATCGGCAGCATGATTAAACCCTTGGACGCTCTTTCCTCATCATCGTAGACTTTAATAGTAATCTTTCTTCTGGGATCAATGGAGTCCTTAGAAAATCCTAGATCCTAAACTAACTTCATGGTACATATGTTCAAACCAACACCTCCATCTATTAGGACACGTCTGACATGAAACTTGTGGATCATGACTTCTAAGTATAGCGATGAATTATGGGGACGAGTCATAGAAACACCATTTTTTTGGAGAATGAGGCACATGTGGGTGAGGATAAGTGTCCCACCATGGCTTGAAATCAGTCCACATCCAGATCAGTGGATACAATTGTTTCAACGAGGGCCTTTTCTAGAATTTCCTTGTGTGCTGGGGAAATCTTCAGGAGTTCTAAGATAGAAATCTGAGTAGGATTTTTTCCAAGTTGATTGACTAAGTCATATTGATGTTGAGGCAGGGGCACAGTGTATTTTGAAGAAGCACCCTTTAAGACAACTTTAGCTTGTGCCCTTGTTGCGTTGACTTGTCTATATTCCATCTTTCCCTTAACCTTTATAACATTTACCTGCTCATCGTTAGTGTAGATATGGTTGATTATATTATCGTTGATATGATTCACACTTTTTCAAGAAGACTCACCTTTTGATAGTTGGGAAAAGGGTTGCGAAACGATTGGTGGTCTTCATTTGATTGTTGGTGTCCTACTTTGATGGTGTCATTTTCTATCAAGTCTTGGATGACATTCTTCAAGGCTTGACAATTATTCGTGCGATGACCCTTGCACCGATGATAATCACAATAGTATGCATCATTCCATGATGGAGGCTTCACACTAGGTTCAAAGTTGCACTGAGGTGAAAAAGTAAGGACATTTTTAGCCATCAACTCTTTGAGTGCAGATTCTAAAGATTGACCTAGTGGAGTAAAAGTTCTTTTGTTAGAAAAGAATGAAAATCGTTGTGGATTTGTGTTCGAGGCATTGCCTAAGGCATTTTTGTTGTTATTGTTTCCATGGTAACCTTGATTGTTGGCATTCCCTTGATTGGGAGTAGAATTTTGATTCACGTTGTTCCTCGGAGGAGGAGGATTGTTTCCTTGATTTGTGATTGAATTGACATTGTTATAATTATTGTTGTGAGGAGCACTTGGATTACTCATAACAAATGGATTAGTCGAGACATGATTTGCATCTACAACACCATCATTTACCATGTTTTTGTTGTGAGTCCAAAACTTAGACTTGTCGTTGTGGTGATTTGAAGAGCTAGGGTTGTCCTTGTCAAGTTTTATTATCCCTCTTTGGATCAAGGCACCTTCAATGGTGATGGCATTTTCAATCAATTTCTGAAAAGAGGGAGGACAATGAAGATTAAGATGATAGCTCATCTCTTGGTCTAAGCTGTTTATGAAAGTGATGATCTTTTCCTTTTCAGGAACATGACGTGGGTACCTAGCAAACAATCTTCTCCATATCTGAAGAAATGTAATGAATGGTTCACTAGGTTTCTATTTAGCCTTGCAAAGATCAATCATGGTTATTTGATGTTGGATATTGTAGGAATATTGTGATATAAATTTGTTAATCAATTCCTCAAATGTCTTGACAGGCGGTGTGATTTTCGATAGCCATTCCATATATTGGCTTCCAAGACTCCTAGGAAAAAAACACATCAAGTATGTGCCCTCATGGGAAAACTCTAAAGTCATTTTAGAAGTCTCTAATATGATCGATTAGATCCAATTTCCCATTGTAACGATCAAACTTTGGGATTTCACAATGTTTGGGAAATGGGATCATGTTGAGACGTCGGTCAAAAGGATAAGGAAAAATGTCATCAAGAGCATATGTATTCATTGTGGTTCCCCCTTGCATGTCTTTAATTTGTTCTTGAAGTGCCTTAACCTATTGAGACAAGGTACTAATATTAGACAAGGGTGTTTCATCAAGACTTTTCATTAAGTTCTCAGTATCAAAATCATGAGGCAATTTAGCTCCTTTGTCAGCTCTTTGTTGCGCTCTAAGATCTTTTCTAAGGCTTTGTGAAATTTGGGATCTTACTCAGCCTCTCTAAGGTGTTCTTCATCTTATTCATCATCACTATCTACAAGAGTTCTGCTCATGTCTCTGTTGAAAGGGAATAGATTTTTTTCTCTTTCACCCATGTTGTCATTAAAAAGGGGATTACGACTCACACTATAAAGGGGATTGCTACTCTCACCTTCTTCTTGATTTCTTCAGGTATGATCTTCTTGTTGAATATCCTCTTTCAATTTATTGTATTGAGATCTTGTAAAAATAGGCATATGATTTCGAAATGTTCTTCCAGACTTAGATCACAATTTGATAAGTGTAAAAATGATGATGTTTTGATCCAATAAGATGAAAATCTTATGATATGATCAAAAGATGTTCCTAATTCTTTATTGTGGCTTCCAATGATAAAGGATATCAAAATCTTGTTGGGGAAGTTGAATCAATAATCAAAAAATTTCTTGAAAGGTGCACTTTTAAGATTTGATCCTTGTTTTTGAAGAATGATAGCCTAATTAAATTCACTGAAGGATTTCACTGGGATGTGTTGGATATTCAATGGAAGGTTGTGGTAGATAATTGAAGTTGAGAGGTTGATTGTGATTGTGTCGTTGTGATAGAGCTCTTCTCTGGAAATAGGCTTGTGAATATAAAGGCTCTACAACATACTCGTCGGTAAATCCCCTAGCAAAATCTTGGTACCTATGGAGAAACTCATGGTAATGGAGCAAGATGTTTCAAATTTTATACAAAAAATTTCCACGTTGCAAGGTTTTCTTGTAACCTAAATGTTTCTTAGGTTTCTTCATCTTATTGGAAATTGACTTCCTAACAAATTTGGTTGATTTTCACTCTCTAAGCATGAGAGAAATGTCGAGATGCTATTGGACCGAGGATGTTATAAATTCAGATCTATCAACAGTAAAAATTCTGGAAAGTGACAAATGCACTACTCTATGTCCTATATGCACTGCAGAAATAGGCATATGCGCTAGAGAAATAGTCAAATGCGCTACAACAGACCTCAGATGCGCTACTCTGTGTCCTATATGTGCTACAAAAAAATTCTTTGACAGTGACCAAAAAATGTTTACAAAATATTCAGCCTATGTGCTGAAACAGGCTCTAAATGCACTGAACTAACCAGTGAATGCACTATAATAGACCTTATATGCACTAATATATACCCTAGATGCACTAAAATAGTTTTACAAAGTAGTTTTTCGAACAGTTTTGAACAATTTTCAGCTAAATTTTTGCATGTTCATCTTGGATGATCTTTTATCTGAATTAATGTGATTGAAAACACAACAAACATTCTGTAAACAATTATTTTTAAGCCCTATACTAAACATCAAGTGTATGTTCAAAAATGTTTTTCAAAAAGTGTTTTCACAAGTTTCACACATAACAAACAATTCAAGTAGACTTAATCTTAGTATTCAAGTAGGTCATCATAATAACCACAACCCACATCTTAGAATTGCGTCGACTCACTCAACCATGTCACCCCCAAAGGGGCACCCATGTTTTTGTCTTTTCCAGGTGCGTACTTAGAGTGACGAAAGTGGATATCAGATCCCCTGAGCAAATGGTCCTTGGCAATTATATGGTGAGTGTCTTGGGGGAAAATTGTTCCCTCCCCTTGCACTGTGATTATTATGATGTTCGGAAACTGACACAGTTGGCTACTACACTAGGTTCGTAGTAAGGGTTTCCATTCAGTGTGGCAATAATAAACTCCCTCAGGAGACCTCCCAACCTTTCAAACAAAGGATTTGGGGATGGTTATCTTGCACACTACCGAAAAAAGTGGGTTTCCCCAGATTTGCTTTAAATTTTATAGTGGGGTGGAATAGCCTAGCTTTTGCTTGAACCCACTTGGGTCGTTCCTCTTGGGTGAGTACTTTTTCCCACAAGAGCAAGCCCTCTAAAGGATGTAATAAAGCATTAAAATTGCAAAAATTGAAAAGGAAATTCTGGTATTCTGATCACCCAGTTAAGGGGAGAGCATAGACCTATTGCCACAAACAAAGCAAACAATGTTCTTTTTAGAGCCCAAATGACAATGATTTAATCTATGTGAAGATGTTGCTTCACAACAAGCATGGGATTCATTTTAACTGCAAAAATCAATGTGTGGTGACTATCCTAGGATTGCTTCTTTGTAAATTCCATGTCTATCTTAGGATTGGTTCATTTTAAATTGTTGTGTCTACCCTAGGGTTGCTTCTTTTTAACCAGAAAAAGCTATGTCTATGGAAGGCGTCAAACTCAAAACTTTGTTTAGTTACAACCTGTAAGTGCTAAAAGATCATAAAAAAGTGCTAAAATAAACAATCAATGCGCTAAAACAGATAGCTAATGCACTAAAAGAAATGCAATTTTTTTTTTACAAAATTTTAATGAAGTGAGCTAAGTGTATGCGCCATTTTGTTCCCTAAAAGCATTGTTATGTTCCCTAAATGCATTGAAACAGTTCATGGATGCGTTGAAAGACCTGCAAAAGCACTGTTAGAAGCCCTGGATGCGCTAAAGAAATCCACGTATGCGCTAAAATGGGAATTTTTGTCAGAAAGTTGAATTCCAGAATGCGAAATCCTGTCAAGAAACCTGCAAGTAGATGTCAAAAATGGGGCAAAGGCCCCACGGTGGGCGCCAGAAATATGTGATCAATTTTAAGTGTGCAATAAACGTAAATTAAAAATAAATCAAACACACCAATAGAACATTATATCAAAATAGAAAATCAAATAAAAGGAATGCAAAATTAGTCTTTTGTCCTTGATGTTGTCCTATCGTCCTCTATCTCCAGTGTTTTGTTGATTCCAGCTTTCTCTCAGATTGTGTGCTAGGCTCAACAAACGGTCTTCCTAGAGAATGATATTTGAAGATGAATGCATGCTTAAACTAGACATGATTGCTAGAATGAAAGATTATGAAATTATGAAAGCTAAAGATGATAATGACAATGCTAAGATGCTAGAATGCTAGAATGCAACTAATCGCCAATGCATGCGTGTATGTCAGTGTCTGTGTAACCAATGCTTGGATTCGCAAGGGTATTTATAGAGTTTTTGAAAGATTATGATTGGTTGATGTGATCAATGGCTGTGAAAATTCCTGGCAGATCGAACAGTCGAAGATGGATAAGACTGAAGAGAAAAATAGAAGAAAACCAAAAAGCAAGATTTGTTTTCTTTTTCGTAGAAGAGATAAGATGAGATGATAAAGATGAATTGTAAAAATCATCTTTTTGTGAGATTGAGAAAAGATTTTGAAGATAAATAATGAATTATAAATTCAATTATTCATTTATTGGTGACATGGAAGATTTTTCTTAATTAAATAAAATATTTAATTAAGCTTTGAAGAATAATAAAAGATTTCATAATTAAATAAAATATTTAATTATGATTTGAAAAGATATGAAGGATAATAATTAAATAAAGATATTTAATTAAATTTTTAGGAAATAACATGTAAATGTAATTAATTAAATGAAATATTTAATTAATTAGAAGAAAGATTTGAATAGGAGAAAGGAAATATTTAAATTTAATTAAATTCAAAAGGTGATAATTAATTAAAATAAATAAAGGGTATTTATTTAATTAATCAAGTAGACATATGAATGTGAAATAATTAAATAAAGTTGATTTATTTAATTATGACGAAAGAATAAAGTGAATGAACAATATAATTAAATTAATTAAATTTAATCATATGTAGAGGACTTTTAGAGAGATTAATTAAATAATAAATATTTAATTAAATGCCAGGATTCATTAGACATGACCAATTTTATGCATATACAGTGTTTACTACAAAACTGATAATGATTTCATTCTCATCATGGCATCGTATGTAGAGGATATGCTATTTTTTTGGGAATGGTAAAAGTTTGATTTCAGATCTAAAGTCTTAGTTGTCATCATAGTTTGAAATGAAGAATTTAGGTGCAACACGATATATCTTGGGGATGGAGATTAGAAGAGACAGAGCTAACAAAAATCTTTGGTTAAGACAAAGTAAGTATGTGTGAGTTTAGTGTTGGAAAGATTTACCATGACAAATTGTAGACAATTAGTTGCTCTTGTATTGCATAGGATGAGGATTTTTGTGGAGGATTGTCCAAGGTCTCCATATGAGATGGAGGACATGACCAGAGTACCTTGTGCTAGTGTTGCATTCAGTTTGATGTATGCTATTGTCTATACAAGGCTAGACATTTCCCAAGTAGTGAGAGTCCTAAGTCCTTTTATGACTAATCCTAGATGAGTGCATTGGGATGCAATTAAGAGAATGTTCAAATACTTGTAGGATATTTCTGAGTATTCCTTGTGTTTTCATAGTTATCCTAGTGGACCTTGACATTCAATTTGTATTTGTGGATTTTTGGATTCTGATTGGGTGAGAGTGATTGACAACCAAAGATCTACTAGTGGATATATATTCACAATGTTAGGTGGTACTGTTAGTTGGATGAGTAAGTGGAAGGTTGTAGTCACTTTGTCCATGAAAAAAGAAACGGTCATGGAAGCTAATCATTCTTGTAAGGAATCCATTTGGATTAAGTAGTTATATTTAGATGTTGGGCTTGATGCAAGACAAATTACTATTTGTTGTGATAGTTAGAGTGTCATTTTCTTGGCAAAGAATCCTAGTTTCCATGCCAGAACAAAGTATATTGATAAGTAGGAGGTATTTTCTATAGTGTGTCAAATTGTGATATTGCTATCAGGATTCAGCGGTGTAGTTTTATGAGTCAAACTCATTGACCCATGTTTCATGAGTACTAGTTCACAAGAACCCATCTCTCATGATAATGAATGGTCCACTTAGCACTCATTGTATCTAGGTGATTCTCGTAGAGTTGAAGCACTGGGCCTTCCTGGGAGGTCACCCATCCTAGTACTACTATAGCTCAAGCATGCTTAACCAGTGGGATTAACCTTGGGGGAAACTCCATGGTTAAGCATGCTTGAGCTAGAGTAGTACTGGGATGGGTGACCTCCCAGGAAGGCCCAGTGCTTCACCTTTGTGAGCATCACCTAGATGCAATGAGTGCTAAGTGGACCATTCATTATCATGAGAGATGGGTTCTTGTGAACCACTACTCATGAAACATGGGTCAATGAGTTTGACTCGTAAAACTACACAGTTTAACCCTTATAGCAATATCACAACAAAGTATATTGATGTGTAGTTTCATTTTGTTTATGATATGGTGGAATACGGGGAGATTAAATTGGAGAAGGTTAACACCTTGATGATGTTGCAGATGTATTGACAAAGCTAGTGAGCACAATTTTTTTTAGGTGGTGTTCCATTTCCATGGGTCTCACAATTCTGAGAAGTTGATTGCAGTTGAATATTGAAAGGTCTTCAAAAAGTGGGAGAATATTGGGATTAAAGTGTCTCAACATTTGCAAATATTATCATTTAGTTTGGTGATTAATTATTTATTCTATCCTAATATTTTTTTTCCTACTAATGTTGTGGCACTTTGTGGGATTCACTAGTGATGTTGAATCCTAAATGGAAGGTGACATGTTTTGGATGCTAATTTCAAGGAGGTATGCATCCAATTTTGAGGACCTAAGTTTGTGGCTAAATTGGTGGAAATTGTCATAAGTTGCTATGCCATGTTTTATGACAAACTATGACAACTTGCTATGATGATTTATGACAATTGTATGAGTCATGCGTGGAAATTGTATGCTAAATTCATGGAGGTGGGAATCCCATTTTTGGGGCCATAACTTGTACTAATTTAGAGTGTTTTTCCATTTGTCAGAAGTTAATTATGGCTGATTACGACAAGGTTTGCCATATGATAGATTATAACAACATAAGATCTTATTATGACAAATTATGACATGCATGTTGGGTGACTCCTTGCATGTGAAGATTCTGGGTGTCCAACTTTGTCATGAGCTCTATAAATTCTTGTGTTGCATTTGGAGATGAATGAAAGTGTGCTTTGTAGGTATTTTTATGCTTCGAGATTATCTCTAGAATTATAACACCGTTATACTCAGAATTATAGCATATCTTCATGAATAATTCCTTTTTATTCTCTAGGTCATATGAAACACAAGAGAAGAGTATATGAGAATTTACAAGACCATACAAAAAAAATATCTCTTAATTAGAAATCCAAGTATTTAAATCTCAAAACCAAAGCTCTGATACCATGTTAAAAATATAAAATAGATGAATAACCAAGATCTTTCGATGAGAGAAATAAGCTATAAAATTGTAAATGAAATAACACAATCATAGATCCATGATTCCAAACGATGTGTAAATGTCAATATGACAATATTGTATTGGGAGATAAACCTATTTTAAAAAAAGATGGTGCAGACAAGCGAGGAGGAGCGAAAATTTACAGTCGGGCAATGTAGGCGTTGGGGCGATTCAGATCTGGTGGAAGGAGTCGAGCCCCTCGGAAAGGTAGGCAATGCAATAGAACCACAGAAGCCAGAACATATTCCATAGTGGGTTTTTGAAAATGGAGGCTGGGTGGACAAATGTCTTCCTCAAAATAGGCAGAGTCAGTGTCGGAATGGGTAGGACCGACCACCAGAGCAAAATCAAATCCCTCCATGCGCTAAATGGAACTTAACAAAAAAACCAAAAGACAAGAGTAGGCATGGGTGGTTCCGGGAAGGGGATACAAATGGAAAAAAGATAGCCGCCAAGTGGAAATCGAATGGAAGACATCCTCATAACCGCACCAACAAAGTATGGCAGATGAAAAACTCAATCAATTATGAGCATAACACCTTCGTGAAGATGTCTCAACCTATGGGTGAGGAGTTTGAATTTGGTAGAAGAATGAATAAGTGAGATCGCGATCTTCTATGCCAAAAATTAAATCGCAAAGACTATCAATCCCGAACATTCCAAGACACGAAAATGCGGCCTAGAGGTCATAAACTTTTCCAAACGCCAGCAAAACTAATATAGAAAAGGGTGGCGAGGCTTTTGGACCATGCCCTTTTTGTGAAATGGACTGGTCCAACCAGTTCGAATGAAGAGATCAAGGCTTGGTGGATGAACAAATATCCAGATCAGATAAGTGTTACTCCTCTTCTGAATTCCTTCTTTTTGATAGAATGTATAGATTTAAACCTGAAATTGGAAATCCTAGAAGGGGACCCTCTATTTACGAATGGACACTGGTTTTACTGCACAAATTGGCAAGCCAACTTTGACCCATGGAACCATCAATTGACTCAAATTATGACCTGGATTAAGCTAGTTGATCTACCATCAGAGTTATGGAACCTTGAAGCTATGATAAAATTGGGTGATGCCCTAGGAGTCTGTATTGGAGTAGATGAAGACTTCATCAATGGAATAAGCAGATCAGAACCTTGCATTCTGGTCGAAGTAGATGTGGGAGTAGGAATATATAAAACACTTGAGATACTAACAAAATTTGGAAGTTGGCAGCAAGAAATTGAAGTTTGGGAGGTTTCAGGGTCAAAAAATTGCCTCTTTAGGAAGACACTTCAAGAAAGCACCTCAAAAAAACTAATAACAGACAAGGCCTTCAATACCACCCAAAAAGATCCTGTGAATGTTCACCCAATGCATTCTAATGTGGAGGATATGACTGCCTTGGGGTCAGCTGTGCTAACTAGAGGAGAAAAGGATGCCCTTTCGGTGGATCACCTATGTCCCCCAGTTATGGAGGTCAGAAACCCCCATAAAGAAAATATCCAGGCTGAACAAGCCCTCATTGCGCTCATGGAAGACACCCATCTTCTTTAGAAAGCGATCCAACATGAGTTGAAGGAACTATCTGAAAGTGGTGTTGACAGTGGGCGATCCCTTCCTCCTTCTGTTCCTCCAACTCAAATGATCTCACAAATTGTGCAAGCAAGTTTCGTTATCCCTCAGATAGAAGAAGTAGATGGGAGTCAACAATCAGATGAAGAGGAAGAGGACCAATTATCAGATAAGGCAGGTGAACTTTGGGAGGATGCGGAAGAAGGAGAGTTACTAGAACTGAGATAGTTGCAATAGTCTGAATCAAAGCTGAAATGTCCTAACATTAAGCTAAAGTCAAGAAGGGGAAGAAAATCAAACAAGTCAAAGTTAGTGCTGGCTGGTAATGCCTTTGGGAAAAAGAAATTGATACTAGGGAAGGAGGGAATCCTTCCCTTGACAGAATGAGGATCATTACCTGGAATGTCAGGGGCGTTAACGCCCCTAACAAATGGCGCATGGTCAAGCACCAAATTGACCAATCAAGTGCAAATGTGGTGCTATTGCAAGAAACAAACTGGAGTAAGGAAGAAGGTAGCAGGAGGTTGGACAGATGGAAGCAATGGAATGGTCAACTTTTGGAGGCCTCAGGGGTGTCTGGGGGTTTGGGGGTTATATGGAATCCCTTCACAATGGTAGGAGTAATAGAGGCAGAAGTTGAGAACTGGCAAGCAATCAGATTTAAAGACATCAGAAGAAACCTCTCTTTCTTTTGCATTAATGTCTATGGCCCAATCTCCACTGAACGAAAAAAGAGACTTTGGGACAATATTTCTAGAATAGTAGAAGGTAAAAGATCAGAGAAAGAGATCATAGCAGGGGATTTTAATGCCACGCTAAATAACACAAAAAAATAGGGGGGTTCAGGAAGAACTACGGCTGTCCAAAGAGACTTTCAGGAGTTCTTGGACAATAACACCCTCTTGGATATTCAGGCAAGAATTGGAATATGTACCTGGTCCAATAGGAGGAAAGGATTCACTAACATCGCAGAAAGGCTTGACAAATTTCTACTATGGGGCAACTGGGGGGAGCTGGAGGGATCACATGATGCACTAATCCTTCCCTTCATTAGTTTAGATCATTTCCCAGTCCAACTCTCCTTTGGCCCTGTGGAAGCTCCAAAGGGATGCCCATTCAAATTTGAATATATGTGGCTAATAGACAACAGTCTTCCAAATCTAGTTAAGACTTGGTGGAATGAAGTGAAACTCAACGGGGTAACAGATCTTCTCAAAGTAAGCAAAAAGCTGAGTTATATAAAAGTGAAGTTGAAAGAATGGAACATAAGCCACTTCAAAAATATCTTCCAGGAGAAATCCATAATAGAACAAGATACCCAATTCCTCAATGAGCATGTGATTGAAAGAGGCATGGATGCTGTAGATTTTGAAAATAAAAAAAATCTGAAAGAAGAATTGGCTGAAATTCTCAAGAGGGAGGAATGCTATTGGTGCCAAAAATCAAGGGAAGTGTGGCTCAAAGAAGGGGACAGAAACACAAATTTTTTTTACAAATCAACAATGGAAAATAACAATAGAAAGAGGATTCTAGAAATCAAAAAATCCAATGGTGATACAACTCAATCAACTACTGAAGTCAATAAGGAGGCTATTTTTTTCTTTGAATCCCTGCTGAACAAAGAGACTCTTGTTAATAGGAGTGACAGAGATTACCTACTAGGTGCAATCCCACCCATCATTTCAGAATCCCAAAACAAAGCTCTCTATCAAAAAATATCCCTACCAGAAGTCAAAGAAGCAGTTTTTCAAATGAACCCAGATAAGGCTCCAGGTCTAGATGGTTTCCTTGTGGGCTTCTTCCAAAAATGTTGGGATATAGTTGGTGAAGACCTTGGTGCAGCTGTTGAAGAATCCAAAAGGAAGATGACTATGCTAGGGGCTATAAACCATGCCTTCCTAACACTAATCCCTAAAAAGAAAGCCCCTCAATCAATGAGTGATTTTTGGCCTATTGCCCTATGTAATACGGTGTACAAAGTGGTAACAAAGATTATTGCTAATAAACTCAAGAGTGTGCTCAAGGAAGTTATCTTTGAGGAACAAAGTGGCTTTGCTCCTGGCAGATCCATAGTGGAAGGAATCATTATAACACATGAAACAATACACACAGCCAAGAAAAACAAAGAGGCTTGCATGCTCCTAAAACTAGACATTCTCAAGGCATATGATATGGTAGATAGGGGCTTTCTTCTGGAAGTATTAGGTAGATTTGGATTTAGTCCAAACTGGATAAATTGGGTCAGCAGTTGCATTTCCACTATGAAGTTCTCGGTTCCGGTTAATGGAACATCAAATGGCTTCTTCTCTTCATCCAGGGGCCTTAGGCAAGGGGATCCACTATCCCCATTTCTATTCATAATCATGGTAGAAGTGTTGGGGAGGGGGATCAAAAGGCTAAGAGAGGAAGGTAAATGGAAAGGAATCCATGTAGCAAATGGAATGGAACCTTCAACCCACTTACAATTTGCAGATGACACAATACTAATGGGTGAAGCAAGTAGGAGGGAAGCAAGATCGATCAAAAATTTCTTAGATTCCTATTGCAAAGCATCAGGGAAAAACATCAACTGGGACAAATAAGAGATTTTCTTCCTAAATACTCAACCAAGTCTTCAAAAGGATATTGCAAGGATCCTAAACCTGAAAGTTGCCTCTCTACCAGGCCGCTATTTGGGGATCCCACTGTTTGCAAGCATCAACAAAAACTGTGATTGGGACAATATAATTAGTAGTTGCAAGAACAAGTTGAGCACTTGGAAAGGTAAATGGCTCTCATCAACAGGTAGACTCTTGCTAGTTAAATCGGTTCTGTCAGCAATTCCTGTCTATTCGATGTCCTGTCTCAAGCTCCCCAAAGCCACTTAAGATGCCCTCACACAAATCTTTAGGAGATTCTTTTGGAGTGGTGTGGGGGAGCAAAAGAAACTCCCTCTTTTGGCTTGGGACAAGATTTGTATCCCCAAGAAAGCTGGAGGTGCTGGTTTATGTCAACTACCCCTTATGAATCAGGCCATGGGTGTCAAATTAGTTTGGGACATCCATACTAAAGGAAATCAGAAATGGGTTAGAGTTTTGGCAAGGAAGTATCTTGATTCAAAGGACCCAAACAGAATCCTCATAGTATTGAACCCCCCGAGAGGCTCTGCTATATGGAATTTTATTCTAGAATGTAGAGACATTATATCTGATCATGTCACTTGGGAGGTATGAGATGGTCTGAGTGCCTCCTTTTTGGCATGATTGGGAAAGCTCCAATTGGTGACACTCAAGGCCTGGAGGAGATAAAAGAGGAAACAATTAGATTATAGGGTAACAAGGTGGCCAATTATGGTGTGAAAACCAATAACCTTGGAAGTGTAAGTTGGGTGTGGCATGATCTTCAGAACCTCAATGTCTCACAATCTCAGAAGGATACACTGTCTAAAATCCTCAAAGATAGATTTTTTGTCCCATCCAATGGGAAAGATCAGATCAGGTGGTGTGGATCATCTGATGGAGCCTATAAAGTGAAATTAGGATACAGGGCCAAGGAAATAGTAGTAGCACATTAGGATTGGCCAGGAAAGCTATTTTGGGGAAACAACTGTCTGCCTAAGGCAGGAGTTTTTGCATGGCCGACAGTTCAAAAATGGATTCTCACGGAGGACAGATTGGCCAAATTTTGAATACAAGGCTCAGGGAGGTGTTGCCTCTGTAAAAATCACTTGGAATCGACATACCACTTGCTGCTATCCTGTCCATATGCATCACAATGTTGGAATCATGTAAGAAATAAGCTTAACTTCCAGAGCCCAATACCGATTGATCTTGCAACCTGGTTTAAAATGTGGCCTCAAAAGAGTAGCAAAGCAATGTTCAACAACATTTGGCAAATATCCCCATCACTAGTAATCTAGGAGCTGTGGAAGGAAAGGAACCGAAGAAATTTTCAAGGACAGGAATTGAACAAGGACAAATTATGGGATAAGATTGAAAGAGAAATAGTAGAACTGGTTAATGAGGCTGCTAGATGCAAGGAAGCCAAACACAAAGTCTTCACTAGTTGAGATGACTCTTTGATTAAATGTTTCCCGGGTCTTAAATCACCCTCCTTGAGCGAAAACAACTCCCTTCAATCCAAAAAAGCAGCAAGAGAGGAAACTATGTGGCAAGCCCCTGACCCTGGCTGGCTAAAAATCAATTTTGATGGTGCGGCTCAAGGAAATCCTGGCCCAAGTGGGGTTGGATGTGTAGCACGAAACTCTGAGGGAAAGGTGCTTGCAGTGAAATCAGTCTCCTTGGGTAGATGCACAAATAATGAGGCAAAATTCAGGGTGGCAACAATTGGTTTTCAACTAGGAATAGACCTAAAATTCAGTCAGATTCATCTGGAAGGGGACTCCCTCATTATGATCAATGCAATACATAAAGGATCCACTCTAAATTGGAAATTAAACCATTTGCTACAACAGATAAAGGATTTGTTTGACGGTTTTGCAGCCTTCAAAGTTAGTCACATATATAGAGAAGGAAACTCTGAAGCAGATGAGCTGGCAAAAGCTGCCTTGGCACAGGCTAGCTAGGATTTAGAAGGACTACTGACTAGGATTATATTCCAGTACCGGATGTTACTTTGGCGGCCCTTAAACTTTGGAAGGAGAGGTCACTCTCATGTCATCCTTGACAAGTACTGGGATGACGTTACAATCATTATTCATAAAGTTAAAAAATGAAAATGATTCCTTCATAAGGTCGTCGGCTTTCACATTAATCTCACATTCGGGATTGAGTACTCCTCATTTCTGCAGTTGCATTTGACACGCTTATTGGCGGCGCTAGGTACATTAGCATTCATATGTTGGTAAGCAAGTAGCTCTCAAAGACACTAATAGCTTTCTTCCCATCCTAAAGGATCCAAACGAGTATAGAGTAGAAATTTCTGGAAGGTGTGAAGAAAAGAAAGCTATGGAGACACCACTGTCCTTAGAAACGAACAAACAAATGCAGGCTTTTCGTGGGGAAATCACGGATAAATGGCTACAGGGCCTTCTCCAATCCTCTCATTCACTCATTCTAGTGGCCACTAAGCATGTGTTGGGTCCAGAATTCCTGAATTCCTACCATAGAGCACATGCCAACATAGAGGTTCCAAAAATGTTTCTGGCAGTTATTCTCCACATGGGCATTTCCAAGGCTTTAGGTAAGAAACTGACCCAAATGATTTTTGTTCATACTTGGCTGGGTGAGATAGATGCGATGTTGGATAATGTGGATGAGGACAGGAACATTCCCATGTCACAAAACTATTATATGTTGCGTGTGAGGGGTCGCAAGGTTATGAAATTTCCTCTAATTCCCACCATAGACCCCGAAGGCTTTGAGAAACTATGGGTAGAAAGGGATAGGAGCATCTTCTTCCTTCTCAGGGCTGCAAATCTTACAACAAATATGCCAAGGGGTTGGGTCATAAGGTATGTAGAAGACGAGGAGCTAGAGGACGTTTTCGACACTGATGACGCTCAAGAATGGGGTCTAGGTGATGGTGAGGAATAGTAGGAAAACGACCAAAGGGACCCATAAGAAAAAGCTAAGGACCCGACTCACAGGAAATGTGGCCCTAACTGCCCCACAATTGCTAGTTTCAAGGCATACCTGAAGCACTGTGAAGCCGTCGATGAAGAGGAAAATCTCTGAGGTTTGGAGTCATTTCAGAATGGGTCTTTGAATATATGTGCATTGTAATGATCTGTTCCCTAGTCTATGAATTTTAGGCTCTGTGTCAGTCCCAGGTGTGGGGTAATCTTACCACGATTTTTTGGTGTTATTATGGTTTGCCTGTAACTGTTAAGACAACCAGTTTTTGGCATGTTTATGTGTACTGCAATCTAGAAGATTTGGTGGTCAATATTACAGAAATGACCTGCTAGATCTCCATGCAACTACTACTGTAATTTTTTGGAAATCAATATAGGGTACTGCCCCTTGCAGTGTTTACCGACCAAATAAATAAATAAATAAATATTGTATTGGGAGATCAAAGAGAAGATATGGAATAATGACTGCATACATTAATGTAAATGCATACCGACATTTACAAATGAATCTCAATGTGCATGAAAATACAAGCTAGGTAGTGAGTTTATATAGAACTAGGGAGAGAATGGAGGTGGAAAATCTAACCAATAAAGAGTGACCACAAAGTAGTCTAGAAGAATGCTCCCCCCTTTTAAGATGGTGACACATCATCTTATCTCCTAGTTATTAATTATTTAAACTCACTTTATTAACCTAAGAAAGCTTAATAAAAGTGTGGGGAAAACCTATGACTAAGGGAAAATAAATTAACCCATTAGGAAAATAAAAACCTACACTAAAATAATGTTCAACTCACACTCTCATACATTTTTTTGACCCAATTGGAGATCAATATTGATACTTTCTATTTGTCATATTACTTTGTATTCACAAGTCATCATTGTTTGGTACATTTGGGGGATGATGACATACATGACTATATATCCTACAATATGAAAAAAGAAAAAAACATGTACTAATCGCAAAATGTATATACCTCTATGCATTCACTACAATGATTTTATCCATCTTCATTCTCTAACAACCTCTCCTTTGTTCCCCTTTTCTCTTTGGGGTTGAGCCTCACCCTTCATCCCTTAGGGGCACCTTTCTCTCCCTTTCCTACTCCATCCCTAATTTATGCTCTTTCCATCTAATGATGTACTCAAATAGGGAAATAAAACTACTTAAAACCTCCTAGAACCTAAGCACATTCCTTTCCTCCTCCTTACTATCTTACTTTCTTCCACCACCTTCACAATTTTTGGTCTCTCTTATCAATGTAATCATTGATTGCACTTTTTTTTCTCTAAATAGTTTTTCTTTCACAATTTTTTTTCATTCTTGTCAATGTAATCATTGATTGCACTTTTATTTTTCCTCTCACTAAAATCCTACCCTCTTATACAATAATTATTGCACTTCTCCTTTCCTTTCAATATTTTCCTCTTAACAACCTTAGGTCCCTCCCCTTATGTGTATAATCCTTGATTGCAACTATCTTACCTCTCAAAATTTCTCCTTCATTATAGCTTCCTATCATCTCTCCTACATTTGAAAACAATTATTTTGACTCCTTACACCTCCAAAAGCATATTATTTAGTGTATTATGTGTAATCCCCCTGCCTCTTCCCCCCTTCTTCTTTTAGAAATGCCTTTGTACCCCCTTTAGTTGCCACATTCCCTCTCTTTTCAATTCATTCCCACTACCTCGATGTTCTCATATTATTCACTTCATGAGCACAAGTAAAACTATAGGTCTATGCCACACTTTTATGAAGGAAATGACCAACACAAATACAAATTTTCAACTTCAACCATCTAAAAATGATATTTATGTTTTGAATTTAAAAATGGTGTAAACTAATGAAATGTATAACTCTTCATGCATTTTATGTTTATATACATATAAATAGTTGGATATATTTTTTATAAATTTAAGAGCAGAATTTGAAGTGTTAAAATTTTTAAAAAAAGTGAGGTTGATGGGACATAAAAAATAAAAGAGCAATTTTTTTGTCTAATTTTTTCTTTGGATAGATTATTTCAAAATTTAGTGCATTGATTTTTTTTTTTAATCTTTTAAATTTGAACGTACTCAAAATGTCATAATTTTCAAGGGACATCAACTTTTATCCATTTTTTTTTTAAAATTATGTATTGTCTTGGAGAGGATTCTCTCTCTAGTGCACCGAATATTTTTTACAAAATCAATATGTTTTAATATATATTTTTAATTACAAATCAACCTAATGTTTGATTATAAGAACCTACTTACAATAAATTTAAAAAAATATAATAAAACTAGTCAAAATATCAATTTTTTGTTCTTTGGATTCTAGACTCGAAGCTCTCCAAAATTGTATTTTTGATTTTCATGAAAATACCCCTAGTTGGAGAAATTCAAAGTTGTAAGTTTTTTCTGACTTTGCCCCAAAGGAGGGGTTAAGCTGCCACATAGTTAGCCACACAACAATTTTTAGGAAAAAGGGTTTCACTTGAAACCTTACACATAAATCCAACTATAATTCAAATTTTTAATGGGAAATATTTTATTTTATAGTTTTAGGTGAGAGGGTTTCACTGAAAATTGTATGTGTCACATATATGCCACATGGTTTTGGGTGAAATTATTTTTCCTGAAACTGTTTAGGGTGAAACTATTTCACTTGAAACTATTTTGCTGGTTGAAAGTGTAACACAACTCTATGCTTGTATTGTCACATTACATGCATGCCTAAACATTTTTGGCTTTCCTTTCAACAAACATTCTTACATTCGCTACGTATTAACCTACCAAAGGAAGCCATCATTTATTTTTTCACACTACAATGTTTTACTCGTTGTTCTACATTTTTTTGGGATTAGACCTATGCCATACACCTTGCAATTCCTAATGTTCAAAGTATTTATTAATTATTTGTCCCTTATTTAAGAAATGGAGCATCCCATTTATGACTTGGCCATTATGCTATGTGTAAGCAATCGTATAACACGTGTGTAAGAATATGTAAAAACATTATGTCATGTAAGACGTGTAAGAGAATATATGACATTGTAATTGTGCAAAACTTTCTATGATGCATACAATAACATGATTATAGGAAGTTACAAAATGGACTAGGAATATTGACCCACTTATGATGTATTTTATGATGCATCATACAATATATTTATAAAGTAATTAAATAAAAATTAATGAGTTAAAATTGGGTGTGGGTTGTGAGAATTATTACCGTGGTATTTTAGGACCTTGTCTAAGTCCATGGTAATGCATTTTAGTAGTTTTTTTCTAGCCTTCCCTAGTCTACATATTGAGGGAATGAGATGGAGGCAAATTACAGAATTTTCATGTAGGGTTATGCTATCATATTTCCTCCAAAGGAATAATATGATATTCTTTGTGTTAAGGTAAGAACCTAGAAGTGTATTATAACTAAATTATGTGTTTTTGAATAATACATTTATTTTATGATTTGGAGGGTGAGGGTTTTTAATCTAAAAGGATTTTCCCCATGTATATTGATGTCTCTTCTCTTTTATTTATTCTTTTTATACGATTCTCTTATTATTTTTCTTAAAGGGTTATTTTGCATGTCATTATACTACTGAAATTCTCATAGATATGAGATTTGCATTTCTTTCCCTAAGAGTTCATGTGGGAAATCAATTTGTGTCTTGATTTTGTTTTATGGGAATAGTTTTTTTTACTTGTATTATAATTTTGTTGGAGGTGTATATAAGTTATTTTTCCAACACATTTCCTTTCTACCTCTTTATTATAAAATTTCCTTTAGCAAATCTCCCTCTCTTTTCCCCTTAAAATGACTATTTCTCTCATCTTACACAATAATTTTAAGGGGGGAATATCCTCTACCACTTTTTCTATCTCCAACATCAGTAACCATATTGTCTCCAATACACAATATTTATGTTTTGGCCCCTAATCCATCTTTTTCAAAGTCATAGCCCAAGTGATTCAAGTTTTATATGATTCCTATCAACATAGTATGCTAGTCTAAGAATCATACATCTCTATTTCTAGTTGTGTCCTCACCTCTTGGACACATTTATATTATCTTTTTCTCTATATCCCTTATCCTTTCTCATGGATATATTTATTTCTATGTGCATGTTTTTCATTTTCCATGATTTTATAGTGCATATATACATATCATTAGATCAAGATTGTGACACGATGACACTGGTTTTTATTGATATATTTCCTAACACACTTGTTTTGTATGATTCATTTTTCTTAACATATATATTTTGTAAACTTAAAAACAAAGCACATGCCACTAGTTAATGAAGATGTAGTGTAGCCTTTTAATAAATAAAAAGTCTTACATCTATGCAACTTTCCTTTGATAGTTCATATACCTTAGAAAAGATTTAGTATATAGTGAAATAATCATACTAAAGTTGGGGAAAAATGTAATGTTAGAAATTACATATCTTGCAATGTTCATATTATAAGTAGCACTCACTTTGCTATCCACTCTTGTAGCATGTATTAAATTACATTTAGCTAATGCATACCCTTACATCCAATCAAAAAATGTGTCAAACCACATTGAAATTTATAATAATTATATTAAACATCAAGTTATTCTAACCATTTAATCCTATTTTCTTAGCTCTCTATTGTAGTTTCCAAAATTCTAACCACAAGACCTTGATGCAATTACATTGATTTCTCCACAATTACGTTGGAGTTCCTTAATATACCAAATAAATGGTAGAAAAAGAGTTTGACAATATATTCTAATGACTCACAAAGTATTAATTAGGTGTGATTTAATATCAAGACTTCCCAATACAATTTTTTATTGACTTCCTTATTGGAACAAAATTGTTTCAATCATCTTCCTCCATTTCAAATGCCTCTACTCTTCTCTACAACAAGATTTCAATCTTTCAAAAACATTCCAATAAAATTTTAAGGTACAACTACCATTTCTATATGTTGAATACTAATTTTTCAAGAATAGTTGCTAAGCTCACTCTACCTATTCTCTTCTCCAAGGAGTCTCCTCAAAAGCTTCAAGTAATTTTACTCAAGGACACAACATTATAGGATCTATCATTATAAGAGATTTTACTTGAGCCCTATGTTTAACACATCCTTGGGGAGATTCAAGCATCAATATTTTCCATATTAACAAGAATAATCTTCTTCAATAAAATCCTTTAGAGTTTTGCAAGTAAAAAATATAATTGATTTCATTTTTATTTTGATATTTCCCCCTCATACTTTATAACTTTACATTAAAGAAGCCATCAAATCCTTCCATTCCCTTTATTTGTACCCATTATATGATATCTAGGTCTGCTAAAAATCTAAAATTTAATATTTTCTTCCTCTTCTTTCTTTTAGATAAATAAGTGGCGGTGAAGCTTCTTTCTTGATATCCATCCACTTGTCCTCTTTTTTATCTTTCACCATTCCTTGGTATTTTTATCTTCTTGTGACAATCTTTATTTAGGGAGAACTTCCCTCATGGAAACTCAATTTCTTTTTCTTCCAAGTATATAAGGAATTCTCTTTTGTAGCACTCTCTTGGTCCAGGTATCTTTCCTCTCTTAACATATAACATAAGCACACAAGTTTTATTTAGACTAACTATGGTCATATTCTTAAGTGCACAGCCATCATATTATTGAATACCATTGAGATGAAAGACTAAATTGAGGTTCGACCACCTTAACAAACTCTCAAGTTGTGTTAACCATTTTTCTAGCTCTTGGGATCAATATTCCAATCGAAATCTCTACTTGAAAAATTGGTGATACATTACTCCTTTCCTCTAGATTATTTATATCTTCATCATTCATTTATAAAAAATATTTATTTCATTATTTCATTCGCCATTTTCTTGTAATTTTAGCAATTAGTTATTTGTTTTTCATCATATTGCTTTTTTATGTTTATTTTCTATGTGTAGGACATGTGCATGACTAAATTGACACTCTTGTCACCATGCCAATATCTCAACAACATTTAACTCTGTTTCTCTAGCCAACAATTTGAAACCATTCTACAAGGCCCTTTAGACCTTCGAATTCAATTGACTTACTCATGTTCTATTTTTGTTTTCTCATTTGACATTCTTGTCTTCTATTTATGTTAATACATTTAATCACCATTGAATCTACCTTAATCAATTCCAATCACATTTTTATTTATGTTTTTCTTTGTCAACATGGTTTGATTTAAGTGAGGATTCTAATTTAATAGAATGTTATTAGTAATATCAAATACATTTAACTAATAGTTTAGTTGGCAATACAATTATTTGTGTTTTGTTAAGTGAAATTTTTACATTGGATTGCTAATAGAAATATAGGGTAGATATTAAAAAATAATTTACTATACTAAATTAAGCTATCTATTCCCTATCCACACATTGAATGCCTTTAAATATAAGGACACAACAATAAATCATACAAATTTGTGTTTAGTTGGTCCTTCAAGGGTAAAGAATGGGCAAGAACTGACTCAAAATTTGAATTTGAAAGGTTCAAGCTTAGGGGTTTGGAGTTAGCACCATGATCACAAACTTTTCCCAAGACAAGAGAGGGGTCAAATTACCACATATAATAGTAACATAGGAATGTGCATGTGTACAGGGGTTATAAATGCATAGATAGAGTGAATGCATTATAATATGTGAATCATAAGAATATAACAAAAGCTAAGTGTATACAAATGAGTGTAATATGATAGGTGGACAATATAGGGCAAAGGCTACGACTTTAAACAAAATTTTGCCATTCCTCAAATCTATTAATGTATCAAGACACTCTTCTCAAATCATATATAAAATAAATGAGAAATAACATGAACATGTAAATTTAACCACTACAATTATTTAAACTAAGATATTTGTATGTGAAGATGTTTTTATTCCCTTACTATTATTATTTTATATTACATTAAAATATTACCAAAAAATGTTCAAGGAATTACATAAAATTGTTTAGATAAATTCTCAAGTTTAAACAAAGGAGAACCTTAGTAAACCTAGTAAATTGTGATAGTTCCTCTATAGACAATGCATTTATGGACATCAGATACAAACGTATGATCATTTCGTTACTTAGAATATTTTTGAAGTGTGTTGAAAATTATGCAAATAAGTTGCAATTCAAACCCATGACCTACATTTTATTAACACATTCATCAATCAAGTGTGCTATATAGATAATGATGCTATTCAATACAATTATTTAGGTTGTTTATTTGAAAGTAAATGATATTTGGCGCTTTTTAATCAACCATAAATAATATAAATGCATGTATGATGGACATAAATATACATTTAATAGCTATATAAATATTCTATATAGAAAATAACTCATGCCATCAATCACCTACATAAATTGTGAAAATTTGAATTTGAACCAAACAGTTGTGACTCAGTTGGTTGAGCTCAATTGGTGAGGGTGATGGTATGTTCCTTGATCGCACCATCTACCTAGATTTGAACTCTAAGAAATATGACATATAAGAAGTGAGGTCGAGATCCTATCCAATCAACTTTGACGTGAAAATTCCTTAATTTTTGACTCTTAACCATAAACGATCTTTATAGATAATATTAAATCTTATTAAACAATTAAATTATTGTGATATGTGGACATTGTAGTAGCTAGGGGGATGGATAGATTTTTCTAACAATTAACGTAGTACTATACCCAATAGATCACAATAATTGGTACTTTCGCAGTTGGTTGTGTGGACCGTGGAGCGAAGGGTCAAACGAATCCCTCTTTTCTTCGTCTCACGTTACCAATGACACGGATGGCACAGTGAACATGGAAGGGATATTTGTCAAATAATAACATATTTACTATATATAAAAATGAAATCCACAATGAAACACATTTACCCGCGTCCCAGCAGAGATCATAACAATAATTTTAGGCATTGCATTGTCTGTAAAGCGACTTCTCCATTTTTCTGAGATGGGGAAGTCTCTGAAAGGGTTGACAATCAATGCAGATGGAGATTAAAACAGGATGTCAGTAATCTTCCAAACAAGGTACTTATTTTTTCCCAGAACCCATCTTCTAGATTTACTGTATACAATACCTAGAAGATTTTAATAACGAGGACTAGGTACTATCACGGGCACATTTTCTTAAAAACCAATTAACAGCGCATAGTAGGCGCATCGTTGGTAATTTGGTATAGTTTCCACAATCGGGATCTGTCAAAAATCGAATCTTGGTTCAGGAAAGATATTGTAGATGTGATAAAAAGGCCAACTGGGTTCAGGAAGGATATTATAGATCTACCATAAAGCGCAACTGGGTTCAACATGGACATTGTGATAAATGCCCATTAGTAAAGGACTGCCAGATTTGTTGTAGGGAAAGCAGGCAAGAGGTGCTAGCGATGGCGCGCTCTGATGAAACTATTGAATTAATAGATGTTTCTTTACATAGGTCAAGCTCTTCAAGAGATACAAGGGAGGAAACATGGATTCAAAACCCCATTGGAGACAATGCAACGGAGAGGGAGGAGGATGTGCTCCGCAGATTGCCCAGTAACTTGAATATTGTGATGGAGCAATTCAACTCTTTAACTGCATTGGAGATCTTAAGGGAAGCAATAAGGATTCTTCGTTTCAATTCTACTGAATTTTTGACAATTGCAGCAGTATTCATCTGCCCGGTATCAGCAATCTTTCTTTCCAATGTTTTTGTAGATCAGTCTAAGGTGGAAAAGTTGTCTCTTTGGTTTCAATTAGTCGCAGAATCCAGTGGGTTTCCTAAAGCTCATTTTACTAGATCAGGTTTCCATAAACTATCTGAGAGCGTTCTGTCTTTCGTATTTTGTTTCCCTTTTTACATTACCCTTTTACTATTCTCCAAGGCTGTAGTAGTTTATTCTGTAGCTTTAACCTATGCAAGCAAAAAACTTTTAATAGAAAATTTTCTTGCCATCATAAGGAAGATCTGGAAACACCTTGTTTTAACATATCTGTGGAACTGCATTACCATTCTTGGGTGCATAGTTATTTTTCTCCTGCTGGTCATGGTTTCTATAAATGTGGTTGTTTTCCTGGGGTTTCCTTCCACTTGGGCAATATATGTTGTACTTGGAGAAGGGGTATTTTTCTCTTTGGTGTTTGCACATGCCATGATTATCTGTAGTTTGGCGACAGTAGTTTCAATCTTGGAAGATTACTATGGCATGGGAGCATTTTTTAGATCAATGTTTTTGATCAAAGAAAGAACCCAAGTGGGCCTATTGATATTCTTAGGGACAAGTATTGGGACAGCTTTTGTGGAGGGTCTTTTTGACCACAGAGTGAAGACGCTCAGCTACGGTGATGGATCTTCTAGGATCTGGGAGGGTCCTCTGTTAGTCATAATGCATTCATTTGTGATTCTTATTGATGCCATGATGAGCTGCATCTTCTATTTCACATGCAAATGGTCTACTTCAGAAAGCTTTGACAGCCCTTCTCTCCTGGAAATTAATACCAGTTTTTCTGAACAGATAGAGCAAAATAATGAAAATGACAGTTCCCTATAAAAATCACTGTTTGGAAGCTAGTTGGTCAACTAGTCTACTGGGAGAGGGCCAAACCTTCTATACCCTTAGCCTGCCTGAAACGTAGGAAGCTATGTTTGATGCAGGGGAGTTTTGGTATTGTTTCCTCCATGGAATGACTCAGACGCAGCTCCAGGGCTTTTATATCAGGTGCTCATATTCCTTTAATGTAGATTTCATTCTGTAGCTATATCCCTTGCTCCATTGATATGAAACAAGATTGGAGAATTTATTGTCTAGTGCAGTTCATTATGCTCTGTTTGGTAGCCGACATTCCAATATCCTTGCTTACACTATTTGTGGGCTACATAAACAGCCACATTGTTTACTGAAACACACATGTCCCAGTCAAAAAATGAATAAGTGCGCTAATTAATTCTTGACCACGTAATTCTCATTGTTGAGAGTGGGAGCTATTCATTACAATATATTTTTTCTTGACATAGTTGTTTTCTTTTTAAAAATTCTGAAATGCAACTGGCCGTACCATTATTTGAATTTTGAATCCAATATGATTTTCCTATAATATCGTGTGCAACTAATTAATATTGCCTTCTGTAGACATTCGACATTGATGCCTTGGTTCTTACATTTCTCTAAGAAGCAACTTTGTGGAAAATTTGAAATTTTGTTAGTATGGAACTATTTTTAGGAGTTTTGGGATTCTAAAGTTGGCATTGAATCCATTTTTGTCGGTCACACAGGCATATTGGTGGGAGTTTTTCTTCATTTTATAGTTTAACTTTGCACTTTGTAGTCTATGAGGTGGAGAGAAATCTTTCTTTCTTACACATGCATATTACTGTCTAGTTTTCATGATCCTAGCATTTTGGCTTTAGATGATTAACATCATTTCTGAGGCGATTTTGTCAGTTTGATCAACAAACAGATAGGAATATAATGTCTGAAAGATATTCTGATTTCTTTGATAAATTCAGAAACTGTTTCTCAGAGAGACGTGAACTTGAAAGTTGAAACTAATCTTCTACTAAATTTTGCCCCTTGTATACTACAGAAAGAGAAATCTCTAACAAGCATGGACATGCAAGTAATAGGAGGAAAATATTGAAATTTGTGCCTCAAAATGTAGAACACAAAGAAATTGTCTTCAAAATCTGTTTATTTATGAGAATAAAAAATAACATGCTGGGTTTTATTTTTAGTATTCAAATAAATAAAGGATGCATAAAACTATAGATAGTTTGATGTTTCAGAGGCCTGATAGACTTGGGCTTATAAAACAGCAAAATCATCATCAGCATTGATATGTTGGATAACTCTTGGTAAGCTACTCAGCTTTTTGACAAAGGGGTACATGAATGATGCAAAAATGCACATTAAAACAGCAAGGTGCCAAATCCATGAATAAATATGTTTACTTGAAGACTGGGCACACGCTTAACCGTTACAGAAAGGATCTCACATCCCTACTGACTGTCTTGACCAAAGCTAGTTTAGTTTTTTAAACTTTTACTTTTTAGTCTGTACTCTAGGTGTTTTATAGTGCATCTCTAGAATCTCCAAATCTTCAGCAAACGGCCTGACCTTTTGATTAGAGCCATTTGCAATGACTTTATGAGGTCAACTGCAAGAGACTTGTTCTCTATCCACCATTTCCCTCTATAGAAAGTGCTTATTCATTGCAATAGGGAATACAAGAAGCAAGAATATGCTCACCTTTGAATTGTGTTGTGAGATCCCCCAGGAACAGTTTGGGTACCAAGGGATGGGCTAAAATGAAGGAAACACGGGGACGCGTCCCCTATGTTAGTTTTTATGATCAGATGTAAGAGCAGAGATTTAATTCAAAATCAGACACAATAACACAGCATATACCCTGGGAAAACCCTCCACTTGAGGGAGAAAAACCCAGCAACAATATATCACTTATATATTGAATATCAACAAATGATGAACTTCTTTACAATGAGGCCAATTATGAGGCCAAGAATAGCATCACAATCTGATGCTAACACAGAACCAATATGAAGCTTATGCTGATGGCAAACTTAGTCTTCTACAATGCTGGATCGGCCTCTTCAATATATTGATCTGCCTATGAAGTATATCTTCACACTTACTTGCACTTATGTATATCGAACTTATGATCAATATCGAATATGAATGATTTACAATGGAGGAGCATCGTGTATATATACACATGAATGGAAGGGACACATCTCCTCTAACCTTCATGTCGGCCTCCACAAAAAGTCGTGTCTCCAAGACACATGAAGTCGGCCTCAAAGAATCGCAACACTTAATGAAATCACACCTAAGGATGTCGGCCTCAATGATAAATAAATAAAGCATCATTTAATAAATGACGTGCCTCTTCATAAAATTTATCTTGCAATTTAAATAGCTGTTAGGCTATAATTTAAATTGCCCTTCATAGATCGAACTGGGCTGGAAGTAGAAGCCCGACGCTGCTTCTAACATCAACACCCTACCCTTTTTCCCCCCGTACCCGTACCGGGGATGTCTCGGGGATGGGGGACGCCTAGGGGACGGCTGGCAGCCGTCCCCAAAAAGTCCCCTTTTTTTCAAAACATCCCTAATTGGCAGGGACGTCTCGGGGACGGCAAGGGGACGACCCGCCGTCCCGGGGACAGCCAGCCGTCCCCTTTTTTCCAGCAAGTTTTTACAAAGGCGTCCCCTAACCATCCCAGGGACAGCCAGCCATCCCCTTTTTTCCAGCAAGTTTTTACAAAGAAAAAAAACTTTGAAATTAAAAATGCTTATTTTTTTATTGCTTCTAAGTGGACCCCACACCCTCCCAAGCCTAAAATGAAACATAAAACTTGCTTTCAAAGCCATTTGAGTTAATTTTTAAATTCCAAAAAAAAATTGCAGCTAAGAGGCAATTGAGCAAGATAAAAATTGGCAGTGACTCAGACTCTAAGTCTGATTTTGATGCAATGTTGGCAAATGTCAAGTAGAGGCAGCCATCATACTTTCTATTACTATGGTTTGGACATTTGTGACTTTGTCATTTTGACATTTGTAGTGCAAACTTGTAGCCTTTGGGCATTTTATTTTTAAAATTTTATATCATATGCACATTAATTGTTTGACATGAATTATGGAAGCAATTAAGTAGTTGTAGTATTAATTTGTTCGACTCTAAAATGTATATGTCAATATGATTGGTGATTACATTTGCACCTTTATCAATGTTCATTTTGTATCATTTATATATATATATATATATATATAGCTGACGCCCCGTCCCCAAAAATCCCCTAAAAATATGCCGTCCCCGAAACACGTCCCGCTGTTCTGCCATCCCCCCCGTACTGGAAACTTGGTGGAACATAGGCTAAAACCTAGTTGCTGGATGTGGCAAGACAAAACAGAGAATAATTAATAATATAAATTATTTGCACAAAGGCTGTCAAAATTGATACTGCAAGATAGGAGTGTGGTGAAATGAGGCATCAGTGCAAACAAGACTGGTAGGCAAAATGTATTCAGGAGAAGTGAATGTGTACATACCGATTCCTAGCTACCCAAAATTGATTATTTGCGCAAAGGCTGTCAAAATTGATTATCAATGTTCATTGTTATGATTATCATTACTCATATGAATATCTGAAATTTCCCTATATATATATATATAGCTGTCCCCCGTCCCCAAAAATCCCCTAATAAAATGCTGTCCCCGAAACACGTCCCGCTGTTCCGCCATCCCCCCATACTGGAAACTTGGTGGAACATAGGCTAAAACCTAGTTGCTGGATGTGGCAAGACAAAACATAGAATAATTAATAATATAAATTATTTGCACAAAGGCTGTCAAAATTGATATTGCAAGATAGGAATGTGGTGAAATGAGGCATCAGTGCAAACAAGACCGGTAGGCAAAATGTATTCAGGAGAAGTGAATGTGCACATACCGATTCCTAGCTACCCAAAATAAACATTAGCAATATGATTTGTAGGAATAGATTCAAGCAAAGTATCACATACACAACACAAGTGGAGGGGAAGGTTCACAGCCCACAAAACAACAAAAAGAGACTATTCTATTTTATACAGTACAGTATTGCCATCAAAGTGCTGCTAGACAGTCGGACTGTGCTGGATCTGTTATTTCACAGCACTTTTCTAGGTAACACGCATCCAACTTTGTGGGAATATGTATTCGATTTGACTAAACCATGGGGATTCCCAGCAGGATGTCTTTGGAATGGGGATCAAGAGGAGACTACATCCCTCCACTTGGAAGTTTTTCCTTTCTGAGAGCTGGTTTCCTGTCTTTGTTTTCAATTTCTGAAGTAGAGTCGGTCTCTTTTGATAGTTTTATAAGCTATTACATTACACTCTGAATTCTTTGTCTTCAACAAATGATATAATTTCCGTATGTGGCATGAATTCTTGACTTTTTGAAATTAGTTGCATACATGATTAAAGAGGGGTTCCCAGTGAAATAATGAGGATAGAGCGTGTTTATGTTTCTGTGCAATATGTTTTGACAATAATTTTAATATAGCCGTTGAAGTTGAGTTTTTCTTAATTGTTTTCTTGAAATATTTTAAAGTTTTAATTTGTTTTATGGTCTTCTTGAAGATTGAATTCTCTTAAATGCTTGGCAACATTGTTGGAAAATGAAATATATGTTTCTAATCTGGACAAAAATCAGTGTCACTAAACTTATTATACTTGTCTAGTTCACATTATTTGCTTCTGTATATGTGGGTACATAGAGCTTGATGCCAAACTGAAAAGTGAATATGCTCTCATGCCATTGGAACAGCAGAAACATTATTATCTGAGTCATATTTGCTAATATAGTCATAATGTGGAAGGTCATGTAAAAGGAGAATAAACAACTACTGTTTGAGTTAATTAGCAAGGTAGTCTGAGAAACTAACTCAATGCTTGTTAAAGTTTTAGATAGGTTCAAACAATCGGTTCAGACATTTTGTTCAGATGTTAGAGAGCCCAAAACTATTGAATATATGCTGTAACACAACAGGTTGAGGTCATGCTCTTTTAACTATAAAATAGTTATGATATTGCTATCAGGATTCAACTGTGTAGTTTTTCGAGTCAAACTCATTGATCCAATGTTTCATGAGTAGTGGTTCACAAGAACTCATCTCTCATGATAATGAATGGTCCACTTAGCACTCATTGCATCTAGGTGATGCTCACAGAGGTGAAGCATTGTCCCTTCCCGGGAGGTCACCCATCCCGGTACTACTCCAACTCAAGCAAACTTAACCATGGAGTTTTCCCCAAGGTTTAAGCACACTTAGCTTGCAACTGTTAATTTTAGGACCAGAATTGAATTAAGCAGAAATAAGACAAATATAAACAATAGAACACAGCATATACCATGGGAAAACCCTCCTTGAGGGAGAAAAACCCAGCAACAATATATCACTTATATATTGATTAAATGAATAGCAATTCGCTTACAATATGGCCAATCTCTAGGCCGATCTGATGTAACTATAACAGCACCTCACTAGATGCAAGTTTGACAAAGAATAGAGACTTCTACACAAGTTGATTCTCTTGAGCAATATGTTGATCTGCTGATAAAGATAATCTCCACTCAGAAAATGTGCGAACTTCACTTGATAATAATTTTGATGCCAAAGAGGAATGCAATGCCTTGTATTTAAACTCATCGAAGTGACTCTTTGTGAAGAGTTGGCCTCCTTCAAAGTGATACGACTTTTCCAAGGGTGGCGGACTTTTAATTTTAAGTCGGCTTTCATAGAATATAAAATATAAATTAATATTTAAATGAGACGACTTTCTTTCAAGCATCGGCCTCATTCACACAATATTTAATTATTTGAATTTGACGAAAGAAAGAATCTCCTGCCGCTACAATATATCATCAACAGCAACCCCATTTGCAAAATTTTCAGCAAGTGTTGTTCCTTACAAACCATTCATAATAGAGCCCCTTTAGCCCATTTGCAAAACTACATGGTTGAATCCTGATAGCAATATCATAATTTGACACGTTGTGGAAAATACTTCCTATAAAATAGTTGTTTATCGGCATTTTAAAAAATCTATAACTAATGTATTAACAAATTATTAATCAGGATATTACTTCGTAGAACAAAAAATATAGATTAACAATCCTAAACAGATTTATAGACATCAAAATGGACATCTCTATGGCTTAAATTGTTTCAGTACATTACAGTTCTAGTTTGTGATAAAATGTCTTGACAACTTGCAATTTTTAACATACAAATGAAATGTCTAATGCAAGGAGTGTTGTAATAACCTCTTTCATAAAAAGGCTAATTTTTATTTTTTAAACAATTTATAATAAATTGATGATAAAACAATAACATACTATCATTCTCTCACAATATGAAGGTAACCACTGCCAAGTTTAATTAACCAATAGTTCGGGTTTTGAAGAACAAAATTTGCTAAATGTCGACACGATTATCATGCCTTAAAATATTATAGCTCTTTTCTCCCTTTCAGCTGTTATTTTTAAACGAGTGGCTTTGAATTGCTTTTGGTATAATTAGTTATATGGTCATGAGTTTTGTTATCTACCTCTTTGGAAATAAAAAACCTAAAGGGTTCATTTATCTATAAAGTCACAATTAGAACCCTTTGTCTTGACACTATGCAATAGAGAGGTTCTCCATTGTAAGATTAAGAATCCATAAAACTAGATGGACATGTTGCTTGGGGTGGACCAACCTATACACCAAAAGCACATCATAAATAGTAGGAGCTACTTTGGTTTATATTTGCAGTTATAAAATGTAGTACTTCCATTAAGGTGTAGTCACAAAGTTTTTGATATTGCCTAATCAAGAGACTTCTACATGCTTCGACATATTTCATTATCAATTGTAATGGTGTTTATTGTTATAAATCTACCAAGTTTTCTCAAATTGTGACAATTAAGAAGTCTTGCAATTGTTTCATTCAACTAGATTATATGACACTTGCAATGCGAACGCCAAGCTCTAAAAGTGTATAGATGACAAGAGTCGAACATTAATGTAATTTTTATTATAGTAGTTTGTAGTTACAACTTATTTTTATGTTAGTTTAGATTACAAACAACTCAATAGTTCTGACACCATTCTAGCAAAAAGTATATGATGATTAATTTGCATGTATTGTGTTATGATAGCATTTTTATGTGCAAAGCTTGAGGTTTATTGGTTGCCAAGAAAACAAAATAATATTTTGTGATGATTCCCTCATATTGTTATGGTCAAAATCCTTTTAAATATAGCAATTGATTTCAAGCTTATAATATCCTTAATATTCACATCTTTCTAAAACTTTACTTGTAAAGTAACCTCAATGTTTATAATTATACTTAACTAATCAAACATTATTAATTAACACTCTTGCGCAATCCTGGGCGGGAGTGCATGAGGTGTCCAACGAGTAGAAGCGTTTTTGAATGGAGACGATGTGCAGGGTTTGGGCGCGGCTTCTCTAGTGCCGCTGTCTACTGGGGGTGGTCGAGTGGCTTGCAGGGGCCCTTCTCCTCTGGAGGCTGGGGCTCTCCTTGCTCCTAATGGTTGTTGTGGAACCCCTTCCAAGTTAACTATGCGGGTGAATGGGGATTGCATTGATGCTACACATTTTCCGCCTTCTGCGCCTGCTTCTGGTGGTCTTCCCACTGGTGCTTTCCCTACTTCGAGCTACCATCGAAAGTCTTTTTTTGCAGTAGTTTCAAAGGATTGTGCTCGATCTTTGCCTGCTCTGGCTAGGGTTAGACCTTTGCCCTATGCTCGTGCTTCCCCTGTTGTGGTCTGTGGACCTGAAGTTGTTGAAAATGAGGATTACTATTTGAAACAGGGTGTGGTTTGCAACCTTCCCAATCTCCATGATGGGTTTTTGTCTGTTGGAAGCCTATTGTCTCTAAGTAGATTAAGCTATATCCCAGCGCTAGGGGGTTCTTCTTAACTACCTTTGCCTCCTCTGCAGAGCGGAATTGTGTGTTGGACAGGGGGTGGATGTGGGGTATTCATTCACTGTCCATTAGGCCTTGGTCTCAATCTTTCAATCCTCTTACTGAGCTGCTGAATACCAGACCTGTTTGGGTTTGATTGTCAAATCTCCCTCTAGATTTGGGAGGATTCTTGTTATGAAGCTATCGGAAACACCATTAGACGCTTTCTGAAGGTGGACTCTATGACTTGGAATCTAGGGCATACTATGGTGGCTCGTATTTTAGTTGATTTGGACATCTCTAAACCTCTCCATGGTGATGTGATCTTAATGGTGGAGGACAGACCTTGGATGCAACTGCTAGACTATGAGGATCTCCCCTTTTGGTGTAGGAGGTGTTTCTCCATTGGTCATTTGGTGTCTAGTTGCCCTTTTGCTTGCCACAACGACATTGCTATTTGGTGGAAGAATGTTGTCTTAGACCATCTCACGGTTGGCTCTCCCTCTTTGGATGATTCCTCCGAGGAGGGTGACCCTCCCTTGGCTATTTCTCCCAAGGAGTCTGAGTCTTACCAGGATCCTCTTCCGGCTATCCCTGTTGTGGAACCTTTGTTGCCTCGATCTGCTATCGCTGTTCAGGCGGAACTTGCCAGTCCCTCGTTGAAGGATTCTGCTAGTACTTTGATAGCTCTTGTCTCCTTTTCTATGTTGTCGGCTCCCTCGTTGCATGGTGGCTCCTTGCCTGAGGTGGCTGTCAAGGTTCCGCTCCTCTCGTCTTGCTCGGTGGATTTCGATTCCGAGTCTTCTTGGTCTGTTGTGCAGAGGAAGAAGGGACTCCCCTTATCCATCGCTTCTTCGTGGCCTCGAGTTAAGGGAGTCAGATTAGTCCCCTCAGGTTTTGGAGTTGTCTAGTCCTTGTTTGTTGTTCTACAGTTGTCTATCAGTTGTTTCTGTATGTGGCCTATTTGGCCTATTTTGTCGGGCCCTAGTGGCTCCTGTTTGTTCTTCTCCTAGTTCATGTTCTGGTTTGAACTAGCCTTTTTTGGTCCTATGGGCTCTTCGTGTGAAGGGTACAACACCCTGTAAATGCTGCTTATTTAATAAAAAACACTCTTGTTAATCTAATCAATCATGTATTATTATATTCAAGATAGTGATAAGTCTTTTGGGATGGATTAAGAATTCTCATACTTCTTAGACTAGCTTATGCCTCCTAATTGACATTTGTTAACATTATTGAACATCTTCAACTAGTAGTGAATTAACCCTAAACGAAGTCTCCTCATGCAAGGTATGTTGGTTCACACACTTTACCTCTACTTTACTAGATCTTTCTAGGTTGCTTCCCAATTCCATAGGTTGCCATGTTTCTCCCTTAGTCTAGTTCAAACCCTCTCAATGGCTTTTAAGTTTGAATGCAAAGCTAAATTCCAAGTACTATTTATACACAATTATCGATTGGCATCTATGAGTGTTGTTTATCATCTAAACAACTTCTATAAGGGGATTGTTAAAGTAGTACCACTCAAGTTGATAATGCCTCCAATTCTTGATAAGCTTGATGGCACCATATTTTATTATAATTCCTAGGGTACAATCAATATAATTAAGGTTTACTATCTATTAATTATATATTAGTTTTATACATTCTTTGGCTAGTAAGATCACGTGTATTAGGTTCTAGCATAATTTATCATTCAAGGTATATTCATATCATAACCAAGTAAGTTCACTCCATAATTTTCTTATGATGAAATAAACCTAGTCCTAGGCATTTATCACAATTCAAAAATTACCTCTTCTCAACAATACTAAACAAGATTTCCTCAAGAATTAGGTACCAGTTTTTACGACATCTTTGCATATCCTTTCAACATTTTTGTACCATGCATTCATTTTTTTGAAGAACTCATCTTTATATACATGGACAAACATTTAGGGTTATCACGAGGGATTTCTCAAGAGTGATTACAAAACCCAAGGTCGGTCTTTGCAAGAGATCCTTTTATCATCAAGTTGACTCTACTTAATTAGGTGTTAGGAAGAAAAGTTAGGTTCCTTGAACTCCTTAAAATTAAACACAATGGATTTGCTAGTAGGACTAGGTATATCTTTTATTATGCTAGATATATTTCATTCAAAGATAACTTTTGAATTAGATACTACTCTATCAATTGCTAACGAGACATACCTTATATTTTAACGAAGGATATACCATGCATATTGATTTAAATAAGGTCATTATGTTGTTTATTGTTGATCAATAATTTAGTTTTTTTACACAATCTCTTGTATAAATGGAAATCACATGGTTCCCCAATAGTAGAAATTGTAAAGTCTTTATTGATTCTAAAGAAATTGAGAGGATATTAGTATAGATTTTCTGTCATGATTATATTTTTGTAGTTGCCAATTTTTTTAAGATGACATATTTTATTGTTTGTAAGAAAATTGATAATGCAATATACATAAATGATTTATTTTTCAAGAAAATTGTCAGATTAAATGGATTACATAAGAGTATTGTACTAGATAGAGATGTGAGTTTTGTTGGTAATTTTTGGACAATATGGAAGAAAATAGATAATGATTTAATATTCAATTTAACATATCATTCATAGATAGATGGACAAATAAAAGCTATAAAATAGAAGTTTGGTAAACTTGTTAAGATGTTTAGCAAGATAAAAGATAGGAAATTGGGATCTCATGTTACCACAAGCTGAGCTTGCTTATAATAATTTAGTAAATAGAAGTTCATTTAAAACAATGTTTAAAATTGTTTATGAACAAAATCCAAAATGTTTGTTAGAATTAAGACATGTTACTACAAATCACAAAAAAATTGCTTTCATTGAAGATTATGTGTAACATATGAAAGATCTAATGAAAGAACATGTTGAGCAAAGATTGAGATATAAGGAATATGAAGTTGGAGATGAAGTTGTGATTCCACAAGGGACATACAATATGTTGAAGATGAAGAAATTTGGTCCTTGTAAAATTGTTTTGAAATTTGACCCAAAAAATGCTTATGAGATGTAATTGCCAAAAAATCTTGGTATATCATCTTTATCATTGTTGAATTACATGAATATCATGAAAGCAAAATCAAGGATAATATAATGGACATAGATTGGGATAAATAGGGTGCCTAAATAAGAGAATAATAGACATAGATTGTGATATCAAAATTGGGAAAAACACAAGAAACATAACATATGAAGAATACTTGGTGAAATGGAAACATATGCCAGTTGAATATTCTACATGAATGAATAGAGTTGAAGCTAACCAAATTTGTTATCATTTGGCTTGAAGCCTTTAACAAAAGTGAGAATGTCACTTTTCAATTATTTAATGTGTCTAATGTAGGAGTGTCAGGGTGTAAGAGCAATTTTGCATCAACCAAAAATATTTCCTTCATTGTTTGATTGCTTTGTAGGTATTTTATTAGTATTTTGGATGTTTTCCACTAGTGCGGGTCAAGTTTGTGGTGCCATATCTCATCACAATATGCATCTTTATAGTGTAGAGCTTCATATATGTTACCTTAAGCACAATCACAATGTAATGTAGAAAAATGCACTCCTTTACATTTTCACACTATGTTTGCATCCCCTTAATTAATTGGACTTAATTAAGCTTCTAATTACCTAAACTATGCATTCCAAAGCCTTATTATTTTTGTTTTCTGAAAGGGAAGCTTATATTAAATAAATGCTAACATTAATTTAAACACCTTGGAAATTGTGTGTCCTAGACTTAGGTTTGCCAAGACCCAATTTTTAATATGTTTTTGGTGGCATTTTAATGATTCAAATTCAAGTTTCAAATGTTGACTTGTAAAATCTATTTTTTTGGGAAATTAGATGAGCATTTATAAATACATAGTTATTTTATCAATTCAAACTTAACGCACATAATTTAAATTTCACAAGAGCAAATATTATTGTCAAGAGCATTGAATAGTAGATTTATTAGTCATCTACAACAACAATCAAGATCATACCATGTCAAAGTTCATGTGTGTTCATGTTATGTTTTGGAGCTAACATTGTGATGTAGGTTTAAAGCATTCAAGCATCAAATCAAGTAATCATTTAAACCAATTCATGCAAGATCCAATCCTTGGAGAGATGTGTTGGAATTCAGTCCTCTAAGGGTTTGGTGAGTTGTAGCATAGCTTTGTTCATTCATCAATTCCTTTCAATAATCATTTTTTTATCATCAAAGTTTAATTACCAAACCGGGGTTTGACCAAGGCAAACCCCTATTCACTCCAAAACAAACATTTTTCTTCTCTCTTTGTATGTGCAGATTTATAGGTGGACTCAAAATCAATCAAAAGAGCAATTTTGCAAAGTTGTCAAAGTTGTCAACATTGTTGTCAAGGCATGGAAACTCAAATTTATAATTTATTTTTGGCTTTCTGATAGTGAAGACTATAAAAGTAGATTTCAGACCCCTGTATAGAGACCCATTCGCCCTAGGGCGAATATTTCCTTCAACATCGTTTAAAACCCACCTTTGGTGCCAGGTACATACCACTCTGCCCTTCTCAGATCTACTTATAACTTGTTGTTTCTATTTTTGCTATAATAATACTCTGCATTTCAAGTATTAGGTCATATAATTGAGTTTGTTAATGCATTTAAATTTATCTCCCAAAATAGCCAATCATTCATTTTAGTCATTTTATCATAAGAAAACGATAGACCTTCCTAATAGGGTTGACTCACCTCAAGGTTGAAAGTCAATCCTATCCTTGGGAGATCTCTTTTTCTAATCAAATTAGGGAAAATGTGTGTTTGAGGTGTCCCCCTCTATTTTAACCATTCCATCTTTGGGGATACCTTTCCCCTATGTTTCGGTTTGGTGAACCTGACATTCTTATACTATAAGATTTCTGATTTAGTAGTCTTTCAATCCCTAGTTTTCTAGAAATTGCATTAGTTTGCATTGTATCTCATTTAGGGGTTCAAAATTGCATCTTGCATCATTCAAAATTGTATTTTGCAAAGGAATACGGTATACAAAGGAATATATACGCATACTTGCTTTGAGATTGACTATCTAAAGCAATGATTATCAACCGATTATAATGCTTTATACATTTGGCTTTGAAGTTGATTATCTTAATCAACTTGGAGGCCAATTTATTAAACAAGTTAAGGCCAGACTTTGGAACACTAGTGACTGTATTTCTTGAGCCGCTAATGCTCATGCTGTCAATGATAGAAGAGTTTGTGATCTGCAAACTGAACACAACCATAGAGTCGATATTTATGATAAGAATAAGTTAACGCCTTTTTAATGGGGAAACCATGGACTTGGTAAATTGTATTGCCATGATATTTTGCATCGATCAAACAACTGTTTAAGCATGTGAAACATATCAATGACTTTGTCTAAACCGATTTAATGAGGGAATCGACACTTAGCATGACTTAGTTGATACTTTAGCTTGATGACACACTTTTGTTATTAAATGTTTCTCTGAAAGAAGAAAAAACACCATCTATGAGAGAGCATAATAATGCTTGGCGCCACCTTTGAATCGTTTAACCTGTAGAAGTCTTCTTTGTAATGCAAATTGAATTCTATCACATGGAGATTTGAATTGGTCTCCAATTGCTGTTGAATATGAGGGTCAATCTGTAGCTGTTTGAGTTGAGTTTATGCTTATATGTTCACCAACTTTTCTCTATGAATCATGTGTTGTTGTGCACACAATTTGCTATCAATTGCATGCCTAATCCTTAGGGTGTTTGATCTCCTACTTGTATAAATAGCAGCATGAGTTCATTTGTATGGATGCATCATTATTCTTCTTCTACGCATTATTTCTTGTGCAAAGTCTCTACATTTTGTATACTTTTCTATTTGCAATATTCTATCAAAACAATGAGGTAGAGGCTTGAGTATTGAGAGAGTTTTATTATCCTTTGAGAAGAAGCAAATGCCAACTTGAGAGAGTTAAGAGTTGTGAGACTTTGTTGGAGGATCAATATCAAGATAGTTGTTGTTCTAGAAGTGTTGTGACTACAACTAGTCGAATTGGAAAGCTTAAACATAGGCATGAGGATATTCTACTTTAGTTTATTCTATTTTTGAATGAGCTATGTTTTGATTGATTAAACTAGTCTTGTTGTTACTTGCACATAAAGAAAAGTATTATTTTCTTTGAAAGGAAGTGGAAACTATTTACTTTGTTTGTGCATTGTTTCTAAGTAATCCATAATAGGAGAGACTATTTGTCATGGGTATTATTATTATACTAGACATGAGTAGATATGGGTAAGAGAGTATGTTTATCATAGATATTGTTATTATACTAGATATGATCAAACATAGACAAGCTTAGAACACTCATAACTAGATAATTAATTATGCTAGATGGCTAGTAGGTTACTCTTGGGAATGTTGTCCAATGAAGGGAGGGAACTTGTACTTTGTTTTTTGAGTTGTGTTACCTTAGGTTGTGTTAAAAAGATAGGTTATCCTAGGGAGTAGCTTGCTCATGGAGAGGGATTTCCTAATCATAGATATAATGGCCTCAAGTCAAAATGAGTTTGTCATAGTGTAGGTGAATGGTAGACCATCATGTTATGAAATAACTTGCACAATAGAATAATATGATATGAAATATGTTGAAAATACTTGATAATAATTGAGAATAACAAGCCACTTTGAGGGGGAAAACCTCCAAATATCTCTAATGAGAAAACACTTCACAACTTGATGATGAAATAAGACTCACAACCTCCTATATACCTATTTATGCGTAGGATATCACCTAGGCCGACTTAGACACACCTATATAAGTCTTAGGCCGACCCAAACAACTAAATAACAATATACTAATGATAATATGACTTAATAGAGAGTTAAGATAGCCACAAGCCGACTATTCATAACCCGATGTACACTAATATTAAGGGCGTAGCACATCACTTGATTATACTGAGTGAGAACATTTTGGCCAAAGTAGTGTGATTTTCCAAAGACTCTACTGTGGATAGTGTGAATGTCGAGACTCCACTGTCAGTTCATTGTGTCAATTTAAATGCATGAGGGCTACCTAGCGTAGGTTATAAATCCTAGTCATGTAGGAAACACCACTAAGCTTAGAGTGGTATGTCGTATAGGGTTACCCAACTAATACCTTTGTCGAAGGGAAGGGCCATCTATCATTGATAGATGTGCGGGGGACCACATATGAGTTTGTTGTTGGTAGAAAAGTACTCGAGTGATGCTTCTCCTCCTTAGCAGGCGACAGAGGACCAAGGTTTCGAAGGGCGGATTCTTGGACCATCTATATCTTACGCTATGAAGCTCGAAGGAGCTATGTATGTAGTTTTGTACTTTCTTGGAATATTGTACTTTGTGTAATATTGTAATGGAATGAAAATTCTTATTGTAAGTTGTACAACATATTTGTTCATATATTTTCAAAGAAAGAATTTTTTTTATTGCAATGGCTTGTTACATAGTGTATTTTACTTGTACAGTAAAAACTTAGGAAATTTATTACAATGAACATTTGGCATGTTACATGTGGTATCAGAGCTACTAGGTTTAGCTTTGGAACCTATGAGCTCATCATTCTCTTCATCCAACATTATCTAATGTTGTGAATTCTTGTGCCAAGATGGTGCATCTCAAATTAATGGCTCAAAAGTCAGTAATCGAAAACAAGTGCTATCTCAAGGCTAGGAAGGAAAGAGAATCCATCGTTAGAACCACAGAGGGAACCAACTACGACAATGTCGCTTGGTTGAGTGACACCGAAACATTTAGTCATACACTTTCTTGGATTAGTGATGTGAAGAGGAAGATGAAGATGGAGGCTATGTACAACAATCTACCTTCCATTTCATCATAAAAGTCTGAGTCATTATCATTTTCCAGGGATATGCCCTTGGAAGGAAGTGTCAGCCCGACATTCATCTTTAGGGACCCTAGAGTTATTCCATTGGCAAAAGTAATAGTAATTTCCTCAAGTAACGAGTCTGAGGGATATGTACCTTGAGATCAGCCAGATGTGAAATGGTCTCATGAACAAATGTCTGCAAAAAGGGTAGACTACATTGTTGATGACACCATATTGGCATTGAAACTCGTAACTATGTATCGAATGATAAATCCAAAGGCTACTATCCATTTTGGGATAGATATGAACAATTAAGGGATGAACAAAAAGATAGAGATGAGCAACAATCTCATTCTGTAGGATATACTCCATTAAGTTATGTGTCAAAGAGTAAATCTGAGGGATACTCTCCACTCGACTATCTGAATAGTTGCTCCATGTAATCAAAGAATATTGAAATCATTATGAAATGAATAAAATTATTTGTTTATCAAAATCATGTGCTTAATCTTATGTGGAATTCTTTATGTGTGTATGAATGTCATTTCTAATGTTTTCCATAAGATAGTTGATAACGTAATTTATTCTAACATGGATAAAACATTCAGGTAAAACCCAATATTGTGAAGATGGTGAGGACACGAACCAATCCTAGAGGTAGCCAAGAAGTTGGTAAAGGACCAACAGGAATTGAAGCCTAGAGGCTTGATCAAATTTTGGCAAGGTTAGAAATTCTTGAACAAGAAAAGGCACAAGCTAGGGTTGAGAAAGAGGTTCCCATTAATGAGAATGAAGGTGAAAACTCTTCTCATGGACATGACAAAACCCATGATCATGAAAAAGAAAGACCACCAACACCATCTGAGGAAAGAAATAAGAAGTGTATGGCTTTCGAACTTTCTAAAGATATGAAGAAGATTGTTCCACCCAAGTTTGAGGGAAGCACCAACGGGGATGAAGCTAAGGCATGGATTGTTCAAATGGAAAAGTATTCCAAAATCCGATATTACACTGAGACCACTAAAGCCACTTGGGGTGCATACCAGTTAGCTAGAGAAGCTTCAACCTGGTGGATGAACAAAAAGTTGGAACTCAATATCAACTCATGGAAGCTGACATGGGGGGAATTTGTTGAGATTTTTCGCAAGAAATGGTTGCCCCAACTTTACTATGACAAAAAACTCATGGATTTCCAAAGTTTGAAGCAAGAAAATATGACGGTCGGTCAACGAGTATTGGGAGAAGTTTACCCGACTTCTATGTTATGTTCCTATATATCATAAGGATGAATGCTTTCGCATTAAAAATTTACAATGGGACGTAACAATCAAATTAGGGGAGAAGTGAATATGCATGGTCCTACAACTATGGATCTTGTATATGAAAAAGCAATTAAGCAGGAGCAAAAGGTTAGGGCTATCTCCAATCAATAGGAAAATAAAGACTATAAGAAGATTGCGGAAATTCTTGACAAGCCAACTCTAAAGAAGGTGGAGGTTGCAAAAAATGTACCTAAACAAGGAGAAAAAGGTAATTGCAATAGTGGAAAAGAGTCAAGAAGGGGGTGAAAAAGGAATGATTTCAACTGAGGAAATACCAATAATGCTGGAGGAACGCTAGTGGATTTGGAGAACCCGCAAAGAAGAAGGTACCGTTTACAGGATGCTATACTTGTGGAAGAGACCATTTTCCCAGAGATTGTCCCAGTAAGCCTTCTGATAGTTCACTACCTACTCAATGGGAAATCTTCCAACATAGGATAGATGTAGCAGTGGATGACCGCCAAGCAGAGTATCATGCAACTCCCATTAAAACTCTAGGTATTTTGTTTGGTTTACCCATTTAAGTTCTCATTGATACTAGTGCAACTGAGAATTTCATTTCACCTAGAGTAGCTAAGCAATTATCTAGAAAGGCTGGACACATGGCAATGTCTTGGGATGTAGAGTATGAAAACCAGACAAGAGCAAAGGTGGAACAATGTTTGTTTGAGGTTAGGATAGAGCTACCTTATTTCTCTACTAAAGTAAACCTTTATGTCACACCATTAGGATCCTATGATGTTATCTTAGGTATGAATTGGTTGTGGAGAAATGGGGCTAAAGTAGATTATCATGCGAAAACCATAGAATGTCTAGATGATCTTGGTAACCATGTAAAGTTCCAAGGGATACCTAGAAATGTGAAGATTTGTCAAATCTCGACAATGCAACTAGTGAGGGTTGAGAAGAAAGGGTGCAGACTCTTTGTTTTTAAGTTAGAATAAATTGGAGATCTTGATAACTTGGATTCCAAAAGCTTCCAAGAGATGGAAGACGGTGAAAAATATGACATGGGAATGTCGGACATGGAAAGATATCCTATATTGAGAAATTTTTTGGATGTGTTTCCAGAGGAGTTACCTAGGTTACCACTGAAGAGGATATTTGATTTCCCTATAGATATAATTCCAGGGTTTGAACCTATTTCCAAGGTTCCCTATAGGATGAAAACAATCGAGATAATGGAGCTTAAGGCATAGTTAGATGAATTGTTGTCAAAAGGGTTGATAAGACCAAGTGTTTCACCTTGGGGAGATCTGATTATTTTCGTGAAAAAGAAGGATGGTGCTTTGCGTTTGTGCATTGACTATTGTATGCTTAACAAAGCCACGGTGAAGAATACGTATCCATTGCCATGCATTGATGATCTTTTCGATCAAATGAGAGGAGTTGCCATATTCTCAAAGATAGATATGAGATCTAGATATCACCGGTTGAGAATTAAAGATGAAGATATCTTTAATATTGCATTCAGAACCAGATATGGACACCATGAGTTCACAATTTTACCTTTTGGTTAAACAAATGCACCCACTGCATTTATGAATTTGATGAATAGTGTATTTAGAGACTTCCTAGATAAATTTGTCTTGGTTTTTCTAGATGACATCCTGATTTATTCCAAGGATGAAGAAGATCACTATAGACATTTAGAGATAGTTCTACAATGTTTAAGAGAACACAAGTTGTATGGTAAACTCTCTAAGTGTACTTTCTTCCAAAGGAGAGTGCATTATCTAGGGCATGTATTCTTGGAAGACGTAATCTCCATAGATCCCACTAAGATTAAGGCAGTACTTGAGTGGCATGTACCCAAGAATGTGTCTGAGGTAAGAAGTTTTATGGGTCTAGCAGGGTACTATAGAAAGTTTGTTGCAAACTTCTCCAAGATTGCTTTTCCAATCACCTCTTTAGAGAGAAAAGGTAAGAAATATGAGTGAACTGAGAAGTTTCAAGAAGCCTTTGATCTACTTAAAGAGAAGTTGACTACCGCGCCGATCTTGAAAGTACCAGATCCTAAGGGTAACTTTACAGTTATCACAGATGCATGCAAAGAAGGTTTAGGATGTGTGTTAATGCAAGATGGGCAAGTGGTTGCTTATGATTCTAGAAAGTTGAAACCTTATGAACAAAATTATGCATCACATGATTTAGAGTTAGCAGCTATGGTTCACACATTACATATGTGGAGGCACTACTTATTAGGGAAACCCTTTAAATTGAAAATTGACCATAATGGGTTAAAGTACCTTTACACTCAACCTAATCTAAATGCTAGGTAGAGCAACTAGTTGGAGTTAATAGTTGACTATGACTTCAATATCAATTATATAAAAGGGAAAGAGAATAGGATTGTTGACACCTTGAGTCAAAGACATCATATTGCTTCAATAGTAACCATTCAAATTGACTTTAAGGGACCAGTGTTGCAAAAGTGCAAAGAGGATGAGTACTACTTGCAAGTCAAGTAGACACTCACTAATAATCCACAAGATTCTAGGTATGAGGGTTTTCATTTTGAGCCAAATGGATTACTTAGATATAAAGGTAGGATGTATGTACCTGAAGTAGTAGAGTTAATGAATCTAGTATGGAAAGAAGTACATGAAGCATCATACTCTTGACACCCTGGAGTGACCAAAATGATGGCAGATGTGAAACGATTATATTTTTGGAAAGGGATGAAAGGAGATGCTGCTAATTTTGTGACAAGGTGTCTAGAATGTCAAAGGGTGAAAGCGGAGCATCATCATCCTGCAAGCTTGTTATATCCACATGACATACCAGAGAGGAAGTGGCAAGTCATAAATATGGACTTTTTGCAAGGATTTCCTATGTCAAGAAATAAGCATAATGCCATTCTTGTGATAGTAGATAAGCTTACCAAAGTCACACATTTTATACCCAAGAATCTAATTGATGGAGCACCTGTCATAGTAAGAAAATTTGTGCAAGAAGTGTTTAGGTTGCATGGAATTTTAGAGAAAATTATCTCGGATAGGAATGCATGAGTCACTTCTAGGTGTTGGAAAACCTTGTTTTCTACACTAGTGACTCAGTTGAATATTAGCTCAACATATCATCTAAAATTGGATGGAAAAACAGAACGGGTGAATCAGGTTTTGGAAGACCTACTGAGAATGTATTGCATGGATCAACAGTACAAGTGGGGAGACTACTCACCCTTAGTCAAATTCGCTTATAACAATTCTTATCATTTTGCGATAAAGATGGCTCCTTTTCAAGCATTGTATAGTTGAAAGTGTCAAACTCCTATAAGTTGGGATAGACTTGAGGATAGAGTGACTCTTGGGATAGAGATGTTGGCTGAAATGGATGAAAAATTTAAGATTGTGAAGCAAAGGTTTGTTGAAGCTAACGATCGACAAAAAAGTTATGTCGATGCTAAGAGAGTGCCCTAATTTTTTTCCATAGGTGACAGTGTTGTTGAGAGTGAAACCTCAAAAAGCTCCATTAAATTTGGAAAGTCTTCCAAGTTAGTCCCGTGTTATGTTGGACCTTTTGAGATTCTTGAGGAAGTGAATCCGGTAGCTTATCGAATAACATTGCCACCAGTTCTTGTTAGAATGCATAATGTCTTCCATGTGTCTTACCTTAAGAGGTATGTACCCGGTGATAATCATGTGATTGATTGGACTGCTTTACAAGTACAAGACCCTAGAGTGGTAACACTTGAGCCCGTCAAGGTGCTCAAAACACGTAAGTTTCGCTTGCATAACAGGGAGGTTCTGCAGTGCAAAGTCCAATAGGATCAGTATGCAGAAGACTCAACCACTTGGGAGGATTATGCTAAAATTTAGCAAAAGTTTCCTCACGTTTTAGATGCTTTTAAGAATGCTTGAACAATATTTTGATGGTTTTTTTTTTATGTTACTACATAAAATCATCGAGGACGATGATTCACAAGGGGGGAGTATGTTACACCCCAATTGTGCAATTAATATTTACTATTACTATGTAGTGTAAAATGTGAATGTAATGCACGAATTCAGTGGATGAATAAATTGTGTGTGCACTTTGTTATCACTACTTAATCAATGAATGCCATCTCATTTAATGATATATGAAGGAATACATTTATGTGATTGGATGAATATTGTGTTGATATTCTAACTTTGGAGATGTAATATGTGTACTACATATTTTGTGAATAGATGACAGTTGTGTACATGTGTTAGTGTTTGCAAGTATATGTTCAATTCCTCTAGGTGGAGGGGAAATATCACTCAAGAGAAGGTCTTGGTTGGGTAACCAGTAATGTAACCTATATGAGCTTACACACACCACAATAAAATAACTAAGTTGGGTTATTAAGTGGGAAGTTGGTAAGTCATTCTTTGTCTAAATGTCTACTTTAGTAAGAGTCTAGTTTACTATTGAGTGCATGTGTGAATGATGTTTATCCATTTGAGCTTGAGAGTTCTTTCCTCGTTACTATGTTTGTATTGATATATGAAACATACGAGGTATGTATATGCGTACACAAATGCACGACAATGATAGACCATACGCACAAAGGAACGTGTACATAGGGGTACATAGGTAGACACACCTATGCATACTCTTGCATGAGTTGCTAATGCACACTCATGCATGAGTTGCTTATGCACATGGAACTATTTGATGGAACTAGCGACATGCATATGTATACATATATACATATCGCTCATAGTCTCTTACCAATACCGTAGTGATTGTGTATGATTTGGTGTGAGAATTGAATGTGCATATATTTAATGTATATACATATATCCATATGTATAAATGTATCCATATACGCGTATGGTGGCAAATGGAAATGCCCATACAAATGTATCAATACATGTATGCATACACATACATGTACATAGAGGTATATATATGAATATATATATGTATACACAACTGATATATCAATATAACAATGTAATTGCTATTATGATGTATTCCTTTGTATATAGATTATATATACATGCTTTATCGACATATGATAAATATGGATATATACATATATATGTATAAGTTGTGAATATATATTTAAATGATACTTGCTTTGAGATCGACTATCTAAAGTAATGATTATCAGTCGATTGTAATGCTTTATATATTTGGCTTTGAAGTTGATTATCTCAATCAACTTGGAGGCTAACTTATTAAACAAGTTTAGGCCAAACTTTGGAACAATAGTGACTGTATTTTGTGAGCCGCTTAATGCTCATGTTGTTGACGATAGAAGAGTTTGTGATCTATAAACTTAACATAGCCATAAATTCGATATTTATGATGAGAAGAAGTCAACATCTTTTTAATAGGGAAACCATGGACTTGGTAAATTGTATTTCCATGATATTTTGTATTGATCAAATAGCTGTTTAATCATGGGAAACATATCAATGACTTTTCCTAAATCAATTTAATGACGGAATCGACACTTAGCATGACTTAGTCAATACTTTAGCTTGATGACACTTTTTTTATTGACTGTTTCTCTGAAGGAAGAAACCACACCATCTATGAGAGAGTGTAATAATGCTTGGTGCCACCTTTGAATCTTTTAACCTATAGAAGTCTGCTTTGAAATGCAAATCAAATTCTATCACATGGAGATTTGAATTGGTCTCCAATTGTTGTCAAATATGAGCATCGATCTGTAGCTCTTTGAGCTGATTTTATGCTTACATGTTTACCACATTTTCTCTGTAAATCATGTGTTGTTGCACACATGCAATTTTTTGTCAATCGCATGCCTAATCCTCAGGGTGTTTGATCTCCTACTTGTTGTATAAATAGAAACATGAGTTCATTTGTTTGGAAGAGTCATTATTCTTCTATGCACTATTTCTTGTGCAAAGTTTCTACATTTTGTATACTTTTCTATTTGCAATATTATGTCAAAACAGTGAGGGAGAGCCTTGAGTATTGAGAGAGTTTTATTATCCTTTAAGAAGAAGTAAATTCCAACTTGAGAGAGTTAAGAGTTGTGAGACTTTGTTGGAGGATCAATATTGAGAAAGTTGTTGTTCTAGAAGTGTTGTGACTGCAACCAGTCAAATTGGAAAGCTTAAAAATAGGCATGAGGATATTCTATCTATTTTTGAATGAGCTATGTCTTGATTGATTAAACTAGTCTTGTTGCTACTTGCACATAGAGGATAGTATTGTTTGCTTTGAAAGAGAAGTGGAAACTATTTACTTTGTTTGTGCATTGTTTATAAGTACTCCATAATAAGAGAGACTATTTGTCATGGGTATTATTATTATACTAGACATGAGTAGATATGGGTAAGAGAGTATGTTTATCATAGGTATTGTTATTATACTGGATATGATCAAACATAGAAAATCTTAAGGAACACTCAACATGAGATAATTAATTATGCTAGATGGCTAACATGTTACTCCTGGGAATGTTGACCAGTGAAGGGAGGGAACTTGTACTTTTCTTATTGAGTTGTGTTACCTTAGGTTGTGTTAAAAAGATAGGTTATCCTGAGGAGTAGCTTTCTCGTGGAGAGGGATTTTCTAAGCATAGATATAATGGCCTTAAGTCAAAATGAGCTTTCCATCATGTAGGTGAATGGTAGACTATCGCTCAATTATACTAAGTGAGAACACTTTGGCTAAAGTAGTGTGATTGTCCGAAGAATCCACTATGTATAGTGTGAATGCCGAGACTCCATTATCGGTTCATTTTGTCCATTTAAATGCAAGAGGGCTACCTAGCGTAGGTTATAAATCCTATTCATGTAGGACACAACACTAAGCTTAGAGTGGTATGTTGTATGGGGTTACCCAACCAATACCTTCATCGAAAGGAAGGGCCATCTATCATTGGTAGATGTGCGGGGGACCACATATGAGTCTATGGTTGGCGAAAAATTGCTTGAGTGATGCTTCTCCTCCTCAGTAGCTGACAGAGGACCAAGGTTTTGAAAGGTGGATTCCTAAACCATCTATATCTCATGCTATGAAGCTCGAAGGAGCCATGTATGTAGTTTTATACTTTCTTGGAATATTATACTTTGTGTAATATTGTAATGGAATGGAAATCCTTATTGTAAGTTGTACAACATCTTTGTTCATATATTTTCAATAAAGAAAGGAAAAAAACTTATTGCAATTGCTTGTTACATAGTTTATTTTACTTGTACAATAAAAACTTAGGAAATTTACTACAGTGAATGTTTGGCATGTTACAGTGTGTGTAGAGAATGTGATCACTAAGGAATTTTCATTTTTTCATGAACTTTATCAAAAATCTTATGAACAATTGAAAGCATGGATCAAAACACATAATGGTTTTGTTTTCCCAACGATAGGTTCAGACACTCTCCCCTTAAAATTTGGACCGAAGCAATTAAATGTCTCATTCTCCATCATCTCATCATTGGACCAATTCTATGTGAAGCTAGGCTATCCATAGCTATGCTCCATGGATGTTGTCCCCTAAATAGTGCATAAATACTTAAAATTTCCATTTGGTATAATATTTTTACTGTGCATCCTAGCAGTTTTAATCCTTTGTCTTCTCATGGGAATTTCTCATTGGATTTCTTTTGGCTTGAACGTATGGAACCTATTAAGCCTTGTGAAGACTTCTTTTTAAATCGTACCAAAAGTTAAAGGAAAAGCGCATAGTAGAATTATCTCTTAGCAATATCCCTCAACCCATGATTGAACCAAAAACTCTTCCAAGTAACCAAGATAAATCCATTACAATTCCTCCACCCATTTCCTATAAAAGACCAAGAGATAACTATACAATTCCTATTGTGCCTCCTAAGATCAAACAAGTTTATAAACCTAAAGAGAAAGTGATTGACCAACCCTTGATGGTTTAGATTCTGTTCCTCCCTTGCGGGAAGGAAATGAACCTATGGTTGATAAACCCGCTCCCACACAATTACAACTTGAGAATCGTGCAAAAATAAATCAAAATGCTAAAGAGCGTAGGAATAGACGTCATGCTATTGCTCATAAGTTAAAAGAAGATAACAAAACAAAAAAACAAGACCAAAATTTTAATAAAATAAAGCATTATGATTCCCTACCTTTGACACAACAACAACATGAAACCTCTATGGATATTATCATTAGAACTCCTGTTGTGATCAACTTAAATGATGATGATGCTGATGAGATTGTTAAGCTTAATGAGGAAGTGCATAATGAGTTGAATTTGTTATTTTCCTCTTCCATGAGCTTAGACAAGAACAACTGTGATGATCCTCCTAACAAGAGTGACTCACCATGTGTTGAACCTGGTGATTGTCCTAGTATGACACTCGTTGTTTCCCCCTTGGTTATTTATCCACCTTCTGTATATGATGAACAATATTGAGATGAAGATGACTTGCTTTAGGTTAGCTCACATGTGTCATACTAGCTTTATATCTATTCATGTTCTTTGTGTGATTGCATATGGGTAATGTGATCCCCCATACCGTGCTGCTTGGCATGTCTTTATGTTTGTGAGCCTACTTTGGATGACCCTTGTCACTTCGTTGGTGCAAGGATACAAAGGAAGTGAATCTATTGTGACATTCTTCTATTTGTATCTTCATTCTTCTATATGTCATAACCATTGTCTTTTCACTTGTCTTCTATTTTTCTTTTGGGGGTGATGCAAAGTATTGAGACATTTAGGTCTCCTCTATGTTGATCCAAAAGGATTGTTTGTATTCTCTCTCTCTCTATGTGTCATTCTTCCTTTATGGTCATTGTTCCATGAATTATTTGGGGAATGATGATAGTTCCTGTATAAGAGCGAATTTGCACCCCTTATGCAAATTCTCCTTTCACACTTCCTCACCTTAGAAAATGAAATCCAAAGGTGAAATTCCACATCAGCCCGCTGCCTTTGTTCCACTTGGCATCTATTTTTTGCGTCGGCAGAAGAATAACTGTCAGGGATGCTTGCGTGGTGCACAAATGTTCACATGACGTGTTTACATCCTTGATTGATTCTTGCATCTGAAGCCAACAGAGGCATTACACTTCCCATTTGGGTCAGTTTGTAACACCCCTCTTCGACCAACTGACTTGAATATGGTCATTTTTCTCATCTCACCTTCAAAAACACTCTTCACTCCTTCACTTCATTCTCTAAGCATTTATTTCATCCTCTAGCAATCTCTCTACACAATCTCCAAGCATTCTAGCATTCACTTTCACTCTCAAGCAACACTTTGGTACTCCATAGGAGCAGCAACAACACTCCATCAACTCCATAGAGCAAGTGTGGAACAACACCATTGCAGTAGGGGCTTGAGTCCTCTCTTTTTCTCTTCCATTAGCTAGTGAGCTCTTGGTGGAGGTGGTAAGCATTTTCATTCCTCTCCTCTATGATTTGGTTGAGTAGCACATTACTATTTTGTAGTGTTTATTGTGTTCTTTACTTTCATTCTTCCTTTATCATACTTTTCTCCATTATTTCTATCTTGGTTGTCCATGGAGGTGGAAACACCAAAATGAGGGTCTAACTGAGGTAGGCCCCTATACAACCCCCCCAACAATTTTCGTCCTTGTGTGTAGGTGGACATGTATTTGGAGCTAGCTAGCGAATAGGATCTTTTGTAAGATCATATTTGTCACCCTAGCCTTAATATACTTGATTTATCACATTCGTTTGTATATCTCTTACTTTATAGTTTTATTTTGTTCCCTTAGAAATCATTAGCTAGGCTGTCAGCTCATTTTTTGCTAGTTCATGTTGTACTATTGGTCCTCTAGTCATACGGATGCCAACGCACCTGAGAGACGCTAGCATGCCACATTGTTATCCCAGAACCGTGCTTTCATCTTTGGGTAGAGAAGTACCTGAGGCATAGTGTTGAACCTGAAAACCAGCTCGGCTAGCCCCAAAACTAGTTTCGGGTCTGCAAAGTGATTGTAGGACCTCATAGTTCTCATCATTCTCGTTCCTCATTTCAAAACATCCTTTTAGAGTGAGGTAAGTTAGGGAAGCCTTTTGCTCTTGGCTCTCTATGACCTAGGGCCTTGAATATGGTTGGTCCCCCTCTCTTCTAGTTCCAAGCTCAATTATATCACTGTAGCAAAGACATATGTTGACCCCAAATCTGTGGATCCCTTATGTGTTATCTTAGGATTGCATATGGGGGGAGACCTCCTTTCCATGACAAAAAAATATTTGGAAACATATGTTTGGAATAGGGCTTTCCAAATAAGCTCTCATGTATTGGCCTTTATCATCTTCTACTTTAAATTAATTGCTCACAATATGGTGTTTAGCAATTTATTTTAAGTGGGGGGAATTATCGCTCCCACTTGTTTCTTGCTTCATGAAATGACCTTTATTCAAAGTGTGGTCTTCTTATGATGTGTCTTCTTGTTGGTGACATTGGGTTTGATTTCCTTCAAGAGTGTGACCTTTCTTGGCATATGAAATTCCTCTTAGGGGTAATGTTATGGCTTGTGTTCCCTAAGGTGTGAATCTTTTATCTCTTGACTAGTCCTCTCTTGATGGTGATATTGAGTGTGATGTTCCCTAAAGTGATACCTTTCATGAACTAAGTAAAACCCCTTTGACTATCATAAACTAAATTCTTGGCCACCAAGCATAACACAACTTCCTTGTTAGTGTTGCCTTTATTTCATTAGTGTCTAGCATAATGTAGCTTGCCATCCTTGTGAAACCTATGACCATCTTGTGTGGCACCTTATCAAAGTTATCAGGGAGTATAACTTTTGGTATGGTTATGGGTTCACACTTGGTGTATATCAGACTGCACTAGACCATTATGTGTTTCTCATATTGCCTTGGGGCTCACCTAGTGTATATCAAACTACACTAGCCTTTGTGAGCATATTTTTGGACAAACAACCTAGGCTTGATCCATACCTTTTGGACAAATAGTCAAAGCTTGACCCACGCCTTTTTCATCTTTGTATTAATTTTGACATTGTATGACGTATCTTGTGTCGCTGCTACATGTGTATGTCTCTTTGTGCCTTTGTTGGTTTGCCATGGGATCTTTGATCTTAAGGGCTTGATCATCCTCCTTGATCCTTGGCATCTCATCTTTCTAGCAATTATACAATTAGGCCTATCTTGACTTATTTGTCTACTTTAGTGTGAGTTTGAGCATGGGCTCATACTCTCACTAATGTGGGGGATAAATGTATGTAGAAAAATGTACTCCTTTACATTTTTAGACTATTTTTGCATCCCCTTAATTAATTGGACTTAATTAAGCTTCTAATTACCTAAATTATGCATTCCAAAGCCTTATTATTTTCATTTTCAGAAAAGGAAACTTATATTAAACAAATGCTAACATTAATTTAAAACACCTTGGAAATTATGTCTTGGACTTAGGTCCTAAGACACATTCTCCCAAGGGCGAATGGATCCCCTTTAAGTTCCAAGACCCAATTTTTAATATGTTTTTGGTGGCATTTTAATGATTCAAATTCAAGTTTCAAATGTTGGCTTGTGGAATCTAATTTTTGAGAAATTAGATAAACACGTATAAATATAGTTATTTTATCAATTCAAACTTAACACGCATAATTCAAATTTCACAAGAGAAAACATTATTGTCAAGAGCATTGAAGAGCAAATTTATCGATCATTTATAGTAGCAATCAAGATCATATCATCATGTCAAAGTTCATGTGTGTTCATGTTATGTTTTGGAGCTAACATTGCGATGTAGGCTTCAATCATTCAAGCCAATTCATGCAAGATTGAATCCTTAGAGAGATGTGTTGAACTTCAGTCCTCTAAGGGAAACCATTAAGGGTTTGGTGAGTTGTAGCATAGATTTGTTCATTCATAAATTCTTTTCATTTATCATTGTTTTATCATCAAGGTTTAATTACCAAATCGAGGTTTGACCAATGCAAACCCATATTCACCCAAAAATCAACATTTTTCTTCTCTTTGTATGTGCAGATTTACAGGTGAAGGACTGCAAATCAATCAAAACAATAATTTTGCAAAGTTGTGAAAGTTGTCAACATTGTTGTCAACGCATAGAAACTCGGATTAAAATTTTATTTCCAAATTTTCAACAATCAAACCTGGAGAAATCAAAAGCCTAGATTTGGGATCTAAGGACTATAAAAGTAGATTTTGGACCCCTGTACAAAGATCCATTCTCCCTAGGGCGAATATGGCCTTTAATAGTATTCAAACCCACCTTTGGTAACAGGTACATACCGCTCTGCCCTTCTTAGATATCCCTATAGCTTGTTGTTTTTGTTTTTGCTATCATAATACTCTACATTTCAAGTATTAGGTCATATAATTGAGTTTGTTAATGCATTTAAATTTATCTCCCAAAACAACCAATCAGTCATTTTTTTCCTAAGAAAATAATAGACCTTCCTAATAGGGTTGACTAACCTCAAGGTTTAAAGTCAATCCTATTCTTGGGATATCTCTTGTTCTAAGAAAATTAGGGAATAGGTGTGTTTGAGGTGTCCCCCTCTTTTTCAACCATTCCATATTTGGGAATCCCTTTCCCTTATGTTTCACACAATATTTTTTTGCCATGTTTCGTCATAGTTCTACATTTTGAGTGGCAATTTGACACATAGATTTTATCAAATATTATACATGTCTTATCTATGTTTCTTGCGGTTGTGATTATCACACTCTTGTTTCCTATTTTGAGAATCTTGACTAGACCAACACTAAACTATTCATTTTATTAAGGTAACTTGTTAAATAATATGCCAAGTATTTGAAACTCGTGCCAATTCTTATTGTTACATACCTCACAATGGGTCCTAAGAGGGTTCATACGTGGAACCACATTAAATTAGAAGATTTTTCAACTTGAGGTACTATAGAATGGTGATCCTACATGTTTCTAGCAAGCTTACATGCTACACATGGTGATTTGACAATTTTTGAGGCTGACCAATGAGCAAATCTTTAATTTTGCACCCATTGGTTCTTATCACTCAATTATGATGATGCAATCCATTTCCAACAAACACACTTTATTTTCATACAAGGTGTTTATAAGAGAGGTTGAATATTTTTTTGAGAGGTAATACACAAGGACATGTAGGAAAGTAGATACAAGTAGATATGAATATATACATGAGAGGCAAAGGAAGGTTATAGAAACTATTCCTAATGTTGGTGTGAATAGAGTTATTCCCTAATCAGTTCCCTTTTAGGACCTTTTCACACCTAGGTTGTTACGTTTATTTAGGGCATTTTAGGAAACACTTAACATAGCTATATTTTTGTGTCTCATGTTGATTATGATACTTGTTATAATCCCATGTTCCCTTATCTCTCATCTTGCCTTTATAATAAAAAAAATCATTTGTACATTACACATCTTGTAAGCTTGTTTGGTTATTGAAAATATAACATTCTTTGTTGCTTCTTTCTTGTGTGTTGAGGGTTATTTGGTAGAAGATTAAAAGTTATGTGACTCTTTGTGGTGAATAAAATGTGGTATTAGAGCTTTGATTCTTGTAAGATCCTTCTCAATTTTAGAGAGATTTTTACACTATTTTTTTGTGGGTGCATCCTGTTACAAATTTGACCCCATGGTTGAGTTTAGAAGGGAAAAATATACCAAGATAAACTATAAACGCAATATACTTCTATTACAATTGAATTTGGTCTTTCTTCTAGGCCCCCTCCCTCCGCAACCTTGATTATATGGTTCATATTGTGTGTGCAATTGTTGACACCATGATAATATTCTCTTATAGTGAGCAAATACAAAATTCATAGTAGAAAACTTATTTTTCAAAGTTTTTTTTAATTGGTATTGTGGATGATGAAAATGTGAACTTGGTAAAATATGAAAAATATAATGAAAGCACCAAATTCACATTCAACAATCACCCAATAATGCTTAAGATCTATGCATAAAATCAAATAATAACAATTATAATATAACAAAAACTTTGATTTGCTCCATGCTTGATATGTGAGTTTCTCTTCAAAATAACATGACCATGATAGCACAATGGTAGTATGATAGTCAAAAATAATAATATTTTCTTAAAGATAATTGATAGACAATTATATAGATAGCAACTCAAGATAGTGTTGCACTAGATAATGATAGCTAGGGATAATGTGAATGAATTAGATATTTGTATGCTTCATTTGATATTTGATCAATGGTGGAGATTAATTAAAAGAATCAATGAATAAGAAAAATTCAGATTGGGTAGGAGCTAAAATTAGTAAATGGAGAGGATTGATGAGGTGGAATAGTTGAAAGAGTTAAATAAATAAATAAATTTAATTTATAAACATAGTCAGTGTAATAAATAAAATATTATTTTTATTTTTTTCGAGTGAAATATTTAATATAAATTTAAATAAATTATTTTAATTTATTTAATTATTGGGAGGAGTGTTAGTTAAATAATTTTTTTTATAAATTATTTAATTATAGAAGACAAAAATTAATGTTGAAGGGGAAATGGTGACTTAATGAAATAATTAAAAATTATTTAATTAATATAGAAATAAGGAAATATTGAGATAATTAAATAATTAAAAACTATTTAATTAATTAGATGAAAAGAGGAAATATTAGCTTAATAAAATATATAGATAGATGAATTGATGAGAAAATGATAAATGAAAGATCAAAATATGTTAGTCATTTTGAGGTCTCTACATTTTGCCCCTCTTTGGGATGATGCATTTTATGGTGTTCTTCCAAAGAAAAATAGGTAGGTATGAATAATTCTACTAGTGGCATGACCTAGTATACCAAATGTTCCGAGAGATGGAGGTAGGATGCCTCCTCAAGAGATTGACCAATTTTTTTTGGTTGGGTCACGACAAGAAAATAATCTAGGTCTAGTGGATACATGAGATAAAAATAGAACTTATCGATATAAAATAACAAAAGAGATACTAAGGGGTGGTGGGCCTAGCTCGATTGGCTAAAGCATCCTGTTGCAGGCAAGAGGTCACGGGGTCTAGTCTCCCCACTATCCTAGTGGTATCGGAGGGCGTGTCATTCCAATGCCATTGGTCACATGAGAAAATTTTACCAAGCGCAGTGTAGTTTATAGGGGGATGGATACCCGACTGATTATAGGTAATGCAACACAATTGATATAATAGTGTAAATGATAAAAAAATACTACACATTTGATGTAAGAATGCACAAATGATACGTAGTGCAATGTAATTGATAAAACTATGCAGGTGATGTAGCAAAATTGATATAATTACACAAATGAGGTCTATTTTGGCACATGTGATGTAAATCAAAATGTAGGATAATTTGTGTTAAAGCCAATATTATGAGTTTGATGGCTACAAGAGGATTTGGATCGACTAATGCCATGGAAGTGATGCCTGATCATGATGCTGAGGAGCCAACTAAGTGAGGGAGAGGAGGCATTCTTAGGTGTTGTAGGCCTATGGTACATAAAAATTATGCATGGGGATAGGACTAACCTATCCATGTTGACAACATTAGTGGAGCGATGACACAAAAAACAAAATTCCTTCATCTTGTTGATTAGAGAGGTCACAATCACTCTAGAGGACATCTCGAGGATCTTGAGAATTTTGATCTACGAGGAGAGGGTTATCTATGACACTGAATCAAGAGAGAATACACTGAGTAGGATATTATTAATAGATAACCTCAAGATAGAGGATAGAGAGATGGACCTAAGGAGAGCAATGGGGAGGTTAAACATATTACTTGTGTTACTAGAAAAAGTGATTAGTGGAGTGCTAGTCCCAAATCACTGATCAAAGGGCTTCTTTGTTGGTTGGGATAGAGTTTGAGAGAGGATGTTGGAGGAGGGTACAATGTTTGTGTGGGGATCATGTGTACTTGCACACTTATATCATGATATGCATCAAGTGGTGTACATATATAGGGCTAGCATATCATGTAGCTTGTGACATTGTTACATATATGGGTGTGTGAGACCATAACAATTACTCAATTAGTGGCCTACAAAGGTTTGAGCGGTGGGATTCCCATATGTCTATGTCTATGTTGTGATCGTGACACATAGACGACTAGGAGACTTACCCTTTTGGAGGCGAGCACTATATGATCTAGATACCATTACATGGAGGCCATGGAGGTATTGTGAGGTTTGGGCAAATGACGATGAACAACGAACTTATTTCTAATAATATAAATACTTAATTGGGAGGATTACACATATCATAATGGGGTACATGCCAGAGCGTGTACACAAATAGTTTGGAAAAACACAAGGTTAGCCTATTGGAGAGGCAATTTTTGCTAGGACACCATGAGAGATTGTAATTGTGGTCCTATGATATCCTTAGATACAACTATTGTAGATTTTGAGGCATTAACACTGGTACCCTGGGACCTATGAGGAGATGTGATAGATGTAAGGAATATTACATATTTTGATGCATGGTGGGTGAGATATAGACCCATGAGACTGATAGGGCCAAGAGTGGTTAGGGTTAGGCAGTAGATAGGAGACAAAGAATGCAATGGAGGAGAGCCAAGGATATTGCTGTGAAGGGTGGGGGATATGAAGGAGATGAGAATGGAGAATATAGGGGAGTTGGAGATGGAGGAGACATGGGAGATGATGGATGGGGGGGATGTTCCAGTAGGAGGAGATGGAGGTTGGGACAACCAAAGGTAGTTGTGGCAAGTGGAGATGATGACACACAAGTATGACTAGCTATAACCTTATTAGAGTGAGATGGGGTTTAGAGGGAAAGGGATGAGGTGATTAGAGATAGGGATCAAACTTAGACAAAGAAAGATAGCATACAAGTACACCTAGCCCAATGGACCATTGAGAGGGATGGGCTATATGTCCAACTAGCTCAGGTGACAGAAGAGAGGGATACTTTGAGGATGCCAAGGGATGCTGAGGTAGTTCTATGATTGAGGGAAAACACATCCTTATAGAGGATCAAGGAGAGAACACAAGGTCATATGGGACTAGCTGTGGTGGTGATCACGATGTCCTCATATGAGGCCTTGTATTATAGATAATTATATGAGAGAGAGGTTCCTACAGAGCAACAAGCACCCAATTTTATTTCTTGAAGCCAATCAAGGAGGTCAAGATCACATAAATCGATTAGCCAGGGTACTATGGGGCCACCACAATGCAACCACCAATGAGGTCAGTGGGTCCACCACAACCACATGTAAGATCTTATCCACCATCACTTGCCCCTTCTGAGGGAGGGAGCTCATCATAGTGGAGGAGACATGGACCAAATTTTGATGTAGAATATTATCATTTTTGTCTATGTGATATGTATATGTATATGTATATCTATGGATCATGTAGCCCATGTACATATTATGGAAATGTATTATGATACTTGTATACTTTGATACATTTATGAGATGAGATCATATTTTGGTGACATATTATTGAAGTTATTTATGATGCTTTTATGATGATGTTGATATTTTGATAATGTATGTTTATTTTATGATGTTGTGATGACATATGTATGTGATGGATATTTATGATGTTTTAATATTATGTTGGATTTGATATGATTATGATGTGATGATGCTATGATTATTATGCACATGTTATGTATATGACTTGATTTTTTTTTGTGTTTCAATGATGATGATGGTGACGAAGATGTTATGATGTTGTATATGATGAATTATATTGATGTGTGCAAGAAATATGTGAATGCAACAAAATGCAATGATGACAATTAGACTATTGATCAAATATCAAACAAATCCTATAAATGTGAAATGAAATGGATGAAAATATTCAAGATAGATGAATATGAAAAATAGAAAAGATACTTTGTGCTTTTGTTATGCTATGAAGAATGTAAAGAGAAATCCTTATTTTGATATAACAAGTGGATATAATGCACCACGGTATAAGTAACCAAGATGACTTTGTATCCCTTGTATGGACTTTAACTTTGTAAATAAAAAATGTTTATTATTCATACCAGACATATGTAAACCTTGTTGGAATATGTGAGGAAGTAAGACTTAGAGCATAATAATCCTAGTGTACAAAAGGTATGAATAACCTAGTATGCAAAGGTCATTTGTTTATGCAAGAATCTACCCCAATCACACACAAGGTAAGTATTTGAAATGATCATATTAAAATAATTTAACATGAAAAAAAATATGGAAACATGACCATGACCCATTCCAAACTCTTCTAGAAACACCAAGATATAGAAAGATCAAGGTGGCTTCGGGTAAGGGTAAGAATGAGACAAAAAGATAAATCAACAAGAAAAATATTAACTAACAAAAACAAGTCAACAACCATCATATATCTTGCCAAAAGATAAGCTTAAATTTAGATAAGGGGGCCTATTGTAGGAAAGATACATTCATTAAGGTCTGGATTAATAAGATAATAAATATAGGTTAGGAAAAAAAGATATGTAGATATGTAGACAGTAGATTTAGTTCAACAATAGTCTTTTGTTTAAAATTTTCATAAAAACTTGATGCATAGTCTACTTTTGTTTGAGTGTTAAGTATAGGTAATGTATTTGTGAATTGTGCTCTTAAGATAATGACATAAATCCAATCCAATGATGAAGTCAAAGGAAAGTGCCCCTAGTTAGGTATAGGATTATGATATGGAAAAAGTGAAATTGAACTTTATTATGATAGGTAGATGGATGAAACCAAAGATATTGATAATTTATGAACTTTAGTCATGTTTTTTAATATAACCTCATTCTTAATCATGGATATGCATTTCATATACATTTACATACTACTATCTCTTATTTGACTCAAAGCACAAGTAAAATATAATCTAGGATAAACCTAGATAAACACTAAAATTACATTTCTTATTTGAGTATTCGTTCTTAGTACACCCATTTTGGAAGATATTTCAATAATGTTTTATCATGTAATTAACACTTTTAATATTTGAAGTATATATATTTTATTCACAAATGAATAAATATATTAAACGAGTAATCACATAATAATCTATTCACTTGAATAGGTTGTTATGGAACTGTTCATTTAAGATATTATTATAATTTTATTTAATACAACTTAGAATAATGATTAGGAAAATATTTATTCACAAATAAGTTTAAATATAATACTACATGTAGGATAATGTACATAATTAATTACATCAAACACAATTCTTAAAGAACTCTTATCTAAATTCTAACATATTTATAATTGTTGTTCATAAAATTTCTTTGATATAAAATTATTAATTTTTCTCTAGTTACATTATGTGTAGCAACATGCCACCCCAAAATATACATGTGATTATTTAATGAACTTAGCTTATAAGCATATGAAGTTGTATATATGCATATATGTTTGTATATAATCATTTACTAACATAAATGTATATATCTAGTTAGAATAATCACTTACATTTAAACATATATTCTTAAAGGAAAAACATATCTAATACATTGTTACAAGGTGTAACTCAAGTAACTTTAATCCATATATTCATATATGCAATTGTGTATTTATATTATAAAATACACTTCAATATATATAAATTATATAAACTATATAAGATCATGAATATAACTACTATATCATTCAACCAAATATTGCTAAGACACATCATTTGATAACACATAATGTCACTATGAAAGCCTTTAAAAATTGATGAATAAAAAAAATTCAAAAGAATTTATATATATGTCGAAATAAAAACTAAAACTATAAACAAATTATATAAATGGTTAAAAAAATATACAAATAATAACATATAGGCTGCAACATATTAAGGGAAAATACAATTAGCTTTGCTACAACTATTCATGTAATTACAAAGGTATAAAGTTGTATCGCATGACCTCTATGCCAAGGTAAGTCTAAAATAGATTATTGAACTGCTATTGAATAGTAGTCTACAATTTAGATTATTAGCATGATATTCAATAGTAAATTTTGTAACTTTAGATAATAATATGATGTAAGGGCTTAGTAATCAATAATAAGGTTGCGACCATGAATAATTTAACACCATATATAAACTATACTAGTACATCTAAAATTAAATAAATGGTATAGAAATAATTTACATACATGGGTAGGTCAATTGACCTTGAATACATATTAACCAAGGAAAACCCCATGAATACCAAGCAATGATCAGTCAAGTTGAATGCATATTTATTACCAAAAGAAAGCCTATCAAGTTTAGTTGGGTCATAATGATCTTTAGCTAATTTTTCCCCATGAAATCACATCAATATTATAAATAGTGCTCAAGTAGGTTGTATTGACCTTCAAACTATTTATATATTCATTACTAGCTATGAGTGATATAATTAGTTAATTTAACTGGAAAGAATCTCATCAATACTTAAACCAAGCTAAGGCAAATTGTAATGATCTTTAAATAATTTAAATGATCATTACCAATTGTGAATGTTACATACAATCATTTTAAATACATGCGAACACATTCATCTATGCACTACCCAATAACTATGAAACAAATAATAGTAATCACAAAACCCATCTATTTAACTATAGATAAACATAGCTCAAAATAGATCATAGCTAAATATATAGTATTCAATGAGATAACTATAGTAAATTATCCAATGTTGTAATCATAACTATTGCCATTGTTATGAAATACTACATACATGTGAGAAATCACCTTCACTTCTCTCTACTTAATTTTTTGTTTTCTCTCTAGTTCATCCATGACTCTTTCACTTGTAAAAAAAAATGTCAATAATGCCTTACAAATGGATAACCAAAAAGATATCAAACCCATGCAATCCCCAAACCCAAAATTCTCTTGGAATTTCTCCCACTTCCTACATGGTGTAGTGGAAAACTCCATGCAAAACTTCCATAAACTGCCACTACCTTGTTGACTAGGGTTTTCATAATTATAAAAAACCTTCATTTATTTTATTACTTATTTCTCCTTGTCAAGTTTAAGAACCATTTAAATTTCAAACTAAATTTTTTAATCACTTTATTGAATACAAAATTGAAATAGTATAGGGAGTAAATATAATACAACTAAGGTTATAAATCTTTGTTTTTGATTTAATAAGTAGGGTATTAGATAGGGCCCTGGTCCCTATTACAATGATAAAGATATAGTCATAAGTCAAGAGAAACAACAAAAGCACAACAAGATAACTAACCAACAAGAAAAACAATGACATACCAACCTAAAACAGAGCAATACAAGCTAGAACCACCTCCCACCAAGCACAAAGTCAAGGTGGTTTAAAGCATTGTTCCATGGATTTTTGCTTTATCGTAATAAAATGATTCCTCTCCACAAATCTTTTCATCTTTTTTTTTACAAGGAGAAGACACAAAATCATTAACCTGACTAGCTAAGCCCGAGGTGTCAACAGAGGATACCACTATAAATAATGGAAATTCATGTTGAATCTCTTGAGAAGGAGAGGTGTAATCTTCCATAATAGCTTCCATCTTTTCTTTCATAGGAAAGGATTGATTGCAAATATGAACTTCATTCTAAAGCTCTTGAGAGGGAGTGGAGTAATCTTCCATTACAATTGCCATCTTTTCCTTTTTCTTCCAAATGGAGTGTTGTTTATTATTCCTCAAACAAGTAAAGAAGGCATAACCCACTTTACCACAAGAATGACATCTATAATTATAGAGTCTTCAGATTCAATATGTTGCTCACACTTACCAAATTTGATAAGGTTATCTTAGTGGGGAGAATAATATTTTTCTCCACTAACACACAAAATCTAGCAGACAATGAACACTTCATGGATTTGGTGATCTTATTAGTAGTGCAAAACTTCCCAAAAGAATTAGCAATACACATAAAGATCTTTTCATTCCAAAACTCCAAAGGAAGCCTAGGAAAACAAACCCAAACAGGGAAATTAGAAGTCTTTGTCATTGGGTTGAAACTCAAAAACCACTTTTGGAGACAAAGGCCATTCGAGCCAAAAATCCAAGGGCCTTCAAGAAGGACCCATGAACAATCTTCCACACAGGAAAAAGAGAAGAGAAAGAAACCATTGAGCATAGCAGTTACCCTATCCTACCCTCCATTCTTCCAAACACAAAGGACCCATATTCTAACATCATCAATATTGGGATGGTTCCCACATAATCTCTCCACCAAAGAGAACTTAATCCAATCCAAAGACTAAAAAAAAAAGAGTTAGGAATATCAAAATGATCCTGTCCATCATTCAAAATAGCAAAGAAACTTCCATCAATCTCCTCACAGTCAAAATTAGGCTGTAGGATAGATGTGCCATCCACCACCTTTGCATTAAGCTCAACAATAGCAAGAACAACCTTAGGAGAGGGAGAAATAGTAGCCTGAAGAGTGCTTCAATTCCCAGTCCCACAAGCTATAACAATAGAGGGAAGATCAAAAACCAAAGGGGGGAGAGGGGAAACAACAGGGACAAAAGCTTCATAAGGTGAAGGAGAAATAACACCTTCCTCAGCTATATAAAGGTTAAGAAAACCCTTCTTGAGACTAGAAAGCAAGGGTTTCACCATAGAACTCACAAAAACTTTATCCTCAGAGCTCGCATCCAAATTCCTCTATGCCTCTCGAAGGGATTCAAGAAGAATATCCAAAAGAAGCTCCCCCTCTATAGACCCATCACAATCCCAGACATCATCAGGATCATCATTCTCATAAACCAAATATTCCTCATCCCAGCCATTAGCACAGAAGTTGACCTCAGAGAAGACAGAGGCAAAAACATCAACAAAAGGGACCACCACTTCCGAATCATCATTCGTAGCTTTGTCATCCTCATCCCAAACAATTGAGGATGAGTAGCCAGAGACAGGGGAACAAGACACAAAAGAGGAACCATGCATCTTCACCATGCCACCATAGGAAGGAGAAACTTAGGAGAAAATGACAAAAATAAGGAAAAATAAGGCAAGAACAACATAGCACAAGGCACAGGCTCAACACAAGAACATGACAAGCACCAAGGAAGAAAAGCAATGAAAAGGAAAGGAGGGGAAACAAAAAAGGCATGGAGAAGAAGGAAACCAAAGGAGAAAGAAGTGGAAAGCAAACAAAATAGAGGTAGGAAAGAGGAAAAGCAAAGAAAATGACTAAATCCATGACATGCAAGAGCTGAGCACTAGGAACAGGGCTCGTCCTAGGGTCGAGGTAAGTGGGGGAGCCAAGAATTCAAATGAGCAGGAGAGTGGGAGAGTGGGAGTGTTTTCTCAAGTAATGTCCTCCAAAAATGGTTATAAATATTTGTTACCAATGATGAATTATGCAAATAATTTGGATTGTAAATAAAAAATGTATAACCATTTTAAATTGAAATTAATGAGACTCTAGAATATCAACACAAATCGTATTCAATTTAGACTAAACACTCAGTGTATTATTATATTCTAAGCAATGAAATTGAAACTAAAATTTACTTAAATGATTGACTAAATGCATTACATTATACATGACACTTGAAGTTGATTATATGTATTGAATCAAACACGATAATTGACAATTGAAAATTGACTAAATGCATTAACCATACATAAGACTTATGAATCATGCAAATGTGTGTACATGATCAAAAACATGGTACATTGGCTTTATATCCCTCACCTATCATCTCTCTTGTATGATGCTCCCCCTCTTCAAACAAGAGGGGTAATTATCCTTGCATCCACCACATGACCACAAAATAGTGGTTAATCCATAAACCTATCAAAAGTCATAATCATTATTTAGCATTTAAATGTGTACATATAATTAACATAATAACCAATGTATCATACATCAATGAATATTTAAGCAATATTCAAAGATCATACATATAGTCAAGTTGACACAATCAACTTTAAGAAATAAATAAAAATATAATCATGAAAACATACATGAAAATACCATTGATCATTCTAACAACAAAAAGAAATATTAAGTTTGCATGATATCACAAAATGTAATATAGCCTTTGGATGGAAATTGATTTGGTATATGTATACTAAACCTAATTCCAAATGGTGTGCACTCGTGCAGGCAAAGCATCTTGATAATCAAAATTCTTCAAGAATTCTCACAGTTTCTAACCCACCTGCAGGATTTGCTATGTGGAAATTTATGTTATCATGTAGAAAAGTAATCACAAATTATATTTCTTAGGAGGTTAATAATGGAGAAGTAAACTTTTGGGATAACTCTTGGAATACCCATCCACCATTGAGAAACTATCAAGATCTCCAAGCAGTCATTCCAATTTTATCTTCTTTATGGGGTTCGAAGTTAATTGATTATGTATGTGTTGTAGAGATTTCTTCAAGAAGGGTAATATGGAAATATTTTTCAAACCCTTAGTTATCTAATGAACAAAAGAATTGTCTCCATCAAGTTTTGGCAACAAGAATAGTCATCTTATCAGCCAAGGTGGACTGTATTGTATGGGCTCCTTCGAAAGATGGCAATTATTCAGTCAAATAGGGTTATAAGGCAGTCCTTAACAAGGATACCCAGTTGCAATCTCAGAGGGCATATCCATTTTGTTGGAATAATATGGTGTTACCAAAGGCAAGGATTTTTTCATGGCTTGTGTTGAGGAAAAGAGTACTCACAAGTGGTTGTCTTGTAAAACAGGGAATAGCAAATCCTTTTAATTGTGTTTTGTGTGGAAAGTGCTTGGAAAATCCTGATCATCTATTTCTAAAATGTTCATTGCTCAAAGTTTTTGGGAATTTGTCATGCAAAAGATGAGTTTCTATACTCCATTTCCAAACTTAGTATGGGATCTTTTCTCTTCATGGCCAATTTTATATAAGTCTTCATTTTTTGCATGTATTTGGCATCTAATTCCAGCTGTTGTCATATGGTTTGTTTGGTGGGAATGAAATAAGCGCATCTTTAGAAAAGTTTCAGCATCAGATCACTATTTCCATGCAACAATTGAAAAATCAATTGTAGAAGCGGTAAATGCATGTGTACAAGATCAAAAGAATGTCAGTTCTTTGTTTACCTCATGGGACCAAAGTATTTTGAAGGGTTGGAAAGGTATTAATCTTCCCTTTAAAGGGAGTATGAAGTTGCTTTCTAAAATGAAGGTGAATACAAGTCTAATCAAATGGCACCCTCCACCGATAGGATTTTTCAAACTTAATTTTGATAGTTCATCCAGAGGGAATCCAGATTCTACAGGGGTAGGTGTTTGCATTAGATACTCTTGGGAAAAATTGAAAGCAGCTAGATCAATTCATATATCTCCAGGAATGAACAATAAGGCAGAGTTAATGGCCATTCTTTACAGTCTGCGGTTAGCAAGACAACTCCAAATTAATAAGATTCACATTGAAGGAGATTCATTAGTAATTGTAAACATGTGTAAGGAAAGGCAATTCCATAATTGGCATCTAAGGTATATCTTAGAAAAGGTGTGGAAATTAATGGACGAGTTTGAACTCTTCCAGATCTCGCACACGTATCAGGAGGGGAACAAGCTTGCAGATTATTTAGCAAATATGGGGTGTCAAAAAATTGAGGTAACTATAATGGAAAATGATGATGGACTAAAATCCTTTTCTGATTTACAAGAAATCATAAATCTGAAAAGTTTAGATGATATGCTCTGAGTTTGGAATGAGCATGATGTTAAGTCTCTAGGTGATAATTAATTTCATTAATTTAGTTACAGACTTAATTCCTACTAGGGAGGCATTCATTAAATAATGGGAGTCTTATCAAAGTCGAATGCCATAACCATACCAGTCCTTATCTGACTATAAATTAAAAGTGATAGAGATAACAATTCTCACATGGAAAATTCTAAAAAGGAGTTGCTTTCATCACATTTGACAAAGTACAATTTCATTATGGTGATTGAATATTATTCTCAAACAAGGGATATTTCTAATGATGTAATCTTTGGCCTTTATCAGTGCAAGCCTAAACTTAGCACAGAGTTAACAAGAATAACTTTCTGATAATATTTTATATGGCAAAGTTATATCTAAGTTAAGGTAGGGCAAGTCGAAGATGATTATTTAAATGATGAATGATAATTGTTTTTCTAAGAATTTTGAGAATTTACTAAGGCGTCGTCAACAATTGTTTGCAGGTTGAGTTGTCAGAAATGTCCCTTCATGTGAAGTGCATTGGTACTAGAGAGGCTCACGACTCATGTGAGCAACATATTTTCATGTCCAAAATAGGATGGGAAAAGACTCTTTCAAGTGAGCGAAGGAGATTTCATTTAATTTCTAACCTTTGTTAGACTTTTTGCAAGTGCCCGCTAGTACTCGACACTAATAACAAATGATGGCAACATACGTTTTGAAGAAAGAAACTCACATTTCTCTTTGACAAAGGATCACAAGGGTCCGATGGCAACATTGATGAGACATACCTACGTCAGAGTGAGAAGATCAAATGTATCTTTGACAAGAAATGGTATCACCTACACTCGAAGAATAAAGAATGATTTTTGGGAAAAGGAAAGGCATTTCAGACATCGAGAAGAAGTTATAAAATAAAATAAATTGATGACGAAGAATGGACATGTAAGCATAGTCAACAGGAATCTCGAAGGCACTGCCAGCACATGTGAGAAATTTTTGTCAAGGAGACATGGACCCATCAGACAAATATTTACAAATGTCTCTTCGACAACGGGAACACAACTATGAGCAAAGAATTGTCGATGAGACAAAGAGGTATTGATGAGAGATTATCAAATGTCTCTCTGACATTTCAAAGTCACAAAAAGGGTCACTTTATGAAACACTATTAAATGAAGAGGTGCTCAGGTCTGTCGATGAGACAAAGGGGCATCGAAGGGAGATTATAACATGTCTCTTCGACATTGTAAAGTCACGAAAAGGTCAAATCAATGAAACATTGTTGAAATATGGAGCTCGGGTATGTTAATGATCCTAGAGATGCTCTCCGGTCTCTTCAATATCCCAATGTTAGGTAAATGTAGAGCGAGCAAAGGCTTTAGGTGCAGTCGTCAATGAGACTCTGTGAGATCGAAGAGAGAACCTCAAAAGTGGTTATCAAAGACATTTTGAAGAAATAAATGACATCTCGGGAAAAACAATTAGGGTTTCCTCAACATGATGAAGTGATTTTTTACCAATTTATGGCTAATGAAGAATGCAAAAAAAGGATATATCGAGCAACTATCAAGGATCAAACTGTTCATCACATGAGTTAAGGATGAAAAAAGATCTACGACTATGATGCCAGAAAAAGGATATATTGAGCAACTATCAAGGATCAATTTGTTCATCATACGGGTTAAGGATGAAATTTTTTTTGCAGCTTTCGTTATCTACAGTTGTCTTTGGACAGACACAAGGTGGCGGTTGGTGAAGATTTGGTTGATGATATCAAGAGATGAACCAATGCTCTATTACTTTGCTCGAACATGTTCATGCCGAACCAATTATTGTCCCTAATCCTTAGCCCGCTCACCATGTTTTTGTTCCCCTAGTCCTTCATGCACAAATTCCATAGGCAGCTCCCTTGGTCACTACTTCAGATCATGCAAGTTCTTTATTTCCTTTGTGACAATAGGTGGTGCCTAATCTCAACATTTCTTTGCAAATTAATGATTTGGGAGACAACTATCAAGAGAACCAGGGAGAAAATGAAATTAAAGAAATGGAAGAATAAGATGTTTTTGGTTTTGTAAATGGGTGATACACATATAGTGTATGCAGTGTAATTTTGGGGAAGTTTTTGCAAACAGTCGGTCTCAATATAGGGAAAATATGGGGTTATTGTAAATGTTTGAAGTCAGTGGTCCTATATGGGAATATTGCAGATGCTTACAGTCAGTGGTAGTATAGATTATACATGGGGCTTTTATGTCAATTTTGTCTGCAGTAAGCAAACATGATATCAATCTTAGTTGTCAAGAACCATGACAAATCTTATTTTGTAACCTTTTATTATATATTAATATATATTAGCTTTTAGTCTTTCATCTAAAAAAAAAGAAATATATCTATACCATGCATCTAAACTAACACATTCAAATACTTTTTAAAACATACTATGATATTTAAAAATTGAAAAAAAAGATTATAATTAGATATCTATTACATTCAAAACAAGTTTTTGACTATCAAAGCTAAAGATTAGACACCACAAGAAAAACACAACTAATGCATGAGAAAGATCTAAGATATGTTGTTTTCCTCAGAGATTTTGTCCACTTCACTAATTCAAGAACCAAGGATAGAAGCCTAAAAATCGACCATGATGTAGAAGAGTACATAAAAAATAAACTAGCAATCACACATTGGTGTGCAATGGGTATGCCGAAGAGGTGTGGAAGGTCAATGAGAATTTTTTTTGGTCTATTATTTTTATACGTTTGTGTAGCACATGAGGTCAATTGGTAGACCATTTATCAAATGATGTTTGTGCAACAAAGGTCTCAAATCAATGCATCCACTTAGAAGGATCCAAACAAAATAAAAACATTTAACCTATAAAAGAGGAAGATAATCGGGCTCCATTACCAATAGGATATTATGTTTGCAATAGGGAGAAAGGGAGATAGAGGGGGAAGAGTGTGTGAGAGAGAGAGAGATTAGGAGAGAAAGATAGAGAGGAATATAGAGATAGAGATGGAGGTGGAGTTTTAGATGGAGATGAAGATGGAGAGAGATATAGAGAGAAGGAGAGGGAAAGATAATGATAGAGAGGATAGATGGATAGATAGAGACCCTAAATATATATATATATATATATATATATATATATATATATATATATATATATATGTATGTATGTATGTATGTATGTATGTATATATGTATGTATATATATATATGTATATATGTATGTATATATGTATATATATATATATATATGTATGTGTATAAATATATGTATGTATGTATATGTATATATGTATGTATGTATGTATGTATGTATAGAGAGAGGGGGGCATATACATGTATTAGAGAGATGTGTAGACAAAGGGGGAGAGAGAGATGGAGAGGGGAAAGATAAATAGATAGATATAGAGATAGAGATACATAGGGAGAAACAAAGAATTTCTATGTATTTTAATTTCATATGTTGATATTGTCAAAATCATGTCTAGCAAGCATTCCAATGCCATTTATATTTCCACCACTATTAAAGCCCATTTGTGATAACAACTTCCATTTTCTTTTGTCTATCTCATTATCAATGTCTTCATCCTCTTCAAGAGTATTTTTTTGTCTCAATTATGTGGTCGCCATGCCACACATGGTATTTGTTTATATTCATTTCCTTCTAATTTATGATAAACTCATTTTTATGACATCTATATCTATAACAATATAATGAAAATTATTGTAGAGAAGCAACTCACTCTAATAAAAAATTTAAAAATATTCTAAATCCTCTTTTGGAACATGATAGAATCAAGGAAAGGTAGTAAAAATTGGATTTTATTTCCACTTGTACCCTTTGTGATAGGTAGAAAACAAGAAGGATTGTGTAAATTCTTAACTTAATTCAACTTTTTTGGGAAGGCTTCTTGTTGGTTTTTAGAAAATAATTTTTAATTTTATTGTATGATATATTTCATTGTGATATGAATTATCAACTAATTTATTATTGTAATGTATGCAAATAGCAAGTTGAAAAGTTATTTACTCTCACATCAAGACCAATTGTGAGCTCCAAAAAAAATAGTTAAACCAAATGCCTATGCATTATACAATTAAACTTTATAAACTAGATATTCTTCCAACTTATTTTTAGTATATTATTTTAATAAAATATAAGAAGAATTTGAATTGCAATAAAACCCATTAAATTTTACAAATGACCCTTATTAACTTTTACAAATGAAATTCACAATTATTTTTGAATAAATAGCTCTATACTAACATTTTAATATTAAATTTTTATATATAAATGTTAATACCATTAATTATAATTTCACTATAACTGATAATAATGATAATACCCATATCTCTTAATATTTATTTTATATTTTAGTGATGAGGGCTACACTACCCGAAACCCACACAAAACACAATAATAGATACCAACACAAAAGATGTGAGACATAAAATAGCCCACTTTCAATTATTTTCAGAAAATGAAATTATAGATTCAGAACTTACAATGCTACAATCTCATGGGCTTGATTCATTACAACAAAATCAACTCTGAAAGAAAAACTATTATTTGAAGCCACAATTTGCACTAATGGAGCCACCTTCTACAACCTTCATTTTACCCAATAGCCACCCTAGAATGTTCTAGAAGGTGTAACTTTCTCTTTTGTTTTGGTGCCAAAAGTCCTATTGTTTGATTTCTTGCCTAGGAAGATATTTTAATGAAATTCACTTTTTAGTGGAGCAGCTTCGAGAGGCCATAACTTTTGATTCAGGTGTCTAATTCGCTACTATAATATATCATTGGAAAGTTTTCAAAGAGATCTACAACATTGAAATGATCAAAGATCATTTTGTCAACTTTTTGAGCGTTTCGGGGCCTCTAAGGTTTTCATATTTGAATTTGAAGCTACATTGGAGAAATTTATCAAGATGGAAACTTTAATATCTTCCAAACCGAACAGGGTATTGAGATGATTCTTTCACCACCATAAATGTTTTTTAGTTCCACTCCTTGGGGTAAATTTTCAAGTCCATACAAGCCTGTTTAGGCCAACTTATTAAAAATAGTAAGTGACCGTTTTTCACCTTTTTTGACTTTTTATCTTACACCTCTTCAATGCCATAATGGGACTCAAAACAACTAAAGAAAAATAAGGAAAAATATTTTTTGGGTGATAGCAAGATTGCCCCTACACCACTGGATGCTCCTGCATCATTTAGTCTATAAAGGTTATGGTTTATGAGGGTCCATAATAATTGAATTTTATGATAATTAAAAATTAGTCAAATTAGATTAACCAATGCCTAGACTACAACTGCTAGCAACTGGGTAGTAAAAGATTGTGTGGCACTTATGTGTGTAAGCTCTAGAGGGCTCTATGACTTCCTCCCATGTTGGTCACTTCTAAATTAAACATGAATGCATACCTACGTTGGTCACTTCCAAATTAAAATGAAAGTGCAAAATAAATGAGTTTATGTGTTCATGGTCTGGGTGACCAGCTCTACAGGCCTCTACGACTTCCTACCACCAGTTAACATTTCATTGTTGCGTTGTCAATAAACATGAATGTGTGCCAACCAAGAAACATTAAATTTGACCATAATCTATTTTATTAACCTCGTCCTAGGTTTATCCTAACAACTAACATGCCTCCACAACCCTAGTCTCCACATGACATTCATGTTATGTATTGACCAATACGTCATGCCAGCTACATATTGTTTTTCCTTTGTGTCTTCAATATGTGTCAATTCTCTCACCCTACCTTGAATTCAAATGTTTTAGGCCAATCTATTGGTGGTTGCATAGATCATAAAGGCTAATTTGAATGCCTTGCAAGTTATTTTGACAATCGTATATGTTATAGTTGATCTCGTTGATGGAATGCACTCATTGTTAGATCGACTCCTCTTTGTGTGCTATGTTTCTTTTGTACATGGAGATTAAATTTGATGCGGGATCCATAAGAGGAATGATTGGCATAGGACTATTTGAGACTTGTTCTCTTTTATTTTCACATAATTTGAATATGTCCCAACCTATCACAATCATGGATGTATATATAAGGACTATCTGTTTCACCTTCTTGAATAATATTTTTTCCATGGTGAAGCATAAGTGGATGGTTTACGAATGTGGTACCAAAACAATGATTTGTCACATTGTCAAACATTAATTTTGGTCTTCTATAAAGAGTGTTGAAAACATATTCCTTCAAGATTTACCTTGATTTATGGTTCTTTGTAGGTTTTTGGTCTTCATATGAAATGTAGATGATGGATTATAGATTTGTTTTTATACATTATTTTTTTAAGTTTTATCTCAGGAATAAGTCTCATTAATTACTACCTTGAAGAGATTGGGACATAGCATTGTTCACACAAATGGATTATTTTCAAAATAATATATCTACTAATAATGGCTAGGAGATGCCTTATGGAGATCTCCTTATTGCCACCAGAGAGTATCAATTTTCTGAATTATTGATTTTTTTTCTTGTTTCCCTTGGAATAATGTTGGTTATTTCACCATATGGTTTTCACCTATATAGACTGTGTGAAGTAGACGTACATGGCATTTGAAATATGTGATATATGAGATTAACTATGTTGGTCAAAATCTTACAAAACCCTCCATTTAAACTTTGATGGAGGTTCATAGCTTGGCTCCCTTTTCGGCATAGGCAGGTTGGACGCTGGCAAAAGTTATGGAGTTTGGCTTTACACACGCCAATTGCATTTTCTTGAAATTCTTTTGTGCATACATTATGATTAGGGAATTCCATGAAATCACACTTCTTTGAGGCATTATGTCAAACAATTCAAGTTCCTTTTCATAAAATAGAATGGGGTGAGAAATTTGGAAGACTAAGGCCCTCTGCCTTTTCTAATAAATTTGATTAACCAGAAAACAAATAGTTGACTTATTAATGGCAACAAGGTGATCACGAGAAAAATTGTTAAACATCTTGGTGAGAAAAGCAATACAAGTCATTTCAAGGTCGACGCAAAAATTTTCAATGTTTCTTGTATGACAAGCTTGAGTAATACACTCTTGATTGAATCTATCAATCTCAGGGACTCAATCATTGCATCAACAAAATTGGAAAAATTCCCCAGAAATCCATTGAGCTTTGCCTGCCTCTTAGAGAGAGAAGCTTTATGCAAGCAGTATGATTCATAGGCATATGCGTGGACTTGTGGAGTCATTCTACACATTATATAGTGGTGTTCCACCTATTTGGACAGGTGAGATGCATATTTAAGTGACACAACTGGATTTTTGTATATCAAAGTTACTTTTTATTATTGAGAGATCTATTTATGGATATGTCAATTCATGTCTGATATTATTTTTACTTTTATTTTTAATTTTTTTGATATTCTTTTTACTTTTATTTTATAGAAACTCAATAGGGATTTTTTGATGTTCCATGAGATCACATTAGGCCTTCACTTTTTAAGAATGTCAATGATCTAATTAAGAAAGATGCTCACTAAACCCCTAGCTCAACCTTGTCTGGTAGAATGTTTTTGATAAGATAAGTAGCATTTACAGGGTGTTGTACCCTTTCCACAGAAAGCCCATAGGGCCAAAAAAATAAACTAGTTCAAACTAGCAATGAACTAGGAAAAGAGGACATACCACACAGAAACAACTGACAGATAGTTGTCGAAGCATAGACAAGGACTAGACAACCCCAAAATATGAGGGGATTAATCTGACTCCCTTAACCCTAGGCCGCGAAGATGCAACAGATCGAGGGAGTCCCTTCTTCTTTCTTAGCACAACAGACCAGGAAGACTCAGAATCCAAGTCCACCAAGCGAGGCAAGAGAAGCGGATCAACCGAAGCCACCAAGGACAAGGAGTCACCACATTGCAGGGGTGATGACAACAGTGTAGCGGAGGAAACAGGATCAAGAGAAAGACCATTAGAAGTAAGCAACGAAGTTCGGGTAGGCTTGGACAAAACAACGTCAACAGATCGAGCCAGCAGAGGCTCCACGGGAAGGTTAGCCAGAGGAGGAGCAGACAGAGGTTCTTGAGGAGAAGTAATAGGGTCAACCTCCGCAGAAGAAACATCCAAAGGAGGAGAACCGACTGTGAGGTGATCCAGGAGAACATCCTTCCACCAAGTAGCAGCACCTTTGCGACAGGCTTGTGGGCAGTTAGAGGCCAAATGACCCACAGAGAAGCATCTCCTACACCAAAAGGGGAGACAATTAATTTTTATTTTTATTAGAACACTATGGGCTCTAAAGACCACAGTCAATTCTTCCAAGGGAAGACATGTAACATAGGCTATACTTCTCTAATCAAATGAAGACAAGAGCAGGTCTAGTGACCTCGTCTATAAATACAAGCAACATATTTGTAATTAGATACACGTTCATGTGCAAAGCAGTAAAAGTAACGAGTTGGTTATATTAAAAATTAATTTCTATGCAAATTAATCGTAGGTTTATAGAATGGTTTTCGAAATGCTTTAAGATAGCTTACAAGAGATGTCACAGCTTTACTTGTCACAAATTCTTTGTACATTTTAAATATAAGACATTACCATTGGAAAGTTATTACTGTCTGCAAGCTCCAGGGAACTCATTTACTTTGTCAATTTGATTCCTCAAAAATATTTTGTAATAGATACATTAGATCCTTTTGTTTCTTCTACAAGATGCATGAACTAAGTGCTTATGAAAAGTATTTGAAGATCAATTAATAAAATGATGCAGCAATAGATTTCAATTGGCCAAACACACTTGTCATGTAACCTTTTATACCCAGAATTAAAAGGATTCTTAAAGACAATCTGGAAGTTACCAGATGTTAGGACCTTTTCCCTGCCTCAGTTCCTAAGAAAAGATGAAATGCCTTGCCCAAACACAGATCTATTTCTTGTTTCGCCTAGCTGTTCTCCCATTCGGCCTCGAGCCTTTTCAACTTCCACTCCAGAGCTGCAACACAAGAAAAACTCAATAGGTACCCAATCCCACTAAAATTCAAAAACTAATATCCAAGCAATGTTAGCATTGAAGATCTCTCTTGATGTGAGTGACCCTCAGCTTCCTTAGCTCCTCCAGCCATGATATGACATTACTGTTGCTGTAATTGGTGGTGTATCGAAATATATTTATAGAAAGCCAAGGCGGCGATCCAAGGGCGGTGAATGCAAACAAATGCCCACAGCTGACAATATTTACTACTTTTAGTGCAAAGGAAACTATCCAAGCCAAGAGCAGTGAATTTGATGGAGCAAATTGATGTGCATTAAACGCAACAAAGATATTATAGATTTCTATGCATTTACTATAGCAAAGACATTATAAATCATATTCTTGTTTTCTAACGAAGTTTAAATCTTTTTTCTTCTAGTGAAGTTTACATTGTTTTCTGACACAGTTTACCGACATGAAAGAGGTTTCACAGTGTGAGACTTGTTTCAGGTTGAAATCTCATAGGAAATACACGTGGCATGAGAGCTTGGGACCATGGTCTGGTATCCAATGTGGCCTTCTTCTCCCCCAAGCATGCGACATGTGACAAGCCTTTCGATCAATTTAGACCGTCAAAAATATCTAGGAATGGGACCCACACAAACAATAAAGAAATAATGTCAATAGGGGAGAGGACCCAGTAGTTGAGCAAGTTTTAATAGTTGTGATAGTAGTTGTTTATATAATGTCCAATAGTTGTGACTTGACTACGCATAATTAAACAAAATGTATTCCTTTGATCTAAAAAGCAACCAATCATGTGATGCCACATCAACGCTCAACTACCCATACTGTGAATGCACAAGTATTGGTCTCACTTTTTTTTGGGGCCTTTTTGGACACCTTGACAAAAAGCATGCTGATGTCGCATCATATTTGATGATGTGGCCCTGAAACAAAAGTTATAAGCAGGGGACTTGCCAAGTAAGCTACTATAAAAAATTGGGAGTGATTTGAAATTTCCATGTAGGATTTTGAGAAGTGCCAAGTTAGGGTGCACAACTACTAGGTCCTCTCCCCTAGGCTACTCTATCTGCTTGCTGATGGGAAAGCAAATAGCCATGTACCACGTCTATGTTTGTATATAGATAAATATGCATAGGGTTTACCTATGTTGTCCAAGTGTAGAAGGACAAGTTATAAATGTTTTGTGGAATTCATTTATTGCAGCCCACAGAAGACAACGTACATTTGCGTTCAATTAAAAAATGAAAAAAATCTAACGGTTGTAAATGGTTCAACCGTCTTGCAAGCTTTATCCATGTTTGTCTGTCATCCATGGATAAAATGAACTCTTGAAGCTCAAATAAGGATACGCCTTCGGCGTAAAAAAAGTTCATAAAATAATGAATTGGAAATGAAAGACCACCTAAGCATAACTTTAATAGATAAGTGGCTAATAAATAAGTGAAGCATACCAATAACTCCTCCAATCCATGTACTATTTAAAAGGAAAATTATAGATGAAATTTGGTGGAATTTTCTTTTTAACTAAAGATACGTGTACTAGGTTTATGGTGCAATGTGTTAATTTATAGTTTTTTTTTTTTTTTTAATAATTTATAGTTTTTATTGGGTAGTTAATACTCGGTTTCTTTAATAAAAGAGGTTGTAAAATTTAAAATAGTAATTTTTTTGTAAGTTAATTAAGAAAAAGAGGTTGGTTTTTACATTGGTCTCAAAGTAGGTAAGAAAAATGGAAGGTGAGTAAAAGACTATATAGCCTTGCAAGTGGAAGAGTGAACAAGTTTTTATCACAAATTATTGGAGATTAATGAAGAGTATATATTTTACTTTAAAATGTTTGCTCATACATAAACCATGAAATTTATATTAATTATAATGGTAGATTAAATATTTTTAAGCAAAATTGAAATGTTGGATGAAAATTGATTGTTGGTTCAATTTAAGTCTCATAGAGAAAAATCCTTTGATGCAAGAAGGAAGTTACACTTTAAAAGGAAAATAAATCACTTTTAAAGAAAAGAAAAAAAACGTTTGTCACAAAATTATGGTGTGAAATTGTATATTTTTAAATACCCATGAGAAGAAAATTTATATGGATTTTGGCAATGTTTTTAACAATAATCTCTAGAAGTAAAAATAAAGGAAAAATAGTTTTACTTAAAAATGGTTTTTATCCCTCTTTCAAACGCATCTTAAAGTCAAGGTCTGTTATAGAGCATACTACTTGGTTAAGCTAAAAAAGATATAAGATTGGATTTGTGAAGGGGACATAATCTTTTATGTGTATAAAATAATTTATAAGCAATGGAAGGAACACAAAAATATTTTTTTGTGGTTTTTAATGTTTTTCAAATACCAAAAGGTCTACATCAATTATTTTTATCCACCATTCAAACTTGAATGAGTAAAAGCTTAGGATATATTTTCTTTATTATGCAAGTTTTGAAATGATCTTTTAAAGATAAAGTTTGAGTCCAAAGTGAGTCAATATGCTTAAAATTACTAGTATCTATCACATCTCATTTAATTAGTCTAGCTTAATCACTCGATTATTGTAATAATTGTTTAAATGAAAAATAATTAGTTGGACAATTTAATTATGCTAAATGTTGTCGAGGCATAAATAAGAATGATTATGTGGACAACTAATTGTGTGATATAAATCATTAACATTCTTTCAGATTAGAGAGAGACTATCACGGGGGAAAAGATTCTAGTTAGTGGAGGTAACTTGCTATAATGGAATCAACACACACACTTACCTAAATTAATGTAGTTAGGTTGCATGTGTGAATAAGATTAAAAATTTTGGATTTCTATTTGAATATTCATATTATTTTATGAATAATGTATAAATATACTACATGAGAATGAAATAACTTTAAATAAATCCAGAAAAATTAATAATCTGAAAAGTTGGTATGAATATTGAATTATGAACCAAACTTATCACAAGAATATGTTTCTTGAACTGATATATAGTTATATTTCTACCACCCATCCAAATGATGCTATGGCAGACTTTGTGTAATGTAGCTTTATGCCTGTTAGTTGGTTTGGCTTGGGGGAGGAGAAGGAAGTTCAGAAAAAAAAAGTTCAAGAGTTTTCTTCAAGACAGTCTCCAGTCTTTTGGGGGAATTCCCTGCTCATTGCTGGGAGGTAAATGAGAAAAAAGTAAAACATTTTTTTTAGGGAAATCAACACACAAAGTTTTCACCATCATATTCCTTAGTCAGTCACATTTCTTCTGAAAGAGAGCTATCACTTCTGCATTATTATTTATATTAAATCCAAGTGGATTGAAAATATTAATAATGTCATACATCATTATCTCTGAAGATACCTCACAGGACTGAAAATATGAGCAGAAGTTTTCCATCTTCATTGCAAAAGTTCCCTCCCATATTCTATTCCTAGATTTGCTTTAGTGGCTCTGTTAGGATTGAGATTAATCCAATATTTAGGAGTTTCTACACAAATCTTCAGACTTTTTTTTGCTTTTCCCACCAAGCTTATTATGAATTGTTCTTTTTACTAATTCAGTGAGAATTTCTTGTTGAAGATTGAAAACTAAAATATTCAGGAAACCTACACTATTTGAACCAAACTGAAGTATTTAATTTAATTATCATAACTTGTTGGTGATTATGTGGTAGTTGTTACATCATAATCTAATTAATTATTATTTTTAGTGTTGATACTTAAGGAAATCTAAGTAGATTATATTATTGATAATTATAACTTAATCAATGTTTATGTAAAACTTATTTGGAGGCATTTTTATCTTGAATAAGGGAATGACCTCCCTCTTTGTATATTAATTTTTTACACAAAGATTTGAAAGGACATGACAACTCTTGTTGATAATCAAGTTAAGACTGTCTTGTGGTCAAACTGTTGTTTTGAGTAAGCTAGTGAGTTGTGTTCTAGAGAAAATTGCTAGCATGTGCTTGAGTTTCTTGAAAAAAAAAAAAGAGTTTTATTCTTCGTTATTTCACCTTTCAAGAACATATTGAATTTTTAATTACAACCAAAGGATGTGAAAGTTTTGGCGGTTTAATTGATGTCCTTTCAGCTGCAATTTGTAGATTAAAACTTGTGAATTGATTTATATGAGGTGCGTATGCAAATTTAATGGTTAATATCATTATTTAAGAGTATACTATTATGAATATGGCCAGATTTATTTATTACCTTCCATTGGCTTCTAAGGAAGAGTTCTAGGCTTGTGAATTGATAAATAAAGAAATAAGACATTAGGTTTCTGAATCACCTAGTAGTGATTGGATTTAGGGAACATGTTAGACATGGAGTAACCTTCTTGGCACATGATTAAGTAAATGTTATTATCTTAGAATTATTTTATTGGAACCAATGTCAATACAGGATTTTTCTTCTAGATATTATTTTATCTATCTTATAGAATATCAAGATACCATAATGATATTATCGCACATCTTGTGCTATAAACATTATTGTCATCAATTAATATTCATAAGTGCATTGCTTGGTTGAGTTACATTCTCTTCCATAATTTGTGTATCAAATGGAAATGTGCATAGATATATGATGCATAAGCATATAGGCATGGTAGGTCATCATTGAATCACAATGTATTGAATTCCATCATGCATGTCAAATACATGCTGCTAGATTATTTGTGATGGGTTGGGATTCTCTAGTGGAGTACCACAAGGAAGCTAATGCTTCGTGGTAGGGTGGATATCACCTCAATGATCTCTCTCTCTCTCTCTCTCTCTCTCTCTCTCTCTCTCTCTCTCTCCCCTTTAGGCTATGGAAAAAGAAGATGGAGGGATTGTAACGCAAATGTCATTGTATTTACTTATCTTGTGACCTATTGATTGGAATAGTGGATGACTCTTATAGATTGATTACTCTTCCCTTACAAATTTTGAGTATGGTTCATCCACATAAATTTTCTATTAAATTTAAAGCTTGGAAAGCTAGAAAAATACTTAAGGATTTATATAAAAACAAGATCTACATATAAGAAAAGTGGTCTAATAATGTACTTACTAAATCATATACTCAATGATGATGAAGATGATAAAAATACATCTCTAGGGTGAAAAATGTTAACCTTTAATATAGTGGTATAGGTGGTAATATTGATGATGATATGTTGATCTCTATTTTTTTGAATTGACTTACTTTCAACTACACAAACTTCTTGGAATTAATACAACTAAGTGATAAACTTAATAGGGAAACAGTTGATTTAATTTATGAATTCTTCACTCAATATGAATGCCAATTTACAAATATAAAAATATATCTATACATTTGAAGGAGGTTATGTTGTTGCTTCTAAACAAGAAAAAATGCCCTTTATTATCAAAACATAAGAATTTGTCTCACTATAGTTATCAAAATGGTCCTATAGATTTGTCTTCTCTCAATACTAGTGATAATGTGTTCCAAAATAAAATATTAGTGAAGTGTTTTTATGCAAAAGGTTTGACCATTATCCATATGATCATACTTTAAGAAGAAATCAAATAAAAATTTATTTATGCATTTTTATGCTTCTTCTTAGAAGAGGATTCCTAATTTGTTGAATATATATAAAAAATTATTCGTGCATTTTTATGCTTCTTGGAAGAGGATTCCTAGTTTGTTGAATATTATTATATTCTCTAAAATCTAATGGGACTATAATAAAGGTTGGAGGACCCACTAAGAGGCTAGAGAACCATTCTCTTATTGGGCTATCTATTCATTCAAATGACGGGAAATTATTAAAAAAAAAATTGGTAGGAGTGGATAGTTTTCTTTTAAATTCAATAGTGCATGTTTTAGTTTAACATTGTAGTATGCTTTGCTCAATTTTTATTTCCTTTTGTTGAACATTGATGTAGTGAAATGGTCTAATAGAGTTATATTATTCTATTTCTACCTCATGACTAATGGGGGGAAGTGAGTCTATATGATTAGCCAAGGAGTAATTTTATACCTTTGACAAGTGTTTCTTATGCTTCAAAAGTCTAGGAAAAGTGGAGTTAGATAATATATGGTTAGGTATTTGGTCATCAATTAGGGATGTATGTGAGGGATGTAGGTACAAGGAATCATGAGCATAGTGGTCATTGTAGTTGGGTGATGAAGAAAACTTGTTTATACTAAATGTGGTAATTATGATCAAAGGCATTTCAATAGAGGAGTTGATTATGATCATGTTAGGTAGTGTTAGGAGATATTACATGCTTCTTAATTTTCCTCTTAGTAGTATTGAGCGTTGGGACCCCAACTATTCATGAGATGGGATGCATGCATATTAAGTTCATGGTTTTATTTAATAGGTTGAATAAGTTCCAATGACCTCATCCCAAAATATTTATGTAGCATCATTCCAAATATATATATATATATATATATATATATTTATAATATTTTTAACCTACTTCATTCCTTCCTAAATAACTAAGCTCCTTCATATGGAACTATGCATAACAATTTATCCTGAAGAAGATACTTGTATTTGAGAATATTATCTAGAGAAATTATCCACTAAGGCTTGGTTGGAGAGTTTGGTAACCTTGAGACATATAACTCCACTGCTAATATGAGTACACATATTATCCCATGAAATCAAAGGGCGCTTGAAGTATCCTTTTATGTCTTTCTATGTAAATTTCTATGTGGAAGTAGTGATTTTGGATGTAATTCTCCTTGGAGAAATCATCAAAGACAAGTTATAACTAGGAATAGCTTCAAATGTTGCCTTCAAAAGAATCATCCAACTAATAGTATAAATCCATTAGCCATATACACTTCAAACCCTCTAGGATCCTACTAAACCTTTATAAAACATAGAACCAAAGATGATTGTTGTTTCACTACAATAAAAAGAGGAAAGGCCATGTACGAGTTAAGTAGTCAACATTTTACAAATAAAATACATCTACACAAGATATCTTTGCCTTAGCTCTTAATATTCAGTAAGAAAGTTTAGTTATTTTCTATATTTACTTTGTGTCCTAAAGCATATATTATGATCTCTTAGGAGATCCTTGGCAACTCTACCTTCCGTAATAGAAGGGAATGCAAAGAGAAGAATATCATCTATGAAATTTTTGTGGGTAAACTTTTCTTTAGAGGAGGATTCCCTCCTAGGTACCTCTATTCTTGAGAAAATTGATATATCTTACTAAGGATTACACCATAATAATAAAAAGAAAAGGAGAAAGTGGATCACCTTGCCCAAGTCTCTAGGAGGATGAGAAAAAACCTTTAGAGTAACCATTGTCTAATATTTAGAAACTAGTAAGTGAGTAGCATCATCTAATCTAGGTTTTCCAATCTACATGAAAACTACATTTCTCTAAAACTCTATCCAAAATCCTCTAGTTGACCTTGTCATAAGCTTTGGAAATGTCAAGTTTGAAAACTTACATTTTCTCTTACTAGCATGTAAAGGGTTCATCATCTCATGGACATTGATAATCTCATCTATAATGTGCTCCCTTTCAATGATATCCCTTGCTCATTTGAAATAAGGATATGCAAAAGAGATTTTAATCTATTAGCAATTATTTTCAATATGATTTTTGTACATAGTATTGAAAAAATAAATGGGTTGAAGTATTCCATATTCAAAGTTTCCTTCTTCTTTAGGATTAGGGTAAGAAAGGTGACAATAAGAGACCTTAAAATTGATTTAGAGTCTCTAGATTCTTGAAAATTTTCCCTAATATTTACCCACAAGAGGTCCCAAAAATTTTGGGAGAAGAGGGTTGAAGAGTCACTTAGACTTGGGGCATGATCTTTAACCATGTCAAACAAGTGCAACACTAACTTCTTTTTTTAAGATGTCCTACATGAGCTTCTCATTCTTATTGACTTTGATAAGAGAAATGATTTGTACAAGGAAAATATCTTGGTTTTCATTCCTCTCTTCATTCTCCTCAATCAACATATATTCCTAGATGAGTCCAAATAATCCTTCAAAGCCTTAAGGTCTTTAGTGATGACACCTTCTTTAGTCTTGATTTTAGAGATATAATTTTTTTGCCTCACCATTTTACATGAGAGGTGGTGCAATTTAAACCTTATATTCCTATCTCTCTTTCAACCATTTAATTCTATTTTTTTAACTCCAAAAGAACTTGTCACAATTGTAAACATCATCCAATTGGGTGGCTATCTTCTTTTCTTCTTCTTCCATTAGAGAGGCTACTCCATTATCAAGGAAGAGAGTATGAAAATTTTATTCACACTATTCTATAAGCTAATATTTTTACATCTTGATGATTACACTTTTTTAAACTAAGTATGAGAGAATTAAGTTTATTGTTGAAGGCATAGATCTTTGTGTCAAAGGATATATATTGAATTTTTCAAAAATTAGTAACTACCAAATCAAATTCAAAATATTCCAATTGCAAGATTTTAAAATATTAAAGGAACCCTTTTGAGGAAATCTATCACTATCTATGAATATAGATATCAACTAATAATAAGATCCAAATTTAATTAGGACCTTAGACTCAAAAACAATTTCATTATCTAATCATGAAGTGGAGGCTAAGAATTTATTGATCATGGCAAGGCTTTAATCCTTACACTTTCTTGCATATTACCATGTAAATCAACCCATCTAGGGATTGCTATCCCATATATCAAATTCTCGAAGAAAGGATAAAAGGAGCATAATCATTAAGAATCTAAGAACCTCCCTATTTTCAAACAAATCAATTCTAGCATTGAAATCACCCGCAAACATCCATGTTGCCTCCAAGTGCCAAGTTTCATTACATATTTGGTATGGTTTCTAAAACAATCTTTCTCCTAGTTGACTTGAGAACTATAAACATTGATGATGGGGAAGCTAAGGTTAGAGATAATGCCTCAAATATGTCCAACTATCCAAAATTATGAGGATACAATCTCCTAAAATATGATCTTCGAATGATTCCATATAATAGCCAAAGCCCCTAAAGCACGTTTATCCAATTTACTAAATATTCCCCATTTTCCTTCAAAGAGAGATTTTGAATCTCTTGCTCAAGGTCAATCTTAGTTTCTTAAATCAAAATAATATCTAGATTAAATTTCTCCAAAATCAATAGAGAATCATTTTCTTGGAGGAGCAACTCAATCTCTTGATATTCTGGGATAAGATCATCATTAAGTAACCTTTGAGCTCTTAATGCCTACTAAGATATCCGCCAATTCGAGTTGATTTTTGATAGCTATATTCTTAATTTATTATTCCAAATACGACTAAGCATACTAATCCCTATCTTATAAACCACAATTTCTTTACTAGCTTTAGGATTCTCCAATAACTCCTCCAAATCTCCCTTGCAATTGTAATCCTTCATCGTATCTTCATTTCTATCTATCTTTGAATTTTAAAATTGATTTTCCTTGAAAAATTAGCTTCTTCCTAAATTATGGCCCCGTACTCCCCTCATTTTTACCCTTATTTTTTAGATTTATGTTCTTGGTTGTATGCTTTTGGGGGGTTTGGTAAAACCTTTAACATCTTTAATGAGATCTTCTAGGTTTCTTCTCAAATACACTTTTCCCTTAAGATTTGGACATTATTTGAGAAGATGATCATACTCATAGTATTTGCAACACCTAATAGGAAAAAATTCATAATCCAAAATTTGAATCCATTCTACTTCTCTATGTTTCAAGGTAATGCTTTTTAGAAGGATCATGAGATCAAGCTTGATATATATTATACCATAAATAGACATACCCTTATTGTGAAATGGCCTAAAAATGTCAATTACCATCCCAATGATCTATCAATCATCTAAAAAATGTAAGGGAACCAAAACTCTTGAGGAAGGGCATACATACAAATCTAGAAAGGTGTCACATGGGGTATTTCCTCTCAAGGTTTGTAAACCACATGCTAGTGTTTCATAAAAAGACCAATATTCCAATAGAAATAAAAACCTCTCCCAAATGCATCATCCCTCTTTGTTTCATCAACAAAGATGACAATAAAGAGCCCCTTAGAGCAAAATCACAATTCATAGTCTCTATCAGTTTTCTAATACTTTTGAGTTTAGAAGTACAAATTTGCTAGAGATAGCTAAGCACTAAGGAATCTACAAATCAAACTTTTTCCATGCAGGGTGGAGACTTTCTTGTGAAATTCCATAGCATTGATAATTATGATTGGAGATTCTTCAAAGGTAGACATTTATTGATCCAAGTCTCTCATGGGTTGATCAATCTTCCACTTATTGTTGATTAATAAAATGTCGATTTCTTTCTCCAAAATGAAAGGACCAAATCTTGTGACCATATTTTTAAATGAATGGAGGGAGGGGAGGAAGATCATGCCCTCCTCCCTACTTAGACAAAAAAAACCAAAAAAAAAGAAGCAAAGAGTTAAAAAAGACAACACTTGAATAAAAAAAGACTTCAAATCTAGAAGTGATATCTATTCATTTAAAAAGCATACAAAATTTAATTTAAAGAAATTCTTTAACTTATCTCTAAAATAAAATATTAAATATTCCGAGTTATTTGCTTCGCTCTAATTAATTAGATCACATGGATAGAAAAGTTAAATTCAACTTTTCTAATGACACTTGAAAGAGAAAAAACTTTACAAATCATGTCATTAATAACTCAAGTGGCATTCATTGCAAAGTAAGACATCTTATTTTAATACCTTTTTTAAAAATATAATTAACATGGGTTTCTTTGGAATCAACGATCACCTTTAACACTTAAAGTCGTCCTAAGCAAAAATGTAAATATAATATGCATATTTATATTTATATATTGATTGTATTTTTTAAAAGATTATTTGTTATAGTGAAGAGTTGTCTAATAACATATGTGTTTTTATAGGTAGATCTCAATATCTTTGTAATTTAATTTGTTGAGTTCAATTAATAAGACTATTAGCATGTTTTTTTATTATATTATTTATTGAAATTCATTTTTTTTTAAATATGAGAAAATCAAATATGACCCTGACAAATAAAGTCTTGTTATTTATAATAAAGAAATGTCGATATCCTTATAATTCAATTATTTTAGGGTGGGAGGCCTTGTTCGATTGACGAAAGCATCTTGTTGTAGGCAAGAGGTCACGAGACCTAGTCTCCCCCTCATCCCTTCAGTATACAGAAAGTATGTTGCGCTAACGTCACCGATCACATAACAGTTTATAAAAGAACTACCCAATTTATGCAGTGTAAAAAAATTCCAATTATTTTGATAAAACAAATGAAAGGACAAGACAAAAGTTGGTAGGAAGGTGGGCACATGGGAAGAGAAGAAGAAGTTTTGTAGTCATCTTTATCATAGGATGCAATCTTTAACCATCATTATCAAAATCTTGGTCTACCATTTTGGAACATGGGCTAATGATGCTTCATTGACTTGTGAAGATAAGTATAAGAAATACCTTGATGCATGTGCTTTTACTTTTTTAATATACTTGAAGACACTACGTACAAGGCATGCAATTCAATATAATATATACATAAAATGAGATTTGAGTTTTGATTTCTCACATGTATTAAACGACTTTATGCCTTAAAAAAAAATTGAACACTCCCTAGTTGCAACTTTTTCTTTTGAATAGACAAGTTTTTCTATAACCATTTATTCATTGGTTAATTGGGTAATTGAATAAGTTGTATTTATTATATTATTGTGATTATAAATTTTAGAAATTCAAATTTAAATTATATAATATCAAACATTTTAGATTGATTTATTAATTACATATATGAAAATTTGATTTATTAATTACATATATGAAAAAAGTTAATAAAGTATTTGTTGAACTGAAATTGTTTATTTTTGTCATATCAATAAACAAAATAATAATTTAAAAAATTGTATTTTGTTATCAACTTGTTTTTCATAATGATTCTCTTTATATAAAATGGAATCATGATTCATTTAGTGGAAAACAAAAATATTATTTAGAAAAGGAAAAAGGATAAAGTCTGAAAACACTTTAAAAACATGAAGGTTATCTATTGATCATAAATAAATATGAAATTAATTTATTTTGTTTCCAAAATTATTTATAAGTGAATATATATATATATAAATTGTAAATTATTTTATGGATTGATTGTGAAGTGTATATAGAGGAATATAATCAAAGTTTAAATATGGTGGTCAATCTTACTTATCAACTCATTTTTTGTGATCTTTTATTCATTTAGAATTACCTTTCAAATATGAAAATATGTTAAAAAGGTATATCATAGATTAGATCTATATTTTACTAAGTTTTTATGTAACTTTATAGAAAGTTTAAAGATTTCCTTCATATAATAATATTCTAAATTTTTAATTGTATTTCAAGATAAAAAATATTAAACACAACCATAATACCATCAAATTTAGGTCTTGAATTGAGTGGATAAGTGTGGTGGTGAAAAAGGGGATATGGGGTTTAAATCACACCTTTCCACACATCACATTTGAGAGGACACAAAAATTATCATAAAGGACTACTTGACTGTTATCCTCAAGGAAGAGCTAGAATGGTTGGTCAGAGTTTTGGTCCCCTTTGGGGGGTTGATGGTTGATGTGTTGATTAGGAATTGACTTGATTAGATTTTGTAAATTAGGTTGGATATGCAACTACAACATATTGATGTGAATATAGAAAAACACAGAACTAACAAACATAAACTGAGAACATCAGAGCAAAGAGTAAGGACAAAGGAACTTGACATTCAAATCTGGGTTGAAATTATCTGGACAAGGGCATGGGTGCCCTAGACTAAGAATGATGCTCTCTAGAATATTTGAACAAGTATTGGTGGGTTATAGTCTATAGGTGCTTCCTCGTCGGAATCAGCTTTGAAACTTCGTTTGTTGATGAATAATTGCTCTTTCCCTAACTTGATGGATGAATGCACTTGAATGCTTGATCAAATTGATGTTAGGTCTTTAATCTTCTCCAAATCCACTTCATATATGCCACCTGCAAGAGAGGAGAGAAAGGGTTGTGTCATATAGGGGTTTGCCTAAGTCAAACCACATTTTGGTGTTTCCACCTCCACAACGATTATGATGACATTGGATAAAGAGTGCTTACCCTAGGCCGAGCATAGGAAAATGGATAAAATAAATGATAAATCACAAGTGTTGTAACCCACCACTCATATTTTCTTTCTTTTATGGACTGAATTCATATCACACATCTCATGCAAGGATAAATCGATGCTTGATTGAAGGTCTCGCAAGTGTTAGTACTCACGAAACAATGAGCATAAAACATGAAACAAATTTTATATAATGCACAGCTAACATGAATATTGACTAATGAAAATAGTATAAAATGATGCTTATTATCTGCTTGAATTGACTTGACTCCTTTTTAGGATGCTCAATTGGAATTCAAATTGCCTTCTAGATTGCTTGGATATTAAAATGGTGAAAAAGACATATATTTATATGTATTTCTTCATTTCTCGTAATAATTATTTTGAAAATCCTACAAATGAGTTTAAATTTATAAATATAAAAATGTTGACAATAAAATATTAAAAAATTGGGCTAAAATAGGGTGGTCAAGGGAAAGGGTGCCCTAGACTAGACCTATTTTAGGATTTAAGTTGCCGTTAAATAAAGAATTAATTTTAATTCCCAATTTCATCCCGATTTTCCAAAAATGATGATAAACAGGCAACTAATTAGCATAATTAGGTCCAAGCACATAAGGGGGAGCCAAACATAGTGTGAAATTGTCAAGGTCGACAATTTTATGATGCTACAATAAGATAAATTATATCAAATAGAAACACTCATATCATATATAGTAATTACTGAAAAGAGATTTAAAAGGAAGCAATGTGTGCAAACACACTTCCTAAAATAATCTTAGAGGAGAGTAATGTGCAAATTTTAGATCTTTATAGTTTTAGTTATATAAATAAAATTATACCACAATATAGATGTGGAGAAAACCATTTTGGAAGAGAAAACCCTCTCAAAAGTAACTCAATGTATTATTCAATAATCTAAATATACTTATAACACTTGCAAAGAAAACCTTTATGTCAGATTCATCAACTAGAGATCTAGAGTATGTTATGCTTTGCATAACCACCCCATGTTGTTTTTGGATCAAACTGGGTTCCCCTTGTTTTTATTTTGTCCTTGGTGTTCTGTTTGGGTCTTAGGAGTTGTTTTTTTTTCTCCTAAGTCCTTGTTTCTTTTGGTTTGGTGGAAGCGGAGTCGAAATGGAAAGTGGACTTAGAACTTTTGTAAAGTTCCAAGTCCGGATTCGGTCCTGATTTTGGTCTTTCCCTTCTTCCTTGTTCTTTTCATTGTCTTTTGGTTTGTCTTGCGCTCTTGGGTTTGTTTCTCCCTTGAGTCACTTTTTCGTTTCCTTGTGTTTTGTTTTTGCTCTGGTGAAAGCAGAACTGGAATTGGAAGTGAACTTGGAACTTTGTAAAATTTCCAGATTTTGTTTCCGTTCTGATCCCACTCCCACTCGCTTGCTTTGTGTTGTTTGTTTTTGTTGGTGTTTGGGCTAGGTCCGATTTTGGTTCTGGTCTTGCTTCTCATCGTTTCTATTGTCCTTGTCTCAATTTTCTTCCTTTGTTGGGAGCAGAACTGGAATTGAAACCAAACTTGGAACTTTGAAAAAGTTTTAGTTCCTGTTTTGGTTTTGATTCCTCCCTCGTTTCCCTTTGTTGTATGTCCTTGTCGCGGGACTGGAACCGAGCTCGGAGTTGGGTAAGAGACTTGTTAAAGGTTTCTTGTCCTGTTCCAGATATGGGTCCACGTTTTCCCTGCCTTTGGTTTCCACATGAGTTGAATATCCATTTACGTTGTTTGATCTGCCCCTGACCGACTGCATTTATTGCATTAATTGCAACCTACTCACACATGTGAAATGATTTTAAAACCTTAATCGCAGTTAACTAGCTCATTATCTTTGTTATCTAAGTTGTTTTAGCAAACCAAAGCTAGGATAACTTTGAGAGGAGCATGATTTGATTGCAAAGGCACGTTGATGAGTGAATTCTTATCCAATTTTAGCCTTTCCTATTGGCATTTCAAGGTAGGTTATTTTCCCTCTCTTTTCCCGTTTGTGTTTGTCATTTTCTTTTTGTGCTCTTGCTCATTGTGTTCTTGCTCATTCATGGGACCTTTTCTTGTGAATCTTTGCTAGTTCCTTTCTGTCTTTTTGGTTTCGTTTTGTTTTTTTTGTTTTTTGTTTTTGTTTTTCTATCTTTTTGTTTGTTTGTTTTTCATTTTGTTGTCGTTTTCATGGCAGGTATGTTTTGTCATGCCCTAGTTTCTAACTAGGGTTTCATTTGATTGGGTCCTCTTGTGCTTTAAATGTTTTAAAATATGTTTAGAGACCCCTTTGATCTTACTTTCGTGTTGGATCAATGATTTCCATGTTGGGTTTTTAATGCCCTAATTATCTGATTCGACGCATTGTGCAAACTAGGGTTTGCTCAATGACCTTTACAAATATCCATCCCTAGAGTTAAATTTGGTCTCTATTCAGTTAAAGGGTGAGGTTTTTCCCCTTTATTTGAGATTCCCATATTATCCCATGTGACTCAAGTCCTTAAGCTCATGTGACCACCTCTTCAAGAAATTGCTTCGTTTTAAGTAGTAAACTGGCGAAAGCGGACTCGAGAATAAACTCGTCCTGTAAGTGTTTGCATTGGGGTTCATTCCCAAAATGATCCTGCTTCCAATTACTGTTGATTTTGGTCTTCACACTTGCCCTTTAGCAGAAGCAGAACCAGAGTGGAGGTCAAACTTGGAACTATCGATTGGTTTTGGGTTTAGTTTTCGGTCTGATCCTAGTTCTGGTCTCATCCCAGTTCTGGTCCTGATCTCGCCTATGTTCAATGGTTTCCTATTCCTTATTCTTTTGTGACTCTGCTTCCGATGAATATGAAATTTGACAAAGTATGAAAGTTTTTCCTGAGGAAGTAGAGGATGGTATTCAATGATGTATTGACTTTCATGCTTTTGTTCATCTAATACAGGGTTTTATTATAGAATTAGATGTCAAGAGCATCGGAGGAGTCTTCTCAAAGAATCCAACCTACAGAAAGTTCAAGGAAAGGAGCTAAGCCTAAGAAGATCAGGATGGAACAACTCTGATATACTCTGAGGTATAAGCATCAAATTCCTACCATCACTGCTAGCAAGGTGGACTCAAATTGGGTAGATATTACAAATACAAACTTGCACCCATTCAATTATGAAGAGTTGTATGAAGAAAATTTCAGTGAAGGGGTCACAGGAAGAACAAACAGGATTGTTCAATCGGGTTTGGCACATGTTTCCCTCTTTCTCTTACCTTTCCAATGCCCAAAATTGATACTTACTGCAGCTCAAGCCTACAATCCTGCTACCAGACAATGTGTGGACTTGCAGGGAAATATTATCATTGACCTTACACCACAAATGATAAGGTTTATGTTTAATGCACCTACTCAACAGAGCCCCAGGCAACTTAATGAGGCAGAAACCCTACAACTATACAGTAACAAGAAGGAACCCAACAAGAATCACATGAATAAGAATTGGATGAGGGTGGAGAAGAAGCCCCTAGCTAAGCTTCTTGATCAGCCTAAAAGATCAAACTTCTACAAGGAGATCAAAGATATAATAATGATTCTCTCTAGAGTGTTTGGGAAGAGAGATGCCTCCTAGTATAAAGAGTGGATGTTTCCTTTCATTCAGACTATCTTAGATGGCAGGCAACAATTTGATTGGCCTACGATTGTGTCAAAATGCATACACAACTAGATGCTTAGAGTGAGAGAAACCAAGAGTTTCTTTATGACCTCTTATGTGATTTATGCAGTTGCCAGAAGGAGCATCTTTCCTAGATTGAATGTAGTGGCCATATTGGGAGAAGCCCAAGGACAAAAAAAGGTGCGGGATCACTATAATCAACTCACCTTGCAGACTTTTGAATCACACTTTAGAAGAGTTAATGTTGCATTTTTGTATGTTATCATTAACCGGCTCACAGGAGATGCAAGCTACGGATTGAGCAGGGATGCTATGGCCTTTATTACAAAGTGGGGACATTGGTATATCCAATACCACAGATTTACTTCTTTCAAGCTAGTTGGTTTTGATGGCCATCCTCATCTACTCCCTAGGTGTTGTAGCAATAGAATTGTCTTGATGAAGTTTATTTATCAAGCTGTAGCAGTCAATCTCAAATTTTCCAATAAGCATAAGACTGGCTGCCACAAATTCACCATGAAGTTGGGTGAGTATAGTTGTGCACATAATGTGGCATCCAAGATAATCTATGATGAGTTAATCCACTTGAAGTTGGGTTTGTACACCTCTAGGAAGCATTTTGATCCCAAACACAAGATGCAGGCCTTGCTTCCTACTATTTTTGATAAACACTTCAATCTGTTGGAAGAATTTTGGGCAGATCTACAAGATCACTATGATCTGAGAAGAAGAAACTATGAAAGATTTCCTATCCCACTCATGGTTGAGTATGGGATAAAGGAGGACATTCCTAACACATTTTCAGATGATGGGGTAGCTTTGGATCCCCAATATGATGCTGAAAAGATAGGCACCAAGGACTTAGATCTAGTAGATTGGAATGCAAAGGAGTCCATAGATATCAACTAGATTACAAGTCCAGTCTTGGATTAGAGCATCTAATGGGTGGTTATGAGGATCAAGGAGCCAGAAGCTCATACCTCTAAGAAGAGAAAGGCTACAGGCACCACCCAAGGGTATAAGAGAACAAAAAGAAGAATGGCTCCTAAGGAGCCCTTAGAGTTTTTCCCTCCCAATTCTAGGGAGGAGATTGAACTTGTAATCCTTGCTTAGGATCTTCCTGAGGCACATGGAGAAGAGACCACGACAGAACCTGGTGCCTCAACAACTGTTCAAGGTGAAACATCAATTCAACCTCCTATCACAAAGCAGCTAAGTGGAGAAATGCCTATGGGAACTCTTCACAAGGAAGTTAAATCCTTGAAGGAGAAGGAACCTGAGATTGAGATTTATGACATTAAGACAAATTCTGATGCTACCCCATCTGACAGGGAGACCCATGTGGTTGCATCCCTTGATGTATTAAGGATGTGAAAACTGAGCATGTTTTGACAAAGGAAGATCAATGGAAATTGTTCGAGGATGCTAAGAGAGAAGCAAATGCCAAGGCACAAGCTGAGGCACTGGCCAAATAGAAGGAGACTGATGCTAAGGCAAAAGTTGATGCATTAATTAAATAGCAAGAATTGGAGGCTAAGGCCAAGGTTGATGAACTAGCTAAGCAACAACAACAAAAAGAACAAGAACTAAAAACTAAAGAGGAGAGAGATAAATTGGAAATGATGCAGAAGATCCATGATCTTGAGGAGGATAAAGCTAGATAGAGGAGAGAAAGAGAAGTCCTTGAGGCTGAATTCAAGGCTGTTGACGAAGCCCATAGGAGGAAGGAAGAGGAAGAACATCTACAAAGGGAAAAAAGAGGCTAAAGAACTTGCTCTACATGAACATAAGTCTAAAGAGGCATGGGACAAGGTCAAGGAGCTTGAGAAATAGAGAGACCAAATGTATGAGGAGAAGAGGTTGGAAGAAGAGTGTTTGAAAAAGGAATTAGAAGCCAAAAGGTTGTAGGAGTAGAAAGATAAAGAGGAAGCTGAGAGACTTGCACAAGAAGATGCACAAAGGGAACAACAGAATGTGCAAGAGGTTGATTCTCAACCTAGAACCACCATATTGCAACCATTATCTTCTGCCACTGTTGCCTCTTCTTCAACACAAGTGGTCACTACTCCTATTGCTCCTACATGGTTAAAACTTGATCTTGAGAAAAAGAAGATAGTTCAACCTCAGCCTCTCAATTGGGATGAGATGATGAAGGAGATAGAGAAGGAAAGACCCAAGAAGAAGGCCAAAGTTCTTCATTCCACCAGGCTCACGGATGTAGGAGAGATTGTTGTTGAATGTGCAATTTGAGTGGTGGATAAGGACAGAGAAGACATGCAAACAATTGATTACCAATTGGGCATTGTCAATTTGGGGAGACCTACAAGGAACCAACAGATGAATCTCATTGATATTGTAGCATCGTCCACCAAATCAAGAATGATCAAAGATAAGAAAAGGAAGGATGAAATTAAAACCCAATTGGATCTGTTACACAAATTCTTGAAGGATGTCTCCACTCTGGTTTCTCAACAAGCTGCTTCTCCAGAGACCCCAATCCTACTAAGCAAGAAAGAAGTTGACGACTTAGTACAAATGAGGAGTAAGGTGGGGATGCTTGATATGTGGATTGATAGACTCAATCAAGAGGTTGGTGAAGTGTTGGTTAATAGTTTTAAATTTCATGAAGGAGCACTTGAGTTGGTAGAGAATAGGAATCAACATGCTGAGGTCTTGGAAAAATAAGATGAAGAATATAGAGAACATGTCAAGAAACTAAAAGACATCAGCAAGGTGCCTAAGTCAACTCTTCTAGAGCAGTTAATTCTTGAAGAGGATAATGTAGATTTCATTGAGAAGACCTTAAACACAATCTGGTTCATATCCAAGTTCATCTATGAGCATAAGAATGAAGTTCAAGAAGCTAGTAAAGACTTGAATGAACAAATTGATGAATTGGAGGCAGTGGTTGCTATTCTGGTCAATTTGGACATCCCGGTCAAAGAAGGTATTCCTTTGGATAAATTGAAGGAGAAGTGGAGTAGCATATTTGAGGAAGTGATGCAAGAAGAAGATGATGGAGAAGAATTTTTGTTGGATAGGCTCATGGATATCAAAGAAGAAGTAAAAGTTGCTAGGAGGGAATTAATCAAATTGAAAGATATGCAAGAATTCGCCTCAACTAAGTTGAAGAGAATCAAGTTTGAGGGGAATTGGTTAGATGGGCCTGGTTTGGACATCCTTCAACAATTATTCTCCAGTTATGATGAGTATCTCCTTGACCAAGCAATGCATGAGTGAGTTGGCAGTAGAACATTCTCTTCTGAACAAACAACTTCTTCTACTCTCCTATTTTGCAGGGTTTTGACATGAGTTGAACTAAAAGCTCTCATCTGCCAGTTTTATCTTCTTCCTTGGGCATCAGATTTTGGACAACAGGGAAATCAATTTTTGAACTAAAGATCAGCTAGTCTAGTTCCTTCATGTAGTTTCAGTTCCTTGATTTGCGGATCTAGGATTTTGATTGAGAGAAACTTATGCATGGCTCGCCTATATGTACTTTTGGGCTCTATTTTGTAAAGTTCGGCTAATTGAAAAAGGATTAGCCACCTGATATGATAGCAGATAGGAATTATAGTATTACGATTTCATAAGTTTTTAGCAAGATACTTTGAAAGTTTTGTTGAACTTGGATACCTTTTTACAGTTTTATAGAGTTTACATGTTATTGTCAAGTTTGGATCTCTTTGATAAGGTTAATGAATCATAATCAATTTGTATGCCAGTGAGTTGTTGTGCCTAAATGTTTTCTAGTTGATGCAAATCAATAGGGGAAACCGCATTTTAATATTATTTCATTAAATTATATGTGAATGGAATTTCTTTTATGTCTATTTGATCTGATTTTAGCAATGAGTGAGTGATTTGTTTCAAATCTTGAAGTGAAGTTTTAGTGAATGGTTGTGGTTGTTGAATTAGCACTATGAATGTATGTAGTGGTGTAGATTATTCTATGAATTACATCATGTTATGGTTTTGGTTGGATAAAGAAACACTCGTTGTTAAGGTGCATGTCTAGATGTTAAGAATTTTTATTCATATTTTGTTGTTCAGAAGCCCTGATTTATCTTTTTTCCATCGATTTACACCCCCCAACATAGGTTAATTGATCTAATGCAGTTTATGTTCCTTATTACCAGCAAAGGCCCCTTGAATATTATAGTTACATTGGCCATTGAGTAACATCAGCATAATTGAGAACCAACTACCAAGACCTTGGCAGTTAGATTACTTTATGTTATCTTTATTTTTCAGTAGAAATAGGATGGAGATATTTTGTTTAATGTTGTTGTGTTGTTTTGACCATCAATAAATTTGGCACTAGAAGGAGGGCCTGAGTAACAAACTGGCTTGAATTGGGTCTTTCTCACTAGAAAGGTTTGATGGAGTTCTTAGATCTTCTCAGAATCCATAACCAATGGTTAAACTCTAAACCCCTGTCAGATACAGACCCCAAGCTCATAGGGTTTTGCTCCCACCATTGTCACCACCACTTACTCCACCTGGCTTTCCACCAAATCCACCTATTCTGCCACCGGCTCAACCAGTCCCACCACCACCCATGGATTTCTTCGTAAATAACCCCTCTCCACTAGGGACTATCCCTGGGGGTATACATTATCTGCCCAAGAATCTGGAGAGATTCTATCCCAAATATATGTATAGAGAATCAAGGAGTGTTGAAGAGCACATAAAACAATTTAAGGATGCCTATACTCGGGCTCAAGTAGCTCACCATGATGTTGTGTGTAGGTTATTCCCCTACTCTTTGGGTGACATGGCATACAACTACTATTTAAACTTGCCCCAGGGGTCTATTCTGAGTTGGATAGACTTAGAAAATGTCTTTATTAATCAGTTTCGGGTCTATGTAGACCCTACCATTTTGTATCACCAATTTGATACCATAAGAAAAGAACCCCATGAAACATTGCCATTATTCAACACAAAATTCCAAAGAATGTAATGTAGGCTACATGATCCTTACTTGGTTGCTGAGAATATTGCCATTTTGGCATATTTGAGGGTTATGGATCCTTTGATTGGCATGTTCTTGCAGAGGACGTATGATGCTGCTGAAATTGATTCTTTGTCTAAATTTTACCACCTATCCATCAAATTGCAACAACAAATAAGCTTACAATCATGGAGTTTAGGAGGATTTCTTCCTCCCATACGATATCAAATGCCTAATCCAACTCCTTTGTTCAATACAGTCCCAAGAATGTCTTATTCCCAATATGGACCCATGTCTGAGTTACAAATGTCACCTCCCATACCATTCTTCACTGATGGTGCTCAAGACTCCTCCCAGCAATCACAAAACTACCATAATCAAGCTGGAGGGTCAAGTCTTGTTAATCAACCATCTATTGTGAAGATTGCAGAAAGTGACTGAACTGTTCAATTGACTAATGAAATGGAAAATCTCAAGAAGGCTCTATCTCAGATGTCTAATGATATGGCCCAACTTAGACACAACCCCCCTTAGAACCAAAACCAAAGTTACCAAAATCAGGGAGGGTATTCTAATCAGGGTGGTTACTCCAACCAAAACTCCAATCAGAATCAGAGGAATTTCCAAAGTCAGAATTCCCCTAACCTAAATTACCAAAATCAAAATAGGGGATATAACCAAAGGTCTAACAACAATAGACAATGGAATATTGGACCAAATAATGGGGGAGTTTTCCATAATTATTAGGTGGGTGATGACAAGCCACACACTGCAAATGTGGCATATCTCAACTTTATGACAAATTGGAGTAGGTTGCACGACACTGCAGCTCATTCTGAGGTAAACTGCGTGGAAATGGAGATGGTCAAGATAGCACAGGCTGATGCTCCATTACAAGGTGCTCCCAACAAGTCTAGCGGATCCATAGATACCACCGTGGCTTATGAAATCTTTGATGAAGAACTTCCATTCCCTAGCCAGGAAGAAAATGAACCAATGGAAGACGTATACGATGCCCAGGCCTTCCAAACCAAGGGAGGTCATTTCTTAAGAAATCAAAATAAGGGCCCATTTACTACATCTACCCCTCTTAACGCCATGGTCCCACCCAATCAAAATGCGGACAACAATACGCCACCACCAAAGGGGTCATCTGAATCTCAAAATAAAGGTAATCCACCTAACTTTTCTAAATATCAAGTGAAGAATGATTCAGAGTTTGATTTTATTGCAGAGATGCAAAAGCAAAAGACTTCATTGTCATTCTTTGACATTATGAAGTGGTGCCCTACCCAATGAGAAATTATATTGAGAACCTTGGAGGAGGAAGATCAGTCAAAAGGAAAAGATAAGGCGACTCCAACAAACGAGATGAATACAACTCTCTATAAAGGTAAGATGGGCACCCCACCTTTCCTTTTAAGTTTAAGAATTTTTGGAAAGAATCTGCACAACTGCCTATTGGATTCTTGTGCATCAGGTAACATTATGCCCTTCTCAATTTGTAGAAAGTTAGGTTTGAGTCTGCTTCAGACTAACAAAAAGGTCATTCAGTTGGATAAAATTGAAGTCAATGTGGTAGGAGAACTAAAAAATATTCATGTACAGGTTGGATCTAACCCAAGGATCCAAACTTGCATGGATATCCAAGTGACTGATATCCTAGAAACATATGGTATGCTTCTAAGCAGAGACCTAATGAAAAGCATTGGGGGATATCTTTCCTTGGACTTCTCACATATGTGGCTTCCCTGGAAAGGGATAGCATCACAAATCAAGATTGAGAGTGAGCCTAGCCTCAAACACATGATCACTAAATATGATTCTCCTAACAAGGTAGCTTACTTCAAAACTAAGATAGGAGTTTACAAGAGGGAGGAGATCATGACCTTCTCGATGCTTGATTTTGATGATACATTGCCTTTAGAAATTAGTGACACAATGACTACGATTAACCAACAAGTTCTAATAAAAAATTTGCAACAAGATAGGTTGGTCCTGGGAGATGAGGTAGATCTGTGGAGTTTTTTACTTCCTAATTGGTGTAGGATTCATTATCAGAATCATTTAGAGTTGACATGTCAACCTTATGTAGATATCTTAAACCATGTCTACCAAACTGAGGAAACTTGTGAATTCCAACCTCAAGTACCCACCAATCAATTTGCATTTGAAGCTAGGGATGCCACCATCCTGACAAGAACTAACCCCACTCAATAGGAAGGTCCTTCTCAGCTTGAGTAGATCTAAGTTTTGTACTCTGACCTCCAAAGAAAGACTGAGGAATCTCAATCTTTGTCTGAAACCCCTACTTGGATACCCTTCCAATGCCTAAGGCATTGGTGAAAAATGTACTAAATTGTGATTTGATCCAAGAAAAGGTTCAAGAAGTATTTCCTGAATAGGTTTTGAATATAGGAGAATATTTTAACCAACCTTGCTCGTAGCTACCCTTAAATCTTGATGGTCAGCACTAGTTTGAGCCGCCACACACTTCAAGCAAGCCATCACCTATAATCCCAAAGAAGAAAGAAATCCTAGCTCCAGACCAACTATGGAGTCTTAAATTTGATGGCTCTAAATCCAAATCAGGAAGTGGAGTGGGAATTGAATTAACTAACCCAAAAGGGAAGACGTACTTTGCATCTTACAGGTTACAGTTTGGCTACACAAAGAACATGGCAGAATATGAAGCACTTGCTCGAGGACTGATGTTTTCCAAGTGTGGATTTGAAACGTTCATGTTTGAAAAAATTGTACTTGGTATAATCACATTTGGCATGTATGGATTTGGTGGGATGATGTTCGTTTGAAGATTCGTGCATTGATTGTTTGGTTGATAGATTTGTAAGTTTGGACTTGGATTTAAATCTACCATCAGGAAATATGTTCCAAAATTTAGATTGGGCATACTCACACTTGTTGTACATTTGAGGTTTGTAGGAGATAATGATGCCATGTATGGATTGCATAAATGTGAGTTATGATAATCAATTGGCATTGTAAGGCTTGACAATTTGGTTGATTTAGATCGCTCATGATGTATGGATCAAGTTTATATTCCATGTTTTTCTTGTGTTTTGACCTTGTTGACCTGTAAGGAATTTAGGACCAATGATGAGATGAAGGATGAAAGGGGTGAATGATATGGGTGTTGAACTATTTTGGAACCTTAGAGGGATACTAGACTTAGGGATTTGATTTCGATTCTTTGATTTGGATTGGATTTGATTTGAATAATGAACTTGTAAACCCTAAGATGTTGGATGTTATTTTAGGACGAACTTTTTCAAAGGGGTTCTAATTTAACTAGAGGTATGAGAAAGGATGCATTCTCATACTCCTAACTAAACAAGGTGATTTTGATTTTGATGATTTACCCAAGTCTAGAATGATGTTTCCAAAGCTCTAAAGTTGTTTATGAGATGGAGATGATAAATTTTTGGATGAATGAAGTGTTTTATTTGGTCCTAAATAAACCTAGCAAGGACCTTGTTTACAAGACCAAGATAGTGAAGAACATGTTTTTTTCTAAGAGTAGTTCAAAACCAAAAGACCAATGTTTGCATGAAAACCATATGACCAAAAGATGCCAAGCACATGTGTGGGGTCCAATTGTTTCTTAACTTTTCTTAATGAGTTCTTTTAACCACAAACACTCTCTCAATTAGGTTTTTGAAACTAGATGTCCAATGTCCTAATTCTCTTTCATCCCACAAAGTCCATTATGTGGAAATCTAGGAAATCAAGGAAAATTTTTCCTAATGTTGACCTTAGTAGGATCAAATTGAGATGAAATCCAAATGCTTAGAAGCCTCTAAGGATGAGAATCCCAAGGTCAAGCAATAGCATGTGAATTCATTCAAGGATATTTGATTCTCCTAAAGGGTTTGAGATTTGTTGCTCATGTTAAATGTTTGTTTTTCCAATATTTTTGATCAAGCAATGTGTTTTGATTTCAAGAAAAATCACAACTCTATGGATATTTGAGATAGTATTTGTTGAGTCCCCACTTGGACAAGTCCAGCTATGCCTACTTTTAGTGAATGGTTAGATGCTTGACCACACAGGCTCCCCCTTACAGTGCACTTGCTTCTTGGGTCAGCCAAGCATCAGTACCCATGAATCTCCCATGGCATACTTTCCATCTCTACTAAAAGCTGTAAAAGTGTGGGGCGGCTTCAAAATGACCATTCTTGCACCAACAAATAGATAGGGATTTTGGCCTTTCTAAACAAGGGTTTTAATGTGGGCATTTCATTCATGGGGGCCCATCCATGCAGGGAGAGACCATTGCTACCCTTCTCGTTAGAATAATCCTTGTGATATTGGCATTTTTTCCAATATCCACACTTATATCCCAAGTGGAATTTGCTTGGCTTTAATGTGTTCCCAATTGGGTCATTCCCTTGGGTGATTACTTTTTCCCACAAGGCAGACCCTCTAAGATAAACAAAAGTGAGCAAACATATCCATAGTTTGATTGATCTTTGTTGAGAAACAAAGAGAGTACACACACAATATGTTCCACTCACACTCGCAAGATGTGTTCAATTTTAATCCCAAATGAAATGTGGAGGCAATTACTTTACCCAACTTAAGACCACCAAAAAGCCTTTTGATTCTCAAGATCGCCATGAGGCACGAGAGAAGCGCATACGTCTTTTCAATGGTATTACTTTGGGTAAGTGATTACAAAAGAAAAGATGAACATGTTCATTTTACATCCACAAAGCAACGATTTGATTCTTTTTAGAGCACCAAAATGAGATATGAAATTTTCCTTGTTCAATTGTTAACCTTAAACCAAATCTAGTAATTTTTTCTAAAGTTCTTTTTGAGCCCTTTGTAGCAAAAAAAATGAAAGCTTTTGTAGCATTCTTTTTAGAGCCCAAAAAGAAGTGAGTTGGTGTAAAACAGAAAATGGAAGCTCCTAGGTTATTTCAATAAGCATTTAAAAACACTTTCTCAAGTTCAATGAGCACTTTTCCAATTCAAATCTGCTTGTTGAGTCATGGATTTTTGCCTTGTTATACCATCTTTCTATGATCCCAATGTGAGAGATATAGCTACTGGTTCTTTATTGTAAATTGTCATGCAAAGTCTCTATAATAAAACAAGTAATGGTTATAGCACTGAAAAATCATATTAAATACAACCCTTAAATCATTCAGATTCAAAAGTGAAATTTGCTTGCAAAGAAGAGATCGATAAGGGTTAATTCCATTAAAAGTTTAGGGACCAAGACAAATTAAATTCAAAACTTTGAAGAGCTATCACGCACAAAGGTTCAGAACCTTTCAAGATTTGGAGAACACGAGAAATGATGAATATAATGAGTAATGCTTTTCACCTCCCCAATAGACACAACAAAATCCATAACAATGCTAGGCAAGCCAAAGACAAAATATGACAATGCAATCTTAACAAATATGAAAGGGTACATAATATTGGATCATAATGTCTTCTTTTTGTGCCATAATGTGAACCCTTTAGTTTTAATGCATAAATGAATACAAGTTTCCTTCACATGATGCTAAATAAACACTACAAAATGATGATGCCAAATGAAAACTGCAAGTCAAAAACAATGCACACACCAGTCACGTGAACGCCAGAATTTCATGCCAGAGTGCCAAATTCTAAGTCTAGACTTATTGGATGTACTTCTACAGTAATGGAAAAATTCACTGAATGACCTTCAAAGAAAAAGACAAACACCCCTCACTTAACCCTTGGTTTGAAGTAAATGATTTATTTGAAAGCAGGAGGCTACCAAAATAGATCAAGTCTCAACATGAACATTTCACACAAGTGTCAGAATACACAAATAAATGTAGTCAAAAGGGTGAATGATGGTGGTTTTATGTATGACAATTTTAACCAAAGTTAATCAAAGCTCTTGCACAAGGGAAGACAAAAACTGCAAAAGTCGTCGTCCCTAATAATGAAAGGGACAAGACAAAACACAATCATTTGATCCCTCACACATAATAAGCTATATATGTTTCTCTCTAGTAAATGACGTGAAAAATGTGCCAATAAATGATGTGAAAACCAACTAATAGCTTCGAGCAGGCATCCTTTCTTACCTTGGTGATTGAACATATATAAGAAGAACCATGAACAAAATAGCTTACTACCTTAATCCATCCAATGAGTTTAGCGATATGATGAACCAAAGCGCCCACGAATGAGCTCACTAGCAACAAATCTCACATTAGAAATGGCTATGGCTACTTGGTCGGTGAAAGAGAGCGCCCCCACTCACTGAAATGTCATTGGCCATACATAGAAGCAGATAATAAAAAGAATGGATTAGAAGTTAATCTGTTTTGCTTAACGTAAAGACTCCCACTGCTATTTGCACTTAATATCACAGACTACGAAATCAAGATGGTTTTATATTTTTTAGAAACTTTGAAGCTAATGCATTTGGAAGGCACAAAGCAACAAACACAACCTTTACTAAAAACTTTCAGAAAGCATAGAGAGGACATACAAACTGTTTGATAGAATGCCTCAAAGAGACGTCATCCTTGCAGGACATGTATAAGAAAAATTTGAAGGAAATGCAACTATAATGCAAGTGGCAGGTGCAAGTAACAGAGAGGGCGTAAGGTGCAAGAAGATTTCAATCCCTTGTCATAAGAAACTTTTAAAGAACAAATTGTTGAGACAGCGTAAGAAACTTTCAAGCAAATGCAATTGATAGGTTAAAAAGCGAATTCCACAGCCTTCCACAACCTTTAAGTTTTTTTAAAGATTTTCAAGTTAATGCAATTGCGTAGGCATCAAACCGATTTCTACAATTTTTGAAAACTTATTGGCAGGTGTAAATATGTATTCCACAATCTTCGGCACGTGAACTTTTTCAGGGAAAAATATGGCTCGAGCAACACTGAAGGCAGGTAGCGAAACAAAAAAATGTGAACAAAAGAAAAACTTATTCTCCACACTTTTAATTATTGTTTTCCTAGCCAAATCAACTACATTTTTTATTGAATATGTCGTCTGAATGATCATGGTTGAACACAAAGCTACATAGCCTGATATCTACCTATTCTTTCGTAATTTGGACCGTGATTGTAGTCACTAGGAATTAACTCAGAGAGGTGGAAGCATGGTTGCTTGGGGTTCTACCAACTAAAAAGGTGGGTTGATTGTAATGTACTAACCAATACTAGCCAATTTTGTAACCATATATTTGGTCTATGCACTACCAGACACGAACTCCTAAACAACAAAATTTGCAAGTAATATTGACCACAAATTTTCTTTTTGTTGCCAGCTTCATTTATTCTATCAACAAAATCATTATGTCAATGCATCTGGCCTTGCATCATGATGTGATATAAATTATTCGCTTTTTTAAAACTGAAGATATCCTACATAAATCAGTTACTTGCAGTCCACACTATCGCCTGTGCTATTGTAGGATTTTCTTAGTTCTCGATCCCATAAGTCCAACAAAAGCCACATGAATCAAAGCATAAATGATCTAGTTGTTGCTTGGACTAATTTCAAATTCAAGCAGTATATAAAATTAACACATGCATGACCTCTTAGATTCGAAATAGTAGTTGGTTCCACATGAATGCTAATATGATATGCAATACCTAGATCATTAAAGACAATCAAACATTAACACAGATAAAGAAAAGAAGCAGCAACCTTTTTTTTTTTAAAAAGCTCATGGATAGCATAAAATGCATAAGATCTGTGAAAAGATAACACATCAGATGCCTCTGCCCTCCTTCTAGTGCCATTATGTGGATATCTAAAATATGCATATGGTCTTAAAAGAACTCCAACATACAACTATTAGTATGGTTAGTATTTTAAGACAAAGCAAACATTCAACATCCATATGAGATATTTCAACATGCTTCAAAATGCAAACAAATAACAAAATAATCAAAGCATATGAGAACATGAAGTATACCTATCCCATATTGGATTGGTGCTACTTTTATATGAAAAGTAGCCCTTTCCCAACCCTTGACAAGATCAATGATAAAAATTCCTTGAAGATGCTATGACAATGAAGATGGTGGATTAAAATGCATGAAATTATGGATACAAGACTTGTGCCTAAGATTGTGTCCCTAAAATGAGAAGAAAAGTCTCTTATTTATAGGTGAGATTGAGAGAAGGAGAGGAAAAATGGATGAATGTGGGACTAATCTTCAGCCAATGACAAGATTCCACTTGTCAAGATATGAGAGGATGAAGGTTGAGCACATTTTGGTCAATGTGCATGATAAATGCTATTAGGTGGCTTTTCAAATTTGAATGTTGGCTCATTGGAGGGAGAAGAAAGGGTCTTAAATGCCAAGTGGGAGACATGTAAGAAAGGAGTTAAATGCTTTGTTGGAAGGACACATTCCTTTTGGAGGGATTTTCAAATTTGGAGGAATATTCCCTTTTTTGATGCCATTTTGAAAGTAATTAAGGAATTATTAAATCAAAGAAATGATTTATTGGTGCAAGTTGCAAAATCTAGAGGATTTGGGTGATTAGGATTAAATTAATCAGGATTTGATTAATTTAATAGGAGATTAGATGATGTGACTATTTGATTTAGATTTATGGGTTGATTTAAATCAAAAGATGAGAAGAATATGATTTTAGATTTAATTAAATAAATATTTGATTTATTTAATCAAAGAGGATGATGTTAGACTAAATCAAATAAATATTAATTTATTTAATTTAATGGAATGACTTTAGAGATTTAATCAAATAAAAGATGATTTATTTAATTAAAGAGGGAAAATGATGATAAAGAGATGATTAAGGACGATATGGAATTAGTGAATCCGCATTAGATGCATGATGTCAATTTTACATGTCTACATTTTTCCCCTCTTTGAAGTAATGTACTTGTTGTGTTGGTTCAACGAATAAACTTGCGCGATCAAAATTAAAAAAAAAATTGATTTTTTCGGATGCCCCGGCGGAAAGAAGTATACTGGTACATTGCCCCTCGAGAGATCGAGCGAAAAGATTTGATTTGAAGGTCAATCTCTCGACAAAGAGGTTCAAGATGGACGTATGGATGGTTATGATGATGATGCAAATGAGATGGTTTTAAGATGCTTAGAATAACCAATCTATATTATCCTAAACAACTTAAATGATGATGATGTGACAATTCCTATATGATTATGCAATGGATGTTTTATGCAAATGTATGATTTATGAGATGCTTAGACTAACAGATCTATATTATGATGATGATCAATATGATATGATATTATGTGCAATATGTTGATGGTTTGTGGATGCAGGATGGATGCATTGACGATGATGATTAAATGTTAGTGCAGAGAGAAGAAAGAAGAAATGAGATGATGACAAAAGGATTCAACAAGCCAACTTTATTAGAGATGGATGATTTGCTTATCAGGAATTGGGACTTTAAAAGGGCTACTTACCTTATGTTTGATAACACATGTAAGCATGATGCATCAAGGTATAAAGAACCAGGATGGCGTTGTACCTAGTGTGATGGACTTTGAGTCAACAAACATATAGGATATTCTTGTTCACACTTGACATACGAAAACCTTGATAGGATGCACCTAACAAAGAAGTATTCACCAAGTTATATTACAAGAACATCCAACAAACATAACAGACAAAAAGATAATGATTGATGCCCCATTCCTTTCTCTCTAAATCGCTTTGATTAGACATCATCGAGAGGTCATTGGAATGAGCACAATAAGATAAATCAAAAAGAAAAGATCAGGCACACAAACAAGTCAATGTTCTTCATGCCTCTAGCCAAAGGGATTTGTTTTGTTTAGGATAAGAACCGAAATGATTGCCAATAGATAATGCCCATTATAGGAACATACATCCTAGGACATGTTAGTGGATGGCAGCATGTCGTTTTGTTTATCCATAGTGTTTTTCCAAAGATAATGCCCATTGTAGGAAGGATGCATCCTAGGACATGTTAGTGGATGGTGGCAAGTTGATAGGTTGTTCAAAAAGGCTATTGATATAAGGTTGATTGACATGTTTGCAAATGATCAAGAGTTTGATTTTGTATTTAAAAGTTTGTTGTTTCGATTTTGATTTTGCGTTTGAAGTTTGCTTTTACTGATTGTTGTGCTTGTTTCCATTTGTATTGCCAAAGGATGAAGGTGACAATTGTTTTATTATGGATGATTGATTTATTGCGTGAAAAAATGGGATGGATGGATTTTTTCAAATATTTGGATGTTTTTGATGTTTTAAATGTTTTGAGGTTGTTTTTGGTATTTTTGGGTTATTTGAATGTTTTTGGATTTTGATGTCTCGAGGGTTGATCAAATATTATCCTTGCCTACGTTTAAGCTCAAAGACGACATAGTTCAGACTCCATGTTTTTGTTGTTTTTTTTTACTTTTTTGAGTGTTTTTGGATTTTGATATGATTTTCTCCAACTACCTCCTATGTGGTCCCTAAGTAAACTTAAATAAGGTGTAATCATGACCTAGGACAAGGTACAACACTTTTAATTACACCAACACCCCCCCTCAAGTGCAACTTAGGGATAATGTACACAAAAGAAAACAATGCAAGATGGGTCTCGGCAACTAGAACATTGTTAGGTACCCATGTACACACACAATGCAATCTCTCACAATTGGAGAAAAGGAGAAAACACAGTGGGACAAAACTCCTCCCCAAAAGAGAGAAACAAACAAGAAACATGCTCTAGGAAGGACAAAACCTTGAGTGAGGAAAGATCCCCCCCATAAGAGAGAATGAAGATAGTCCATGCAACCCCCCCTCAATGGAGAGTCACTGCTCAAATGTGACAATGTCAAGAGTCCCCAATCTTAACTGAAGAAGAAGACAGAGTAGAACAATGTGAAGATTGATGTAGAGTGGACCAAGGATGATGATGAGTCCTCCAAATGTTGTTCCAAAAGAAATTCCAAACTGTGCAAAGCACTGATAGAAAGAATTAGGTACAACTGCAGAAGATGCCACATAGCTGGTGACTGAGTTGAATCTATCAACTCAAGAGTAATTGCAAAATCTGTCGATAAAGAACTATAGATGAATCCCCATTACAACAGGAATAAGGTCAAGACCAAGAAGACAACTACATTAGCATCAAATTGAATTCTTGTCAATGGCAGATTGGTACAATCTAAGTCTCATTGGAGCCATGCACAAATTGTACAATCTAAGTCTCACTGGAGCCATGCACCAATTCTCTGAATGTACAACCAAAATTATGAAGACAGGTAGAGTGCTTCCAAAATAGGAGTGTCTATATGGTGACTAGTCCATCTCACTAAAATGCGTGGGTAACCAGCCGCTGCATTCACTAAGTAGATATGAACTAACACTAGATATATAGATCAATCCAAAGAAGCATACAATATGACAGAGTACACTGAAATAGTAGATTGTGGCACTTTATTTTAGTGTGTTTACAACATTACAAAAAGAACTACAAAAACCATGATCATGATGCAAAAGTGCATGAGTAACTTTGAAGTGCTCAAAATGACCTTTCCAATGCCACAAGAATCGTGAAAATCAGAGGAACGACACAAAAGTTCAAAGCTTGGGAGTGCAACTGGACAATCTAACTTCAACAAGCAATAAATATCACCAAACAATAAAATTATGAAGAAACATCGGTACCATTGGAAATTTGAGATCGCCACCTTTCTGAAGATATTTCGTTTGCAATTTTTTTCCATCTGGAGCAAAAGTTATGCAAAAACAAAAAAAGGCCTAAAAGATGACCTTTACACTAACTGAGTGCAAAAATTAATGACTAAATGGGGTCAAAAATTAGGCTTTGGATGCCTAATATGACCACCCTTATTACAAAGTAAAAAAAATGTTGTAGGCTCACCACCGCCACTGGTGGCGGGTGGGCAGAGCAGTGATGGTGCCCCAATGGTCGAGGCACCCGCGAGCACCCCATCTACATCGCTCTTACAAAACTGCGGCTAAAAATTTGGTTGGCTTACAAAAAACAAAGTTTGAAATAAAACTTTATTAAATGTTGATTAAAATCCTTTACCAATGGACCAAGGGTACGTCAATGCCAATGAATGTACATTGATGGAGAGATAAAAACTTTCACCACTGACTTGACAGTGATGAAGAACTGGCCGATGAGAGTGAAAATGACTGCCAATTATCAGAGAATTGGTGATCGGCGAACAAAACTATCAAATCTGTAAAGACCGCATGATATGCAATGTGGAATAGCATGATTTGGATTCCAACCGACAAGGAGAAAACATCGATGAATGAGAATTAACGGTATCAAAAAATTTATACCACCAGCGATGAAGCCAATGAATTCGCCAATGAAGTGAGAGGTCAGAGAATGATTCTTACTGGTCGATGCAAATAGAAAACCAAGTACCTATCAATGAATGTCGATGCTAACAAAGGAGAGAGTGAACACTGGAGAATGGATGAAGATCCGTTGATGATGCCAAGCAGTGGAGTGAATGATGTAAGAGGTTTTGACCCACCGGTCTTGGCCAATGCAGCCAATGAAGTGATCCGATGATGAACCTCAGATCGTTGATTGAAAGGTCTCCAAGATAATGTCGATGAGGCATTGTGTCTTCTACTAAGCGATGGAGCTGAGAGGACACTTCAACTATTGGAGAACCGTAGAGAAAACTCAGATGGAGATTTGGAAGGAGTCGGCGGTCAACGTAGAGGGGCCAACAAATGAATGCCAGCAAAAGTTCATAAATGAGTGGTGAGAATGAACCGGGCGCCAACCATGAACTGTGTGGCTTGGAATATGCCAACCAAAAATGAGCAGACTGTCGATGTAAATGCAGTGTCAGAGATTATAAAGACAATCGAATGAATGCCGCTTTGAGTACCCAAGTAAGCCTTGCCCAAAAATTTTGACAGAAAGAGTAGTGGGATTGGCGAGGAAAGTCATTCAAAAAATGATGGATGTTGATCTAACCACCACATATTGTACTAGGTTGCGATGCATGTACCCGCCACCAACCAATGTGTGCCAAGAGCCCGATCATAATATGCAGAGAAAGGGTGAAATCTGACACAACTAACCAACCAAACCACTTTGTAGGTCTGATGACGCAGGAAAAGAATATTCACCCAAAGATGTCGATACAATAATTTCTACCCCAAAAATTTTTAAACAAATCGCAAAAAATATTTAACTAAAATATTTTTTTGCGAAAATAAAAAATTGTACCAATCTAGGAGTTACGTACGACCTTCGAGCAATTTTTTTTGTTTGCCTCAGCTTGCAACTAACATTGTCCAAAATCGACAAATTGGTAGTTGATCTTTAGGTTTTTGGGCCTCTCGGACATGATGGCAAGGTCTGTTTTGACCCAAACTGCCCCGAAAATATGGCTACCTCCTGAATCAGGCAACCAACACCCAACTTCAAACCTATGTAGATTTGGCCTCCAATGTCAAACTGGGACGAAACAAAAGGAAAATTTGATTCTCTCAGACACTCTAAATGCAATGGTGAGCTCAAATCTGATGTAAAAATCTCTAAAAAATGCACTTGCATTACAAGGCCAAAAATGGAACCCCCCAGAATATGGTATTTTTATCAAGAAAATACAAGATTGCACTCAAGATCTCCCCAAAATGACAATCCAAAGGCACTCCAATGGATCTGATACCATGTAAGAATTGGCTATGAAGGTAGCCACCCAAGATCTAGAGGCCTAATAGAAAGCACAAGAGAGATAAAAACAATATGACAAGAATAAACTATATTCTACCAATGATGCAAATAAAATGTGTTGTGCAAAGTACATAGGAGACCCCTTGGTTATATAGCTAAGGTGAGTACATAGAAGGGCATAATATTATGACAAGTGTCGTAATCTTATGACATGAGACAACTGTGAAAAGCTATCACTCTACTACCTAAAGTGGAAAAGTGATAATGTGATAATCACCACAAATGGTGGATCACCCACAAAAGGTGGAGAGGTAATCACATGATGTGTCCACGAAAGGTGGATGTGATAAAGTAATAACATGATAAGTCCACCAAAAGTGGAAATTCTCCAACTACCTCCTATGTGGTCCCTAAGTAAACTTAACTAAGGTGTAATCATGACCTAGGACAAGGTAGAACACTTGTAATTACACCAACAAGATCCTTCTTTGGAAGGATCAATTTTGTGAGAAAATTTATAATGGGGTTTGCAAAAATTGTCAAACCTCTTAATGAAATGATGAGAAAAGATGCAAAAATAGAATGGAGTAACGAGACTAAATCTTCTTTTGCACAAATTAAACAGTCAATATTTGAGGCACTAGTCTTGACCAGCCCATATTATCTAAAGCCCTTCTATATCTATTCTTTTACATCCAATCATTCATGTGCAACTATTTTAACACAATGAAGAGGCAAGGGAGATGAAAGGCATATTGATTTCATGAGCTCCCCATTCAAAAATGAAGAAGTTAGGTATCCTCCCCTTGAAAAGCAGGCCTTCACATTAGTGCAAGCAGTAAAAAAGTTCAGGCATTACATCCTTCAGAGTCAAGTCGTCGCCATAGTTCTTAATTCAGCTATGAAGTCTCTCCTTATCCAAAATGAATTGGGGGAGAGAAGAGGAAAATGGATGGCCATTTTATAGAAGTTTGATCTAGAAATCCATCCAATGAAGCTCATCCGAGGATAGGGCTTATCTAAGGCTATGGCAGATGTTGACAAGAGTATCACTTGCCAGCAGTACACAGTGCAGTCATTCACAAAGGATCCTTGGTACACCAATCTGATCTTCTTCCTCCTTAATAATAGGTGCCTAAAGGGGATGAATGCTACTCAAAGGAGAGCATTGAGGATGAAGAGTGCTCATTATATGCTTAAAGGAGGATCCTTATACAAAAGAAATTTTGAAGGAGTTCACCTACATTGTTTGGATCAGTAAGAAGCCAAACATGTTATTGTTGAGTTTCATGGTAGACATGGCACGGGGCATGGATCTGTTGATTCCTTGGCCCATCAAATTCTCAGATCAAGCTACTATTGGCCCCACATGTTTTGAGATGCACACTGACATGTCAGGACATGTCACACATGCCATACCTCTGCATCCAAGGAACATAATCCAACAATTCATTTACAATCGGTGTACGAGGTAAGACCATTCGCCCAATGGGCACTACATTTTGTAGGGGTTATTAATCCAAACTCTTTTGCAGGTCATAAATTAATTTTGACAGCAACTAACTACTACACACATTGGACCGAGGCTCAGCCCTACAAAAATAGCACCACATATGTGGTCATCATATTTCTTAATGAAAGCATCATAACCAAATTTGGAGTACCATTCACCCTGGTATGTGACAATGGCCCTGCTTTCTCTTATGCTAAGTTCATTCAATGGGCCTATGAACATAAAATTATCTTGAAGTATTCATCTAATTACTACCCTTGGGGAAATGGAGTAGCAGAGTCTACCAACAAGAACTTGTTGGAAGTGATAAAAAATTGCTAGAAAACAACCCTAGGGACTTGCATACCCAGTTGAGATTTTCCTTATGGGCAGATCAAACTCGTATTAAAGCCGCCCTAGGAAATTCACCTTTTAATTTAGTCTACAGCCAAGAGCTAGTCTTCCCAATGCATTTGTAGATACATGTTCTCAGGTTTATGCAGGAATTTTATTCAAAGGATGATCTGATAGAGGTTAGGCTAACTAATCTTTTAACCATGGAAGAACGAAGAGACGCTGCTTTACAACAGTTCTTTAAACATTAGGTTGTCGTCAAACATTGGTTTGAAAAAAGAGCCAAAATAAAGGCCTTTAGGATATTAGATCTTGTGTTGCTATGGGATAAAGCTAAGGATAAAAAAGGAGACCACCAGAAGTTTGAAAAACTTTGGTTGGGTCCATATCAAATAGTTGAGATCCTAGGTGAGAATGCTTTTTGCTTGAGCACCTTAATAGGAGAACCTGTTCCATTGCCTGTCAATGGTCAATTTCTCAAGCATTACTTTGGTCCATTAGGGTTTGATTTTCTGATTCGTTATATTATGTGTAATTAGTTGTTCTTTTGTTTTGGGTGTCTTGTTTGTTTGCTTTTTTTTCTTTTTTTTAAATTTCTTTTCTTTCTTTCGGTTGTTTCTATTTTTGTCTTGGTCTTTGGGGACCTTCATTTCTATCCATTTTGAAATGAAGGCCGGGTTATTATTCAAATTATGTTGTAGGCACTAGGAAGAGAAATTGATTTAGGTATTTTCAGGTATATATGTTGAAATATTTCATTCTAAACTTGTGTCTTATGATTATTTTAACAATGGTTTGAAAAGTTATGAAGAATAAGGTATATTGTAAACAATCTCATGAACTATGATTGAAGTCTGTCACAAAATAGATAAAACATCTTCCTATGTAAAATACCTATTTATCTTAGGATGGTTGTATCTTCGATTCAAGTGAAAAATCTGATTCCCAACACTGTCATAAGGTCCACTATAGTTCTCAACCCACATTTTAGATCAAGTATATCTAAGTATTGAGAAAATTTAATAAAGAATTCCCACCAGTGAAGCCTATAAAAGAAAAGAGAAAAAAAGAACCATTGAAAGAAGGAAAACTCAATACCAAATGGGTGATTCAAGTATCTCTATTGGTGCTATGGATGCCTGTCTAGCAGTAGAGCAATGCTTTGAAAGAGCTAGAGGTATCTTCATCGGGGCTATTAATAACTAACTGGTAGCAGAGCAATGGCCTAGGATTTTATTGCATGACAGTTAAAGGATTCAACCTATGTAGCTTGGATCTTAGGTGTAGTTGTTCAGGGCTGGAGAAAGTTTTTTTATGAAGAAAGATGCACCATATATGCACACACTCAGATTCAAAGTAGTTCATGTTGATATACATCTGAGATTCCAGCTCAACCTTACTCAATATATCTGATCCTAGTTAAGTTAGCATGATTCATAAACCAGAGGTTTTGGGTGACTAAATTATTCAGTATCTTGAAAATGGGTAAACCATTTTCCCAGTTGAGTCGCCATTTATTATGCTTTGCATAACCACCCCATGTTGTTTTGGATCAAAATGGGTCCCCCTTGTTTTTGTTATGTCCTTGGTGTTTTGTTTGGATCTTAGGAGTTGTTTGTTTTTCTCCTAAGTCCTTGTTTCTTTTGGCCTGGTGGAAGCAGAGTCAAAATGGAAATTGGACTTAGAACTTTTGTAAAGTTCCAAGTCTAGATTCGGTCCCAGTTCCAGTCCTGCCCTTCTTCCTTGTTCTTTTCGTTGTCTTTTGGTTTGTCTTGCGCTCTTGGGTTTGTTTCTCCCTTGAGTCATTTTTCCTTTCCTTGTGTTTTGTTTTTGCTCTGGCAGAAGCAAAACCAGAATTGGAAGTGAACTTGAAACTTTGTAAAATTTCCAAATTATGTTTCCGTTCTAATCCCACTCCCACTCGCTTGCTTTGTGTTTGTTTTTTTTGGTGTTTGGGTCGGGTTCAGTTTTAGTTTTGGTCCCATTTTCCATTGTTTATGTTGTCCTTGTCTCGGTTTTGTTCCTTTTTTAGGAACGAAACCAGAATCGGAACCAGAATCAGAACCAAACTTGGAACTTTGCAAAAGCTTTAGTTCCTATTTTGGTTCCAATTTTGCCCCTATTTCCCTTTGTTGTCTGTCCTTGCTGCGGGACCAAAACCGGGTTTGGAGTTGGGTAAGAGACTTGTTAAAGGTTTCTTGTCCTGTTCTAGATCCGCATTCGCGTCTGCCCTGCCTTTGGTTTCCACATGAGTTGACTGTTCATTTACGTTGTTTGCTTTGCCTCTTATCAACCACATTTATTGCCTTAATTGTAGCTTCCTCACACACGTGAAATGATTTTAAAACCTTAATCGAGGTTAATTGGCTAATTATCTTTGTTATCTAAGTTGTTTGAGTGAACCAGAGCCAAGATAACTTCGAGAGGAGCACGATTTGATTGTGGAGGTGCATTGGTGAGTGAATTCTTATCTAGTTTCAGCCTTTCTTGTTGGCATTTCGAGGTAGGTTATTTTCCCTATCTTTTCCCATTTGTGTTTGTCATTTTTTGTTCGTGTTCTTGCTCATCGTGTTCTTGTGCGTTCATAGGACCTTTTCTTGTGAATCTTAGCTCGTTCCTTTATGTCTTTTTGGTTTCATTTTTTCTTTTTTTGTCTTTCTATTTGTTTATTTTCTGTTTTGCTATCGTTTTCGTGGCAGCTCCATTCTGTCATGCCCTAGTTTCTAACAAGGGTTTCATTTGATGGGGTCCTTTGTGATTTAAATGTTTTAAAATCTATTTAGAGACCCCTCTGATCTTACTTCCATGTTGGTTCAGTGATTTCCATGTTGGATTTTTGATGCTCTAATTCTATGATTCAACGCGTCATGCAAACTAGGGTTTGCTCGATGACCTTTACAAATATCCAGCCCTAGAGTTAAATTTGCTCTTTATTCGGTTAAAGGGTGAGGTTAAGCCCCTTTATTTGAGATTCCCATATTATCCCATGTGACTGAAGTCCTTAAGCTCATGTGACCACCTCTTCAAGAAATTGCTTCATTTTAAGTATTAAACTAGCGGAAGCAAACTCGAGAATAAACTCATCTTGTAAGTGTTTGCATTGGGGTTCATTCCCAAAATGATCCTGCTTTCGATTACTATTGACTTTGGTCTTCACACTTTCCCTTTAGCGGAAGTGAAACCGAAGTGGAGGTCAAACTTGGAACTATCGATTGGTTCCAGAATCGATTTTCGTTCTGATCCAAGTTTCGATCTCATCTTGGTTCCAGTCCCGATCCCGCCTGTGTTCAATGGTTTCCTGTTCCTTATTCTTTTGTGACTCTACTTTCGATAAATATGAAATTTGACTAAGTATGAAATTTTGTCCTGAGGAAGTAGAGGATGGTATTAGATGATGTATTGACTTTCATGCTTTTGCTCATCTAATACAGGGTTTTATTGCAGAATTAGGAGATGTTAGGAGCATCGAAGGAGGCTTCTCAAAGAATCCAACCTACAAAAAGTTCAAGCTAAGGAGCTAAGCATAAGAAAATCAAGGTGGAACAACTCCCATATACTCTGAGGTATAAACATCAAACTCCTACCATCATTGCTAGCAAGGTGGACTCGGATTGGGCATATATTATAGATAAAAACTTGGGCCCATCAATTATGAAGAGTTGTATGAAGAAAATTTCAGTGAAGAGGTCACAGGAAGAACATAGAGGATTGTTCAATTAGGTTTGGCACATGTTTCCCCCTTTCCCTTATTTGTCCAATGCCCAAAGTTGATACTCACTGCAGCTCGAGCCTACAATCCTGCTACCAGACAATGTGTGGACTTGCAGGGAAATATTATCATTGACCTTACACCACAAATGATAAGGTTTATGTTCAATGCACCTACTCCACAGAGCCCTAGGCAACTTAATGAGGCAAAAGCTCTACAGCTATACAGTAATAAGGAGCCTAGTTTGAATCACATGAATAAGAACTGGATGAGGGTGGAGAAGAAGTCCCTAGCTAAGCTTCTTGATTAGCCTAAAAGATTAGAATTCTACAAGGAGATCGAAGATATAATAATGATGCTCTCCAAAGTGTTTCAGAAGAGAGATTCCTCCCATTTCAAAGAGTGGATGTTTCCTTTCATTTAGACTATCCTAGATGGCAGGCAACAATTTGATTGGCCTATGATTGTGTTAGAATGCATACACAACCAGATGCTTAGAGTGAGAGAAACCAAGAGTTTCTTTATGACCTCTTATGTGATTTATGCAACTGCCAGAAGGGGCATCTTTCCTTGATTGAATGTAGTGGCCATATTGGGAGAATCCCAAGGACAAAAAAATGTGTGGGATCACTATGATCAGCTCACCTTGCAGACTTCTAAATCACACTTTAGAAGAGTTAATGATGCATTTTTGTATGTTATCATTAACCGGCTCACATGAGATGCAGGCTAAAGAATTGAGCAGGGATGCTATGGCCTTGATTTAGAGTGGGGAAATTGGTATATCCAGTACCCATATTTACTTATTTTAGGCTGGCTAGTTTTGATGGCCATCCTCATCTACTCCCTAGGTGTTGTAGCAACAGGATTGTCCTGATGGAGTTTATTTATCAAGCTATAGTAGTCAATCTCAAATTTTCCAATAAGCATAAGACTGGCTGCCACAAATTCACCATGAAGTTGGGTGAGTATAGTTGTGAACACAATGTGGCAGCCAAGATAATCTATGATGATTTAATCCACTTGAGGTTGGGTTTGTACATCTCTATGAAGCATTTTGATCCCAAACACAAGATGCAGGCCTTGCTTCCTACTGTTTTTGATAAACACTTCAATCTGTTGGAAGACTTTTGGGTGGATCTACAAGATGACTATGATCTGAGAAGAAGAAACTATGAAAGATTGCTTATCCCACTCAAGGTTGAGTATGGGATAAAGGAGGACATTCTTGACACATTGTCAGATGATGGGGTAACTTTGGATCCCTAATATGATGCTAAAATTATAGGCACCGAGGACTTAGATCCAGTAGATTGGAATGTAGAGGAGTCCATAGATATCAACCAGATTGCAAGGCCAGTCTTGGATAGAAGCATCCAATGGGTGGTTATGAGGATCAAGGAGCCAAAAGCTTAGAGCTCTAAGAAGAAAAAGGATACAGGAACCACCCAAGGGTATAAGAGAAAAAAAAAGAGGAATGGCTCCTAAGGAGCCCTTAGAGTTTTCCCCTCCCAATTTTGGGGAGGAGATTGAACCTGTAATCCCTGCTCAGGATCTTCTTGAGGCACATGGAGAAAAGGCCACAACAGAACCTGGCGCCTCAACAACTGCTCAAGGTGAAACATCAACTCGACCTCTTATCATAGAGTAGCCAAGTGGAGAAATGCTTATGGGAACTCTTCACAAGGAAGTTGAATCCTTGAAGGAGAAGGAACCTAAGATTGAGATTCATGACATTAAGACAAATTCTGATGCTACCCCATCTGACAGGGAGACCTATGTGGCTGCATCCCTTAATGTAACTGAGGATGCGAGAACTGAGCATGTTTTGGCAGAGGAAGATCAATGGAAATTGTTTGAGGATGCTAAGAGAGAAGCAGATTCCAAGGCACAAGCTAAGGAACTGGACAAATAGAAGGAGATTGATGCTAAGGCACAAGCTGATGCATTAATTAAACAACAAGAATTTGAGGCTAAGGCTAAGGCCAAGGTTGATGAACTGGCTAAGCAACAACAACAAAAAGAGAAGGAACTCAAAACTAAAGAGGAGAGAGATAAATTGGAAATGTTACAGAAGATCCATGATCTTGAGGAGGATAAAGCTAGACAGAGGAGAGAAAGAGAATCCCTTGAGGCTAAATTCAAGGTTGTTGAGGAAGCCCACAAGAGGAAGGAAGAGGAAGAATGCCTACAAAGGGAAAAAAAGGCTAAAGAACTTGCTCTACATGAACAGAAGTCTAAAGAGGCATGGGACAAGGTCAAGGAGCTTGAGAAACAGAGAGACCAAATGTATGAGGAGAAGAGGTTGGAAGAAAAGCATTTGAAAAAGGAATTAGAAGCTAAAAGGTTGTAGGAGCAGAAGGATAAAGAGGAAGTTGAGAGACTTGCACAAGAAGATGCACAAAGGGAACAACAGAATGTGCAAGAGGTTGATTCTCAACAAAGAACCACCATATTGCAACCATTATCTTCTACCACTACTGCCTCTTCTTCAACACAAGTGGTCACTACTCCTGTTGCTCCTACATGGTTAAAACTTGATCTTGAGAAAAAGAAGATAGTTCAACCTCAACCTCTCAATTGGGATGTGATGATGAAGGATATAGAGAAGAAAAGACCCAAGAAGAAGGCCAGAGTTCTTCATTCCACCAGGCTCATGGATGCAGGAGAGATTGTTGTTGAATGTGCAATTCGAGTGGTGGATAAGGACATAGAAGACATGCAAACAATTAATTACCAATTGGGCACTATCAATTTGGGGAGACCTACAAGGAACCAACAGATGAATCTCATTGATATTGTAGCATCCTCCACCAAATCAAGAATCATCAAAGATAAGCAAAGGAAGGATGAACTTAAAGCCCAACTGGAACAGTTACACAAATTCTTGAAGGATGTCTCCACTCCGATCTCTCAACAAGTTGCTACTCCAGAGACCCCAATCCTACTAAGCAAGAAAGAAGTTGATGACTTAGTACAGATGAGGAGTAAGGTGGGGATGCTTGATAGGTGGATTGATAGACTCAATCAAGAGATTGGTGAAGTGTTGGCTAATAGTTTTAAAGTTCATGAAGGAGCACTTGATTTGGTAGAGAATATGAATCAACATGTTAAGGTCTTGGAAAAATAAGATGAAGAATATAGGGAACATGACAAGAAACTGAAGGACATCAGAAAGGTGCCTAAGTCAACTCTTCTAGAGCAGTCAGTTCTTGAAGAGGATAATATACATAGATTTCATTGAGAAGACCTTGAACATAATTCGATTCAGATCCAAGTTCATCTATGAGCATAAGAATGAATTTCAAGAAGCTAGTAAAGACTTGAAATAAGAAATTGATGATTTGGAGGGAGTGGTTGCTATTCTGGTCAATGTGAACATCCCAGTCAAAGAAGGTCTTCCTTTGGATAAGTTGAAGGAGAAGTGGAGCAACAGATTTGAGGAAGTGATGCAAAAATAAGATGATGGAGAAGACTTGTTGTTGGATAGGCTCATGGATATCAAAGAAGAAGAAAAAGTTGCTATGAGGGAATTAATCAAATTGAAAGATATGCAAGAATTCACCTCAGCCGAGTTGAAGAGAATCAAGTTTGAGGATAATTGGTTAGATGGGCCTAATCTGGAGATCCTTCAACAAGTATTCTCCAGTTATGATGAGTATCTCCTTGACCAATCAACGCATGAGTGAGATAACATTCTCTTCTTGACAGACAACTTCCTCTCCTCTCCTATTTTGTAGGGTTCTGACATGAGTTGAAATAAAAGCTCTCATCCACCAGTTCTACCTTCTTCATTGGGTGTTAGATTTTGGACAATAGGGCAATCAATTGTTGAATTGAAGATCAGCCAGTCTAGTTCCTTCATGTAGTTTTGGTTCCTTGATTTGTGGATCTGGGTTTTTGATTGAGAGAAACTTATGCATGGCTCGCCTATATGTACTTTTGGACTCTATTTTGTAGAGGTTGGCTGATTGAAGAAGGATTAGCCACCTGATATGATAGCAGGTAGGAATCATAGTCTTAGGATTTCATAAGTTTTTAGCAAGATACTTTGAAAGTTCTGTTGAACTTGGATACCTTTTTACAGTTTTATATAGTTTACATGTTATTGTCAAGTTTGGATCTCTTTGATAAGGTTAATGAATCATAATCAATTTGTATGCTAGTGAGTTGTTGTGCCTAAATGTTTTCTATATAATGCAAATCAATAGGGGAAATTGGATTTTAAGATTATTTCATTAAATAATCTGTGAATGGAATTGTTTTTATGTCTATTTGATCTAGTTTTAGCAATGAGTGAGTGATTTGTTTCAAATCTTGAAGTGAAGTTTTAGTGAATGGTTGTGATTGTTGAATTAGCACTATGAATGTGTGCAGTGGTGTATATTATTCTATGAATTGCATCATGTCATGGTTTTGGTTGGATAAAGAAACACTCATTGCTAAGGTGCATGTCTAGATGTTAAGAATTTTTATTCATATTTTGTTGTTTTGAAGCCCTGATTTATCTTTTTTCCATTTATTTACACCCCCCCAACATAGGTTAATTGATCTGATGCAGTTTGTGTTCCTTATTACCAGCAAAGGCCCCTTGAATATTACAGTTACATTGGCCATTGAGTAACATCAGCACAGTTGAGAACCAACTACCAGGACCTTGGGAGTTAGATTACTTTATGTTATCTTTCTTTTTCAGTAGAAATAGGATAGATATATTTTGTTTACTGTTGTTCTATTGTTTTGACCATCAACAGAGTAATTTCAATAGCATAGCAATACTTACAAACTCATTATCAATATCTCCATCTCAAGCATCCTATTTAGATAGTATTAGTACAAGAGATCATCAAATAGAAATTACTAAGCCACAAGCTAAAACCATCCAAAAATATGGTGCCCAAATATCTAATTAGAAACTAACCTCAAATCTCAATATGAGTTCATAGGCTAAAAATAGTCCATATTCTTTATACCTATCATAAGTGCATTATAATAAGTATCATAAGTTTTTGGTATCATATATGCTTTTATATTTCCAATACAAGAGGCCCAACTTATAACGGTACTAAATTTTGATCTAAGAGGTTGTTGGGGCTCATTTTTTAAAATTGTAGAGCTTGAAAAGATCTACACAATGGGTATTCCTAGAAACGATGTCGAACAATCTAAATTTTTTATTGTTCCAAAAAATAGTTTATAGCCTAGAAATTAAGATTTTATATTTTATAGTCCAAATATTGTATTCTTTATATACTTGATATTAGGAGTGAGGTTGGGATACCTTTCCTCACAAGATTTTTTAGCTTTCTAACTAAACATTGTTTTTCAATTGATGAGGAAAATGGGATCTATGTAACTCAAAATATAGAAATTCTCTAGATAGTTGTGTATGTGGATAAAAACCATAATATTCCTTGTTGCTCTAATTTGGGTAGACTTTATTGTTCTAGGTCTAGAGCACATCTACAAACTCACTTTTTATTTACACACTTGATCTATGATGATCTATACATTATATCATATGAAATCTCAAAAAATAAACTACTGGGCCCAATGATGATCTTGTTAGGAAATATGTCCTAACCTTGCATCCTAATGTTAAGACCACAAAAAATATATTTTTTGGGCTATAAAGGCCTTTTTTGGCCCTAAAAAATATTAGAATGGGTTATAACTAGCAAGCTAGTAATAGACATGTAGATCTCTTCAAGCTCTACAACTAAAAAGGATCTAATCAAATTTTTGGATTAAAATTATCATCTCTCAAAGTTAGGCCTCCCACATTAGAAATGTAACAATATTTATGACACATAAGAGAGTTATAAGAGGGAATTATACTTATTAAAAAAATCATGATGCATGTTATGACACATCATAAGACACATTTGAATAGAGGTAATGGAGCTAAATGAAGCACCAAAGTTGGTGAGTCGATTGTAATGAGCTTATGGTAGGTGAAAAGAATATACTATTTTTAGCATGCAAACTCATATAGGGGACTAGGCATTGGATTATTAACTAAGAATTTAAGCAATATATTTTGGGTAGTTTTATAAAATGGTGTCCTAATTACCATTTGATGGTTTCATGTATTGTTTTTCCTATTTATTGGGTGCTTGAGATGAACATTTCATAGTGAGTTTAAATGTAGGTATCGTTATGTTGCTAGAATTTATCTAAATCTCTTATTGGTGATACTCTTATTGAAAATATTAGACTTTGCAAGTGTAATGTAACCATTGATTGGTTAATAATATATTGAGTTGGTTTAGAGTATGGGGTTCATCTCTCAAAAGGGATTTTCCTATGTAAATCATTGTGTTATGGTATATTGCTTTTGTGTTTATTTCATTATAACTATGATTTATTTAATGTTTGCACATACATCTCATTTATAGTAGTGTAGGAAATGTATTATACAACTTTTCTTCTTTTCATTTGGTATTAGACCCTGATGATCTCAAATTCTAGGTGTTAAGGATAAGGGATTTTTGTGAAAGGAAGTGAGGAATGCAAAAATAATACCTACACTAAAATTCTAAGGAGAGCATTGTGCAAATTTCAATATTTTTCACAATTACAAAAAATAAAAAATGTATATTAACAAAATAAATAATATTGCATAACACAAGTGTACATGAGGAAAGCCCTTTTTAGAGAAAAACCCTCTACTTCAAAGAAACCCAATGTATTATTTAGTACACAACATAGTACAATACACTTGTAGATAAAACATTCTCAAGAGTATCACCAACCAAATATTTGGAGGAATTTCAATAACTTAACGATATTTACAAAAATCTACACACAACCTTTATCTCAAGCACCAAATATAAATGATCTACAATACATGAAACCATCAAATGGTAATTATAAAAACATGAGTTAAAACCATCCAAAAATTAGTGCCCAAAATTAACCCCAATTAAAGATACTTCATAATGTTTCATAACATTTTTCATAATTTTATCAACAAGTGTGATCTCCCTTTACAAATATTTTATGTGTCCAATAATTTTATAGATTTTATATATGCAAACTTCTAGAGGCCATAAATTTTCATCCAATGGGCCAATTAGGGCTTTTCTTAATTGTAGAGATTAGAGAGGCCTACATAATAGGCACCCCCATAGGTGGTGTTGAACAATCGAGAATATTTATTTTAGCCAAAAATCAACTTTGACTTGCCTAGAAATTGAGTTTTTAAATTTTATATCCAAAATTGCAATTTTTGTAATCTTAACATTAGGAGCAAGGTTAATACACATTTCCCAATACTCTCCCACTTCTCAAACACCTTGCAAGAGAAAAGGGAGTATCAATACCATTGCCTAATTTCTAGGAGACAAGAGTCCCATAGACTCATAACACCACCTAAAATTTTCTATAATCATTGGCTTTGTCAATGCATATGTAATATTCTACAAAGCCTCAAAATTTTTTAGCATCACACTCCCATCCTCTACCATATCCAAAATAAAATGGTGATAGACATTAATATGCTTCATCCTTGCATGAGAGGTCGGCTTCTTTGCTATACATGTGAGACTATGAATATCACAATAAATTGTAATGGCTCCTACCGCTAGCCTA
>VDFB02353493.1:66815577-66838382 GCA_007258455.2 Sequoia sempervirens
TTTGAGCAAATGGATGTTCAAACTTAATTTTGTATGGAGACTTAGGAGGGTATATACAAAAACCTAAAGATTTTTAGTTAAAGGAGAAACAATACTTGGTTTACATATTGATACTATCTTTATGGTTTAAAACAATGACCCTAGATTTGGTTTAAAAAAATTGATTCATTTATTTTGAATTTGGGCTTTGTGAGAAGTGAAGAAGATCACTATATGTACTTTAGATGTATTGATGATCATAGACTAATTATTTCATTATTTGAGGATATACTATTTTTTAGCAACACCAAGGATATGATTAGTGAGATGAAATATCAGCTTTTCAAGTGCATTTCAAATGAAATTTTTAATTTGGGGTAGCAAATGAAGGAAAATAAAATAAATAAGGTGAACATATGTTTGGGATTTATCCACCGGTAGAAATTTGTAATATTTTGAATGGTAATAAGATTCAATCTGGAACATAATTCCTTAACCAATTGACATGAAGATGAAACATTAGATATAATTCCCAAGAGTTAAGATTATTTTAAGTATATGTCTGTTTTCTTTATGTTGTACAGGAAGTTCCCCGAATGCTTTGTAATATGTAGGCCAATAATACAAATAAAAAGAGTTTAGAGTAGGTTTATGCCTAATCTTGGTTGAGAAAATTGGAATTATGTGAAAAAGGGTGTTAAGATATTTGCATGACACTTTTAATTATTGTTTGGTTTATTTTTTTACTAATAGTGTGGTTAAGATATTGGAAATGCAAGGTTTGTTGATGCAGATTGGAAAGGTGACTTGGAAAGTCAAAGGTCCACTTTGAGATGCGTGTTTACTTTGTTTTAGGTTCAATGAATTGGATGAGTAAGAGGCAGTCCATGGCCAATTTATACACTATTGAAGAATATTGTATGACTATTACCCATGTCTCTAAAGAGGTATTTTGGTTACAATTTTTTCTACATGTACTGATTTTGATTGTAGGACTATTCAAATTGATTGTGGTAGCCATAATGTAGTTTATTTTGGCTAAGAATCTTATGCATCATGCATATAATATGCATGTGGATGTACAATACCTTTTTTTTAGGAAATGATTGCTAATTGACATATCAAGCTGAAGAATATTGAAACTTAGAAGATTTTTTTAGACTCACTAAGCTTGTGATCACATAGAAGTTAACATGGTGTAGGGATGTCATGGGTCCCATTCTTATTACTTAGTAGACTTTATGTATTCCTATGGATGCATTTACAATGTATGATGTCAAGTGAGAGTATTTTAGGAGTAAGGTTCCATAAACCTTGTAAATATTATGCATTTAATTACTCCTAATATTATTTGTAAATGATTCATACGGGATGAGGGATTCACCATCAACAATAATTACTTTTTACCATCAAGGTATTATAGGTACGGTAATTAATTTTTATTAAGGATCAATAACTAACTTTTTATCTATAGTTATTTGATGTTTACTAGAAGAGAATCGTAGATTTTATGTTGGTTTTGGGTTCCCAACTTCCCATGAGATTATTTTGGATAATTTTCATGGTTTTGGATGGTTATAACACCTCCACATGAAGATAGAAACCACCTTGTGAAATAGGAAACATTAGTTTTCCATGTGTAAGAGGTGATTAATGGGGTTACAATATATTTTTTATATAATAAATTATTGGATTTATTTGAGGGAGGAATTGAGATATGATAACCAACTTTGAAACCCTATTTAGAGGGTGAAAATGCTACAAAATTAGGGTTTATGGTGATAGGAATGTAACATTATGAGTTAGAGTGAAAACTTTGTTTGCAAGTGCTAAAGGAGTAAAGAATGAAGAGAAAGGTAGGATTGCATGTAATCTCTATTCTTGAAGATAATATGGTATTGGGCCTCTCTTCTTTGTGGAGCTTTTTTCCCAAAAGGGTTTATCCATTTAAACACCATGTTATGTGTTTTTTCTTCTATTCCATATCTCCTTGCATTGCTATTTTACTTTATTGCAACATTTATTTGGTTATGTACTATTTAAATCATATTTATAGTTGAATTTGGAATTCCATAAATAGTGTTCACCTTCATTTCTAATAGGGATGTCCTTAGCATTTGGATAATGAGGTACTAAAACCCTTATGGGAAAGTCTACTAAATTGTTGGGAATTGGTAAGGCAAGGTTGTTGGGAATTGGGGGGATATTTCAAGATGGTTGAAATTAGTACAAGATTTATGGATGGGGCATGAAGTGCAGATAAGGTAAGATTAATATTATCAAAATAATGATTCGATATTTTTTCCATGTTCCTATCAAGATCAAAGGAGGGTGGAGGAATTGGAAAGGATGGGAGATGATGGGTAGAAATTTAAAAATGGCCAAGGTCAAATATGTAGAAACAATGGTTATGTAATATTTTTTTCGCAAATTGGTGCCTTGAAGCTTTAGAAATGATGATTTTATTTTGTAGAGACGATTTCATTTCCTCCCATTCATCAAAAATATGGAAGAGGCTCCTTTGGTTGATGATATCAATAATCGAGGTTTTTTGCATTTTCTTTCTCATGTGTCATGATTTGATAAAGGACTTTGTAAGCTAACCAAAATAAAGAGAATAAAAGTTTCTTTTTATCAAAGATAACCCTATGATTATAAAAAATGTGGTTCATAAGAAAAATTTATGGCCAAGACTAGTAGAAGTCTCCTCACCTCATGGTATGTATGAATGATGAAGGGGCTTCTAGGAGTCATAACTTTTGACTCATAAGTTCATTTGGGCTCAAATTTTATAGGGAAATACATTATGAGGAGTTGCTTGGATTTCCAGCAAGCTTAGCTTGATTGGTGGCCATTTCAACATTTTTTAGGGCCAAAATATTTTATCTGGCCCTCAAAATCATCTTTTACTATTTTTTTGGGTCTTACATTTCATAAATTCTAGATCTCTTTATATGATCACAAAACACCATCTAAATTAACAAATGTTCTATGAATATGCTCCATTATTCTACACAAATACTTATTTCTCTCAGCCTATTAATGGGTTCATGTGATCCTCTTGAAGAAGTTTGAGGTGGGATCATCCTACCATGTATATAAGTTATTTAGGACAATTTTTCATGTCTATTTTAGTTTCTATTTCTTTTATGCTTCAATTTTTGTCCCATTTTTGGCTTGCATTATGTCTTTCTCTTATTGTTTTTGTTGTGCTACTTTTGAATTTTTGGCCTAAAGGATAAGATATTGTTCTTGTTGGAGATTATAGGTTCCTCTATGTTCTTTTCAATCCTTGACCCCAATTGGACCTATCTATGGACTTTTGTTTAAAACCTCTTTTTTTTTCAACCATTGAATTGACATACATCATTGTGTGTCAAATTACTCTATCGTGTTATCTTGTCCAACTTGGAAATGTTAAAATATCTGCATTGTTTAGTCTTAGTCACAAATATCCCTAATTATTCTCAAATGTTTACTCACCAAATTTTTATCATATATTTATATTTATAGTCAAATTTATAAGTATTCAAACTCGTTCTCCTTAAGTGTCACATGTTTTCCATGCCAAGTTGTCAATGCTATTCCATCTCCATAATTTATGTGAGAATATTATTGCACTTGATTAGATTTTTGTTAGAGGTGATATAGGTTTTGAGAGAGTATAATATTAAATGTATAAGCATAAGTCACTCTTAATAATTTGAAATATGCTCACAATGTTTTTGCAATGGTTATAGTTCCAAAGGAGCTTTAGTTTGATTCATAGTTTGTGGTAAAAAATTTCTATTAAGATAACTCCATTTGAAAATATTAAAATGATTTAATTTAAAATTTAACTTAATTTACAAAAAAATTTAGCTTGGTGAAGGATGGTATTTTAACATATTTTAATATGGTGCATTTTGATCAATGAGAAAATCCTATACAAAGTTGTTCATGCAAAGTTGTTCATGCAAAATATAATTATTTTTTAAAAGATGTAAGTTGTAAACTATGTTGGCACTTTTCATAGTTCACCAACTTCACAAAACATTGAAACTCTCCTTTTTTGTCCATTTTAAAAGTTAGAGAACTCTTCAAAAGGCCAAAATATATTCTTTGATAATATTTTTATGGTTCATCAAATCTCTAATCACCAAAATTCTCTTTGTCAATGTTTTTTAGTAGTGAACCTTCCTTATTGACCAATATCTTGGTTTGAAAACTTCCCATTTAATCAACAAGAAAAAAGGATAAAAAAGGGATAAGTACTCTTGGGTTACCCTAAAATAGTGAAGACTCATTAAAATTGTACATTTTCATGCTCCAAAGAATATCATGAGGTGAAACCTATTTGAAGATGGAAGATTTGGAATAGGTTACTAGACATTGCCCATCAAAACCATAAAGGATAGAAAATTTTTGTTAGATTTTGTAGTCATTAGTGCTCTGATAGACATGTATATAGTTTGTAGAGATGTAGGCTAAGCTGTGCACCCTACAAAATGCCTCAAAGAGATGCCATCTATGGAATTCAATGGTTGTAACATATGCATAGAATATATTTATTAAGAATTCTTCTTTACACTTGGCAAGTGAAAAGCTAGTTCTTATGACCATTTCTACCACTACACTAATATACATGTATGCAAAATGTGGGAGGAAAATTCAAAGGTCACATAAGGATGGATAACAATATACAAATACTACATAGTGAAAGGGAGTAGGGTACATGCATTTATGCTTCCTACACTAATATTCTAAGGAGAGTGTTGTGAAAATTTCAATCTTTTAACAATTAAACAAAGTGTAAACAAATTTAAACATAAATTAAATAATATATATTATAGCATAGGCATGTACATGGAAATAAACCTTTCAAGAGAAAAACCCCACACTCCAAAGCAACTCAATGTATTATTCTATAAACCATAGTTATAAGACACTTACAGAGAAATCCTTCATAGGGTTATCATCATTGAGAGATCTAGAAGAATTATTATATCTTAACAATAGCTATATAAATGTACATAAATCTCCATCTCAAGCACCTAATATATAAGATATACAAAAATATAAACCATCAAATGGTAATTAGAAACTCACAAGATAAAACCACTGAAAAAGGTGGTGCCCAAATGATCCCCTAATCAAAGATTCCTTATGATGTGTCATAACACACATCATAATTTGGTTGGTGTGTGTAACTCCCCTTTGCAACTATTTTATATATCCATTTTTTTACATTTCCTATACAAACTTTTAGAGGCCATAAATTTTGATTTGATGGGTCAATTGGGCCTATTTTATAAAATATTTAAAGTACTTAAAATGATCTACACAATAAGTACCCCATAGGTAATGACAAACAACCAAGAATGTGTATTTCAACCAAAAACAAAATTGTAGCCCACAAATTGGTTTTTTCTTTTTTTGCCCAAAAAGTCACACTTTTTTGTAATCTTAAAACTAGGAGCAAGATTGAGACAACTTTCCCAAAATTCTCCCACTTGTAAAAAATTTTGCAAGAGAAAAGTGAGTATCAACACCATTATCTAATTTTTAGGGGTCAAGAGGCCCATTGACATGTAGCACCACCTAATTTTATTTTGTGCTCATTGGATTTGTTAGTGGATCTACAACATTCTTCAAAGTGCCAATTTTTAATAGTATCACCCTCCCATACTCTACCATATATAAAAAATGGTACTAGAAATCAATATACCTTATTGTCACATAAAATGGTGGGTTCTCTATTAAACATATGACACTTTGATTGTCATAATGAACCATTATGGCTCCTTCCTCTAACCCAAAATTTGAATGTAATCTCTTAAACAAGATGGATTCCCTACAGGGATGAGTTGTTTCCAGGTACTCTACTTCTATAGTGGCCATATCCTATTGCTTACTCATCTAACTAATTGCACCACTAAACATAGTGAAAACATATCTATTGGAAAATCTTCTATTGTTGGTATCTCTAGCCCAATATGAATATGCAAATCCATGAATAAAAAAAAATGTTCATCCATTATAGGGTAAATATGATAGCACAAGGAATAATTAGAGGTACCCCACAAATACTTGAAGACCCTCTTCACTACATCCTAATGTACTTGTTGTGGACTAGCCATAAATCAATTAAGGACTCTCACTGCATGGGTAATTCATAGTTTTGTATAGGCCATAACATACATCAAACTCCTTATTGCACTAGAGCATACTATATTTTTCTCATATTCTCCATCTCACTAGGAGAAATTTGAAATTGCTTAAAAGATAATTTTTCCCCCATTATAATAGGAACACACAATGACATACATTATGAAAATTTGAACCTATCCAACATTGATTTCACATACTTACTTTGGACCAACTAAATATTTTTTCTACTCTATCTCTTTTTATCTCCATCCTTAAGATATATTTTGGTCCCTCCTAAATCCATCTCAAATTGTGTTGAAATTTGAGACTTCAAATCGCAAATCAAACCTTTACCATTACTAATTAAACAACATATCATGAACATATAACACATTAATGAGAATACAATCACCATCCATCTTATAGTAGATGCAATGATCTAATTTAGATCTAAAAATTCCCAAACTTAACACAAAAGAATTAAAATATTGGTATCATATCCTAGGATATTTCTTAAGAACATATACATATTACTTCACTTTATAAACCAAATTTTCTTTACCTTTATCAATGTAATTCTTTAGTAGTGTCATAAATCTCTTCCTCCAAATCACCATGTAGGAATGATGTCTTCATATATATGAAAATTGAATGGATTTCATCATTACTATTGGGGAGAAAATCTCACCATAACCTATCCCCTCAACTTAGGAATAACCCTTTGTAACTGATCTTACCTTGTACTACTTAATATTACCATCAAACACTATTGTTATTTTGAATATTAATTTTATCCAATAAGATATCATCCATCAAGAAAATGTACTAGGTCTTATGTTTTATTTTTCTTCAAATAAGCCATCTCCTCATCCATGGAAACCTTCCAATACTATGCATCATTCATATCCATACAATCCTAGGCTTATCAATTTTAGTAATCATAGAAAAAATACATCTCCAATTAGAGGGAGTGTACCTTTTTGGTTGTATTTGTCGAGTGGACATCCTTAATTATTAAGGTGGAGGTTATATATATTCTTCAAAACTCTCTAAACTATCTAAGGTATTCTTCAATTCCTTCATAGGATTCTATTTTAATCTTCTCAGTCTTTGGGGTTAGTTCAATCACATATTTCTTTCCATCCTTCTATTGTTGCAATATTATCAAAGAAGACTTAACTTCTCCAAAGATACAAATTTTTCTATATAAAAATCTCTTAGTAATAGGGTCCCAAATATTTTATGCTTTCAAACCAACACCGTAGCTAATGCAGATACATTTTATAATCATGTTCTCCAACTTTTACCACTTCTCCCTAGGAATATTTGCTTATGCCTCATAGTTAAAGACTTGAAGATATCTCAATGAGAGATTTTTTCCAAAACACACCTCCATAGGTGTCTTATAAATAAGAGATAATGTAGGAGGCATGTTAACTAGGTAACAGGCTATGACAACCAATTCTACCCAAATTTTTATTCTGGGTTGGCCCCACTAAGCATAATCCTAGCTCTCTCCATTAAGGTCTTGTTCATTATTTCTGGAAATTTATTCTATTGAGGGGTGCACGGAGTTGTATTATATATTTTTATCCAATGGTATTTTTAAAATATATCAAAATCTATTGAAAAAACTTAGTACCATTATTATTCCTCAAAATTTTAATATTCTTGCTCGTTTGATACCCTACAAGAGACTTACACTCTTTAAAATGATCAAAGACTTAATATTTAATTTTAAGGAAATATACTCATGTACTTCTATTTTAATCATAGATGAAATGAAAATATACATATTTAAAAAAATAAAACATTAATAGGACCAAATACAACTAAACGGATTAATCCAACACCCTAGAAGATTTGTGATTATACCAAGGTAAAACTAAATGTGATTTTATTTTCCATCATATAAATGAAATTCAAGATTACAACCATTTACCCCTCAATAAGGTTTTTATTTTTAGGGTCCTTAAAAACCATTCTAATCTATGTGACCCATTCTTTGATTCCATACCATTATTTTTTATCTATTGGTAATTTAGTCTCCAAGACATGAACAACCTTAGACACCCATAAAGCATGAACATTAGAAGTAGACACAAAACACCTATTTATCGTTGGATCCAATGGTGAAGGTGAATATTTTGTAGATATATTCATTGTAGGAATCAATTAATAACTATTACACTAATCTATGCATGCATCTAGCTAAAATATAATTTCAATTCAAACACCTTGAGAAAACACCATTGATCCTCTAACTATCTTTCACCTTCCACTTGAGAAAATAACCTACAAACCTACATCATTCAATTTACTTATGTTTAATTGTGGTATATTTCTACATACCTTTATTTTTAATAATTACATAAAGTATAAAAACACTTAAACATAAAATAACAATATATACCATTAAATAGGTTTACATGGGGAAAACCCTTTTGGGATAAAAACCCCAAACTCCAAAGCAACTTAATGTATTATTTAGTAAACCATAGTTACACTAAACTTGTAGAGAAACACTAACACCAAAAAAATACTTGAAGGAATTCTTATAGCTTAAAAATATCTTCAAATTTCTACACACAACCTCCATCTCAAGCACCTAATATATATGAGATACAAATCTTGAAACCATCAGATGGTAATTAAAAACCCATGAGCTAAAACTAGCCAAAAAAGTGGTGTCCAAATCATCCCCTAATAAATATGCCTTATGATGTGTCATAACACACATTATAAGCTATTCAATAGGTGTAACTCCCCTTTACAACTCTTTTATGTGTCTAACAACTCTTTTGGAGGCCATGAATTTTGATCTAATAGTTTGATTGGGCCCGATTTTTTTCAACTTTAATTACAAACCCCATAGGTAGTGTTGAACAAATAGGAATATTTATTTTGGCCAAAACCAACTCTATTGCCTAAAAATCAAGTTTTTCTAATTTATATCCAAAAAATCATACCTTTTATAATATTAACATTAGGACCAAGGTTGAGACACCTTTCCCAACTCATAGGATATTTTTTGTGATAACTGAAATGATTAATAATGTTGATATCATTAGCCTTAAAGGAATTCATATGGTTTATAAATTGGCGATGGATGAAAATAATGCATTTGTAGTTAAGAAAGTTTAGCATTATGGTTTTAGATCAAAATGACCTATTTGAAAGAGATCTTGAAATATCAAGAAGTATCAAACATAGAAACTATATGTATTTGTGAGGTTATTGCATTTCTCCATTAACCAAGATTCTTATTTATGACTAATTTCCTCTAGGAAGTTGAGATAACTTCCTCCATGAACCTTGATAAGAAGAGATATGTATAAACTAGGATTTTCTATTAAATATAGCAATTATAATAGCTAAAGGTACATGATCATTTTTAGTTCCATGTTGAAGCCCAAGATAAGTACTTACAATTTGTGTTTGAAAAGCTAGAGAAAATCTTGTTCACTAACTTAGGTTCAACTAGGCTAGAAGTAGCTCATACAAAGCTCTCAGAATCCATAGGTATGAAGATGAAATCCCTTCAATAATATTTAACAAAAGTTTATGTTAAATTAAGAATTGGAATTGAATTCTAATGATGACATAAGCATAACTTCCAATTGGAGGGAGCTTGATCTAAATTTTTAAATTTGTATGAGTAGATTAGATTATATTTTTCATGGTGGATAGCATTTAGCCCATCTAAAAATATTTAATAAAACTTCTATGATGACTAAAGAATTGTTGTATAAGTAAGTAATTTGATATTATGGTTATGGCTGGTTGTCTTTGGCTATGGATTTTAGGGTCATCATCTAGATTTATGATTAGTTTAAAATCAATGACTCTTGATTGATCCATGTGCAAATTGTATCATGTCATATGCTAATGAATACAAAACTAATGATAATATTAGAGAACCTACATAAAGACTAGAACACAAGGTTTCATTTTTACAAAAGGAAGGTAGTTTTATGGTTTTTTTAGATATTTAATTGATAACTTCATCAAATGCTATAATGAAACTCTATCTGAACAACTTATATACTTGTATGTCTATCTAGATGCCTCATTTAGGATACTTTTATAGTTAAAACACTTTTTTAAGTTATAGTTTATGGATTTTAAAAAAAGATTAAAGGATCTTTATGTATGCATCAACATTTAAAAATCAAACATATACTCATAACTATTTTCTTTTTAGTAAGTCATAGAAAATAGGATAAAAAATGTTTAAAAAAATGAGGTGATATTTTTATTAGTACCTCATTTTGATGCAAGAAAAAAATAGAATTTTTATTTACAATGTAGGAGTTAAGGCTAGTGTCATTTTCCCTAATTAGCTACTGCAAAGATGTTTCAACATTCCTTCATCGAATGAACGAGTTAGATGGAGCTTTTTCAACTTGAAAGTTATGATTGCTGAATATCATTATCCTAGGCTCCAAATTAATCATGTCCATAGTCAAGCTATTCAAATATTTGAAAAGTAGATTATCATTTGATTAATCATAATGAACCAAATACAAAGCTCTCAAATAAAAAAATTCAAATCAATAACATCAAGAATTTATTATTATTAGTATTTTTTCAAACATATTATGAATTCAGTCATTTATTATAAATTAAGAAAGTGACTTTATGTTTATGATAAGGTTGCAACAATAATGAACTTTTAACATTTTATTAAGTTATAAACTAACTTTTTTTATGATTAATTAGTTACATATGGAGAAGCCTATATATACAAGGCTAAATTGTAAAGGCGGGGATTATTTTATAGAGACTTCTTCATTCTTAGACATTTATCTAGGATAAGAAAGAAACTTTGAGCTCTTCCTTTTTATTTTTCAATAAATAAGAATATTGCTAGAGTATGAGCATGTGCACTAGTTCCTTATGTTGTCAATTTTTCTTATGTTAAGTTTGGAGCCACTCCCTAAAATACTTCTTGTCATGTGGTGGGTGAAGCAAATCTTAATGCAATAGTGGATATAATATATGGTGTTTTTAGAACTATGAACATGGAAATCCTAGGATAATTTCTCTTTTCTTATTTTAAGTTGAATTTCCTTATTTAAATCATTTTTGTAGTTTTTCTTCAAATCTATGCTTAGTTTCTAGAGAAACTAGGTTATTGACCTAATGTTAACCTTACCTAGTGCTTTCCCCTTTTTTTTATTTTTATTTTATGTGCTTTTCCTTATTTATATTTAAAATAACACCTCTTGAAAACCATAATTTCAATCTTATGAAAGAGCCACCCCTTTCAAATATAGAGGAAACAATTAATCCAATAGTAATCTCTTATATTGTTGTAAACTTTGTTAGTGCCCATCGAACAAGTTAGGTTACTTTTAGCAAAAAATCATAGTGTTTTTTTAACTAGTAGGATGCAAGGTTGCAAGAAGGGGTGGAAATTATACCAAGGCTAACTATTAAAAAATACAAGTTAGAATGTAATTTTCATGACTTACAAATTTTCATGTGGGGTTTGAAGTTCTAAATGGAATGGAGGTTTTAGGAATAAAATATTGAGATAAAATTTGCAAGAGTTGCATGTGAGGTGCAAAGTTGTATAAAGAACAAAGGTAGTGGGAACCAAAAGTCATGATGCAATTTGTAAGAGTTGTAAAGATACATGTAGGGTCTGAAAACCTTCACTCTAATTAGATTCCATCAACTTTGAATGAGGCAACAATGGGAAAAAAGACCCTTCTAAGATGTATCATTTTCCTTTGAGGGAGTGACTTTGAACATAAAAGATTCTCATAACCTCTTGGAGTTCATTCTAGAAATTATTAAATTGAAATTAATTGATGATTGTTGGAGTTAAGATCCAAATAAGTTTATGCACAATTAATTGAAAATTATGTGACTCAAAGTTAGGTTTGTCTATCAAGGTAGAGTACACATAAAAATTGTAGTATAGGAAAAAGTATCCCTTTTTCACACTTAATTTGGAAAATAATTAATAATAAAATGAGCTTAATTATGCCTTAATTTAGTGTTGTAATATGTTTTACATATTCACATTAAGTTTAGGACCTTATTTATTAACAAGGACCTAATTGTGCCTTATTTTTGGTGTTGTAAGGTATATACCATTACACTTTCACACTAACTTAGGGATTTATTAATTAATTGAGGTTAATTTTCCTTAATTGGCCCCTTTAATTTATATCCAAGCCTAATTAATTACATTTTTTGAAGGATAAAACCTGACATTCATTAATGATATTACATAACACTCATGCTTTGGAGAATGTGTGTCCTTGGTAAGTGACCTAGGACCCATTCACCATAGGGAGAATGGGGCCTCATATAGACCTAGGACCCTAATTTAAAATATGTTTTTAGCAGTTTTTCAATGATTTCAAATGTATATTCACATGTCGGCTTGTGATATTTGAATTTTTGGAATTAATGTTAAGATATGTATAAATAAGAGGTCATTTCACTAGGTTTTATCCTAAGACTTTCAAGCAATATAAAATTTTATGATGAGAGCATCCTTATAGATAATTTTATGATCAAGAGAATTTCAAGGGCATTCAAGAGTAGATTTATTGAATATTATTGCAAAAATAAAGATCTTATCATCATGTCAAAGTCTTCTTGCATCATGCATGTTGTTTGAGCTAATATGTTGATGTAGTGTTCAAAATCCATTCAAATATTCAGAGGAATTGTTTCAAATCAAATTTCATGATCAAGATCCACATCCATTGAGGCCACTTCATGCTAGTTGCAAATCTACATTCCAAGGTTTAATCAAGGGTTTGGTGAGTTGTGGCATTGCTTGTTTGTTCATCATTCCTTCATGCTATTTGATTTTATTTCAAATTTCAAATACTCAAACAGGGTTTGACCAAAGCAAATCTCCCATCACCAAAAACAACATTTTTCTCCTCTTGTGTTTGTGTTTGTGGGTTTTAGGTGGAAGATCCTTTGAAGAGCAAAATTGAAGAAAGTTGTAAAGTTGTCAAAGTTGTAAGGAAAGTTGTCATTTCGTAGAAAATATTCTACATGATTTATTTTCAACTCTCCGACTATGAAAATCAAGAATTTAGGAGTGCAAACACAACATAAGAGAGCCCATAAAGGATTTTTGTAGAGCCCTAGCCAGCACCCATTCACCATAGGGTGAATGAGTCCTTAGCGAGCTTCAAAAATGCACTTTTGGTGACTGTACACATCATTCTCCCCTTTCGAGATCTACCTTTTGATTGCTGGTTCCATTAGTTTTGAGTACAATCTTTCATTTGCATTTTATAGCTTATATTTTGGAGTTTATTTGCTGGTTTTAATCTTTCTCCCCAAAGTTCTAGTTGACTCATACCCCCATCATTGCATAGAGAGGGAATTTTTTGATTCATACCTTGATGTGACTCACCTTTTGGTCGTTAGTCAATTCATTTTTTGGATCTCATTTCCTTGAATGAAACTAGAGAAATAGGTCCTTTGTTATCAACTCATTGTGGTGAACCCCCTTCCATAACATTTCCCCCCCAAAACCCTATTTTTCTCCTTTTCATTTTGGTGAACTTAAGTTTGATCATTACATTTTCTGATTTTGGAGTCCTTTTTCACACTAGATTTAGATCTTGCATTCATTTGCATCTCTTTGCATTGAATTGAGTCTCATTTAGGGTGTCTAGTTTATATTTACTTTGCAATACATTTAGGGATTTTAGGATTGCATATTTGCATTCTTTAAATCTGAAAAATAAAAAAAAAGTCACTCATTTTTCAAGTCAATTACATAGTATTGCATTATCATTCATTGGCATTTGAAAATTGAAAAAAAATTGCATATCAAACTGGTTTTCTAGGTTGTCATTTTGTCGCATTTTGCATTTTCATTCAACCTTCATTTCATAGAAAATCAAACTGTAACTTGCTGTTTCAAATTAGAACCTAGAAACCACTAAAATTAACTCAAAAATCTATAAAAAAACTTTTCAAAACCCTAACCAAGACTCATTCACCCTAGGGTGAATGAGTCCTTGATCAAGGTCATTTCCTAATTTTCTAGACATTAAAACATTTATTTATACATTTTTGTTTGTTGTTCTTAGATCTTTGTTTCTATTTGCAGAATTTTTGTTTCTTCAATTTGGTTATATTTAACTTCATTTTGATAAAATTAGTGCATTGTGTGATTTCAAAATTGTATTTACAAGATATAATTTTCATTTTTTTGCATAGTGTAATCAAAGAATTACCTTGTTTAGAATCTAAAAAATCGCATTTACATATTGCATTCTAGGTCATTGCTTTGCACTTTACCCTCTTTCCATTTTGGGTGCGTACATTAAGTTTTTGAAATCTTGTATGAGCTTTACAACTTGGTGTCCTATTAGCAATACTGTTGTGAGATGTAGTTTGAGACTGATGTCATCCTGCGATACACCATTCGACATGGATCTTGGGTTTTCTAACTCTTTCACTAATAGTGTTAATAATCAAACCTCTATGGATCATAGCCCACATACCTCATTTCCAATGACTTCCTTACCTACAACCAATGTGCATCATGTTGCTCATGTACCAAAAGAAAACATAAGAAGACTGGATGAAGGCATAGAAAAGTTACAAGACTTTGCACATACTAAAAACATTGACACTAGTATCATTCCTAATTTAGATAATATACGCAAAATTCTTGGAACTAAACATGGAACAAAGATTATATGAGGTATAGGTTATCTTGTTAATAACAACATCCCTACTAGGACTAATTACACTCAAGCTTTGGGGTACACTCAAAGCCAAGGTGGGAATTCAATCCCTCCTTCCACAACCCTCACCTCTATTCCTACATACACTAGTACTCATATTACCACAACCATTCAGCCTACTAGCAATGTCAACATTTCCTTAGGTATTTCCATTGGGAATCCTTCTAGCTTCATGCATTCAAATCTCATATCTCCTCAACCATCTCCCCTTACAAACCTACAATTCACTTTCCCTTCACAAACATACACCACTCCACCTTATTCCCCTCCATCTCATAATACCAACAATGATCCAATCCTTAACACACTTTTACAAAACATGTCATCCATTTAACAAAAAATTTCCACCCTAAATCAAAACAACAATGGCCAACCTTCACAATACATCAAAACCAATCCCTTATCTGTGAAGATATTGAGAACAAAAATGCCACAATGTATAGAAGTGACTTCATTTTTGAAGATAAGCTCTTGGCTAACTTCTTCCCTAGGTCCTTGAAAGATACTGCTTTAGAGTGGTTTTTCTCCTTACTAAATAATTCAATTTGTTCATTCAATGAACTTATTGATGCTTTTGACAACCACTTCCAAATTCATACAGGTCCCAAGATGACTTTAGCTGACTTGATGAAATGTAAAAAAAAGGATGATGAGAAAGTCTTTGATTTTATAGCACGATATAAAATGCTTTATTGACAAATAAACATTAAGATTCCTGATGCCAAACTTCAAAGAATGTTTATTTCCAATTTACAAGACAAAATTTAAACAAAGCTTGAGATGGTGATATTTCCCTCCTTCACATAGTTATGCACAACCCTTCATGATTACCATAATTCGATTAGTAGTCGTGATCTGAAAAATCCCCTGTCGTCCTAAAAAGTCTAAATCCGCACCTCAAAACAATTACCAACCTTTCAAGAAACAGAATAGGGGCTCTTTACAACTTAATTCCCCTCCACCAAATCAACAAACTGATAACCAATTGGCTTCTATAAATATGAAAAATCCTTTTACCTTTGGGGATAGGAATAGACAATTTACCCCTCTACCTAATACCTTCGCCACGGTGTAAACAAGAAACTTCTAGGGACATTATCATTCAACCTCCTATTGTGATTAATTTAGATGATGATATTGACATTGCCAATATTGATGAACAAGTGCATAATGAGCTAAATCTAATGTTTTTGCTCTTCTATGAGCTTAAAAGATGATTCTACTAACAAGAGTGTTGAACTTGGTGCATGTCCTATTTCGGAACTTGATGTTGTCCCTTTGGCTAGTTGTCTACCTACCACATATACTGATCAAGATTGGGATGAAAATGACCTACTATAGGTTGAATCACATGTGCCTTGCTAGTATTTTTCTTTATTTTGCATGTTTCTTTGTGTGATTGCATGTGCATAATGTGATCCCCTGTACTATTCTATTTGGTGTATCTCTCTCTTTATGTGCATTTCTCTATATGTATCTGCATTCTTCTATATGTCATACACATTTGAACTTTTCTTTTGTCTCATGTTTTCCTTTTGGGGATGACGCAAGGTGTAAAGACATTTAGGTCTCTTCCATGTTGACCCGAAATATTTTTCTTTTTTTTCTCTCTCTATGTGTCATTCTTCCAATTCCATGAGTATTTGGGGAACAATGAAGTTTTTGAGCTCTAGAAAAATATTGTAGCAAAGATATATTGACCCTGAATCCATAGATACCTTATGTATTTTTGGGAACCTTCTTCCTTTCATGACAGCTTCATTTAAAAATATACATATGACTTGGCATAGGGATTTCTGAGTAAGCTCTAATATCTTAGGATTGTACATTGGATACTTTAAAGCAATTTCTCATGACAATGGTGTAGCAATTTCTTAAAGTGGGGGCATACATTGACAATATCTTTTGACATTTCTCATGTTTCATGGTACACTTTTCTTTCTTCCTATGATGCATCCTTTTCTTGTGAATTGTCATTGGAACGTCCTCAAGAGTTACCATGCTTCTTGAGTGTGCGATGTTCTCTTAGTGGTGATCTCACGCGACACACTACATTCCCTAAGTTGTGTGAATCTTTTACTCTTGATTTTTCCTCTCTTGGAGACATTAGGCATGATGTTCCTAAGAAGAAGGCCTTACATGAACTAAGCAAATTCTTGTTGAAGAAAAACTTTACCAACATTATTGTTCATAAGTGTTTAGCATAACGCAGCTTGCTAACCTTGTGAAGCTCAAACCCTAAATTCAAGGCCACCTAGTATATTAACACACTTTGCTTGCTTGTAGATCCTTGCCTTGTTCATAGATGCTTAGCATAACACAACTGTTAAGCCCTATCAAGCTTGAAGCAAACTTAAGGCCATGGCATAACACTGTGGATGTGTGTGGTGTGTTGCTTGCTAATATGTGGTTGTCATTGAGCCATCAACACTATTGGCATTGAAAATATTAGAACATCGCCAAAGGATATTGAGAAAATTGTAATGAAATAACTTGTAGGTTGTCAGTGGTGAAGAAAAGTTCAGTCTATTGGTTAGCTCAGTATGTTGATAATCAGAGGTTGTGGATTAAAGGGTTTCTTTTCGAGTATATCTGGTTTATCCACATTAATTTTTAGAGATTTGTGTGAAGATTTGATTGTGAGTTATGAGTAGTTGTGTTCTAACAGTCATTCTACTACTTCAATTGGTGTTCCTGAATGAAGATGATGTGATTCCAGTAAGTTCAATTGTTGTAGATGCTTCTCTAGTGATTCATGATGTTTTTGGATGTTTCTATATTGTGCTCTATTTTACTTGCGTCGCATTGATTGTTGTGCTGTGATTAGATATTTTCTCTTCGTGTTCATATTTTTTCATGTTCTTGTTGAAAGGTGTTGTAGCATATTGTGGAGCTTAGGAATAATTGTTGAAGTGTTTACATGTTTGAGAATTTTATTTTTTGAGTCTCCACTATATTATTGGCTAACTGACCTTTGTTTGATTCATATTGAAAATTATTTATTTATTGTTTTGGGCCGACGGTTGCATATGTTTTTATTATTATTTTATTGAGGCTTAACTATGTAGCTGATGTAATTTCTTATTTATTGGATATATATAAGCAATTGTTTCATTCCATTTGAGAGAGGTGAGTCTTGAGGTGATTATGTATGAGATGTGCAAATAATTTCCTAACCATTCAAAGGAAGAAGCAGAGTGTGAAGAAGTGTTCATGTGCTTAACCAAAACTGTTATCAAGCATTAGCAAATGTTATTTTCTTAGTTCAAAATCTTACGGATGTAATCTGAATTTTTTTGCAGGCAGGTGGAGTCTTCCCTTTTTGAGTGAGTAGTGAGCTCCAGGGAAGTGCGCTTGAATGCATGTGCGGCTGTACAGCTCTTTTTACTTTATCGAGGGGTATAATCTTGTGGGCCGACTCCATCATGGTTTTCCACTAACAAGGTTTCAATGTAAATTTTTTATTATTTATGTGTGTTCACGATATGTTGTTGGTTTGTACTTTCAAGGTTATTAATGGTTTTGGATTCTGGCTACTAACAATAAAGAAATAAATAAAAATCAACAATATCGAGAACACACATAACAATAATAAAAATGTAAAAAGAAATTTACATTAAAAAGCATAAACGTGGTATTTCATGCGACCGTATGACTGACAATTTCCACATAACCCCAAATGCAGAAACATGCAAATTAAAATACTCAACATCAACATGCAAGAATAGACAACATACCCATCGAGATGACCTAGGAATGTAGAACCCTCCCGAGGGAAGAAACCCAGCCTCCAAAGCATCCCACACTCCATGTATTATTCAGCAATGAAAACCCATTACAATACATCTGCAGAGACTCCATGAACACTTCTGAAGCACAAGCTCTCCATGCATTCCATGTGACCAAGCATGAATCCACACATCCCATGCCATGCTTCAAACCCTCACACATGCACAAGCTCAACCTTGACCAACTTTTGATCCAACCTTTATCCAACCCCAAACAACTACCCTTGTGGTTGCTTTTATAGAAACAAGCTCCCACAAAACCACCAAGTGGTATTACATAAACCATGTGCCCAAAAAATAATACTACATCATGTGACCCCACATTTAATATTGGGTACTTTATTATTTTATTATTATTCCCCAATATTAAATAATTACATTTTATAATTATGTCCCAATGTTACATACAACAAAGTGGCCCCAACATTATAACTCCTTGTGATGCACGTTCACCTAGAAAACCCCTAGGTGCACCACACACATAATAGTAAATAAATAAAACAATACAAACATTATTGTGGAATTCTCTTGTGGTAAGAAACATTTGTTGGAATGGTTACTTGTAAGAAAATTTTCAACAAAAGGCAGAGGAGTCTACACCTTGAAGTTTGAATGTGAATTCAACACACTTTCGATTCGGTTTAGCATGCCTCTAAAGGGGTGGGTTTGGTATCAGTGAGGTTGGTGCCAGAATATTGGGCATGCTTCTCTTAAGTTTGAAGGATTTATTGGCTTAGTGGAGCTCTTATTATTTTGTTGTTGCTGATTTTGGAATTAAGTTTTGTTTGCAAATGAATTCAAGGTTAGAGATTGACACATTATGGTTCTAATATGAAATGTGGGAAATTAAAAATGGAAGATCGCTAACTTGAAGAATCGGTGGCAGTTATGTGAGACAAAGACACCTACAACTATTTCAGATGAAGATTGGGCTAAGTTAGATAAAAAGGTAAGAGGAACAATAAGGTTATGTCTTGCTAATGCTGTTCTTTTGAATGTTTCAATGGAAACTAGTGCATATAAATTATGGAAAAGAATAGGGGATATTTATCAAACTAAGAGTCTCACCAATAAGTTGTATCTAAAAAGGAAATTATATTCATTGAAAATGAAAGATGGTGATTCAGTAGCACAACATTCAAATGCTTTCAACATTAATGTTGGAAATAGGATGCCATTTAATTGCAAATCCTAAAACATTAATTACTTCATGTATCTCCTAGATTCTTGGAATGTGTTAAACAACACTAAGATTAGGATGAGATTAATATTTGGATGAAATAAATCATGAAATTGACATTTGTATTTATTCCTAAATAATAGGAGCATGTGGGTGCACACATGGTAAGGTGAAACTCACCTTTTGTCCAGTTAACTATACGGAGTAACAGTTAACACTTCTGAATGCATGTAAAGATCCTAGAAGTTAGGATTTGATGTTTGCATGCTTGAAGTTCAGTTAAGATCAGTTAAGTTTAGTTTAGATCAGTTCAGTTCAGTTCAGTTCAGTTCAGTTGAGTTCAGTTCAATTCAGAATCAGTTGATTCGTTTAGTTGATTCGATTCGGTTCGGTTCGGATTCGATTCAATTATCTTAGGTTGCATGCAAGTGCATGTTGCATGCATGTTGAATAATACGAGTTGCATGTGGTTCGCTTGATTAGCATGTGCATAGCTATGCTGTGAGTTGTATGGCGAATGCCGAGGACTGCAACCCGATTAACAAGGGATGATGACTAACAAGAATGGTGTTGAGTAAATGTTTCAGTTAACTAGAAATCACTTAGAGCCAACTTGGGTGCCTAAGATGCTTTCTTGGAATTAACTCCAATGCATGATAAGATATTTTTGAAGGCTCTATTAAGTGGGACCCTCTTTTGGGCGCCATCTTTGAGGAAGAGCTTTATAATTATCACCGAAGTGAAGGATGAGTTGTAGCTTTAGTTTGGGACGCCCAAATGGGTAAAGCACATGTTCTAAGCTTTGGTCTTCACGGTAGAACTCAAATTTAAGCAATATGGCATACCTTTTCAAGGGCTTGAGCTTGTGCATTGTAATTATCACCATTTGGAGATTACAAGGTTGCATATTGTGTATATATCTCATTCAAGTTGAATAGAGTTTGAGATTGGTTATTGCAGGTGTGAAGAAGATTGGTAAAGATAGAAGAAGCATTCTCAAGCAAGAATTGGAGCTATTGTAATTCAGAGTTTGAATAATAGAATAATTCTTGGTGCATGGAGTTTTCAGGGTTTCTCCACTTGATATCTTGTGTGATCGTTCTATTATCCTGTCTAGTTCTTCTAAATAAATCTCTCTACATTCTACAAAAGTAAAATGGATTAATCAAGATAATCATGCACAAAGAATTTATGTAACAAAGAAAATACTTACTTAGAACAGCAATTTTGAAGTTTTACAAAGTATTAAGCTAAGAAAACACCTCATTTTTCAACAATTATTGTTAATTTTTTTCCAATATAAAAATTTTTCAATGTAAATTTTTTTATTGTTATGTGTGTTTCTGATATGTTGTTGATTTATGCTTGAATGTTAGTAAAAAGAAATGTAAATTTTTTTATTGTTATGTGTGTTTCTGATATGTTGTTGATTTATGCTTGAATGTTAGTAAAAAGAAATGTAAATTTTTTTATTGTTATGTGTGTTTCTGATATGTTGTTGATTTATGCTTGAATGTTAGTAAAAAGAAATGTAAATTTTTTTATTGTTATGTGTGTTTCTGATATGTTGTTGATTTATGCTTGAATGTTAGTAAAAAGAAATGTAAATTTTTTTATTGTTATGTGTGTTTCTGATATGTTGTTGATTTATGCTTGAATGTTAGTAAAAAGAAATGTAAATTTTTTTATTGTTACGTGTGTTTCTGATATGTTGTTGATTTATGCTTTCATGGTTATTAATGGTTTGGTTACAGAAACACACATAACAATAAAAAAATAAAAATAAATCAACAACATATCAGAAACACACATAACAATAAAAATGTAAATTTTTTTTTACATTAAAGCATAAACATTAATTATTTCATGCAGCCATGTAATGACAATTTCCACATAACCCAAATCTGAAACATGCAAGTAAAATACTCAACATCAACATGCAAGAGAATAGACAACATACCCATCAAAGATGACACAAGATATACCCTGGGAAAACCCTCAAGAGGGAAAAACCCAGCCTCCAAAAGCATCCACACTCCATGTATTATTCAGCAATGAAAAACCCATTACAATACATCTGCAGAGACTCCATGAACACTTCTAAAGCACAAGCTCTCCATGCATTCCATGTGACCAAGCATGAATCCACACATCCCATGCCATTCTTCAAACCCTCACACATGCACAAGCTCAACCTTGACCAACTTTTGATCCAACCTTTATCCAACCCCAAACAACTACCCTTGTGGTTGCTTTTATAGAAACAAGCTCCCACAAAACCACCAAGTGGTATTACATAAACCATGTGCCCAAAAATACTACATCATGTGACCCCACATTTAATATTGGGTACTTTATTATTTTATTATTATTCCCCAATATTAAATAATTACATTTTACAATTATGTCCCAATGTTACATACAACAAAGTGGCCCCAACATTATAACTCCTTGTGATGCACATTCACCTAGAAAACCCTAGGTGCACCACACACATAATAATAAATAAATAAAACAATACAAACATTAATCAGATTTTACTTGTTGATTTATGCTTGAATGTTAGTAAAAATAAATGTAAATTTTTTTATTGTTATGTGTGTTTCTGATATGTTGTTGATTTATGCTTGAATGTTAGTAAAAAGAAATGTAAATTTTTTTATTGTAAGAAAATAGGATGCCATTTAATATATTGAAAAATGAATGATTTTAGCTCTGATACCAAATGTTTAAGATAAATCCTAAACATTAATGTTATCATTTTAGAGAAACATTAAAATCTATAACATTAATGTTTGGTATCAGAGCTAAAATCATCCATTAATAAATCCTAAATATTTGGGAGAATGGTATCAGAGCATAAATCCTAAACATTAATTATTTCATGTATCTCCTAAGTTCTTGGAATGTGTTCAACAACACTAAGATTAGGATGAGATTAATATTTGGATGAAATAAATCATGAAATTGACATTTATATTTATC
>VDFB02353493.1:66840021-66864205 GCA_007258455.2 Sequoia sempervirens
TTAACTAGAAGCTTCAAACATGCAAACATCAAATCCTAACTTAGGATCATTTATTCATAAATGTTAACTCAAGCATCTGCATAGTTAACTCGACACAAGGTGAGTTTCACCTTACCATGTGTGTACCCACATGCTCCTATTATTTAGGAATAAATACAAATGTCAATTTCTATGATTTATTTCATCCAAATATTAATCTCATCCTAATCTTAGTGTTTTTGAACACATTCCAAGAATCTAGGAGATACATGAAATAATTAATGTTTAGGATTTGCAATTAAATGGCATCCTATTTCCAACATTCTCCCACTTGACATTATACATTGCAATTATTCTAAACAAGGAATAATAAAACAAGTACAAGTCTCAAAGCCAATGACCTTCTTGCACCAACTAATCAATCCATGCTAACTTCAAATGCAACCTACATAATCATGAAGCTTCCAAGCAAATGATTAAAACCAAGAGAACTTATATGTATGGTTTCATAAGATAATCTGAAACATTAATTAAAGTGTTAACTTTCTCAATTAATTCCTTCCCATTATCAACCAAACCATTACCTTTCCCAAGCCTCTGTAACCAAACTACCTCTTTAGAGGCATGCTAAACCACCGAGTGTGTTGAATTCACATTCAACCAAGGTGTAGACTCCTCGGTCTTTTCTGTTGAATTTTTTTCTCACAAGTAACCATTCCAACAAATGTCTCTTACCACAAGAGAATTCCAGCCTCACCTATTTCTCCAAGTATCCATGAGGACCTGTAACCAACCAATCCATGCCAAACTCCAAATGCAGAACAAAACTTTCATGAAGTAATTAAGCAAATGATTAATGTACCCAAAACTTAAGAGAACTACACAAGATCATTGTCAAAGCTCCAATCATGAATCAAGAACATAAACATGACATCCATGATCTAACCATCTCCTCTTAGGAGATCACATGCATCATAACATACTTATACATCTTAGTCTCAAGAGAACCATGCAAATATTCCAAACTCTAAACTAGTATCAAGAGTAAACCATGACATCCATAACAAATATACTCTAAACCAAGAAACCATATCTCCAACCACATGGAGATAACCTTACCAATGATGCATCCAAGTCACTGCCAAAAACTCCCATTGAACCGTGATACCGACTCACACATGGCATCGTGACTACCATCCTCTCTATGAATATTACTTTGAAACATGAAGCAAAGAGTTATCACAAACAATATTAGCTGAAATAACCAATGCATCATTACTATTATCTGAGGACTCCTCTGTAGAAGAATCAGAACTGTCTTTCTTGTTCTTACAATCCTTCTTCACATGTCCTAGTTTCCCACAGTTCCAACACTTTACCTTACTTCGTCCTTCTGACTTACCCTTCCCTTCCTTGTTTCCCTTAGGCTCCTTTTTCTTAGACCTACCTTTTACAAAACAGGCATCTTGGATTTCCTCCTTAGACTTCCTCCTCATCTCCTCTGATAGGAGAGTAGGAATAATGTTGTCCATCTTTGGATCTGCACCATTACCACTAATTGAAACAATTAGATTTTCCCAAGAATTTGGTAATGAACAAAGTAATCAAATACACTTATCCTCATCCTCTAGCTTTACATCTACAGATGCTAACTGACTGAGAATTAAATTGAAAGCATTCAAATGTTGTGCAACTAAATCACCATCTTTCATTTTCAATGAATATAATTTCCTTTTCAGATACAACTTATTGGTGAGACTCTTAGTTTGATAAATATCCCCTATTCTTTTCCATAATTTATATGCACTAGTTTCCATTGAAACATTCAAAAGAACAACATCAACAAGACATAACCTTATTGTTCCTCTTGCCTTCTTATCTAACTTAGCCCAATCTTCATCTGAAATAGTTGTAGGTGTCTTTGTCTCATTATTAACCACTAACCATTGATCTCTTTCTTCAAGAAGATCTTCCATTTTTAATTTCCACATTTCATAGTTAGAACCATTGAACCTTTCAATCTCTAACCTTGAATTCATTGTAACAAAACTTAATTCCAAAAACAACAAATAACAAAAATAATAAGAGCTCCCACTAAGTCAAAAAATCCTTCAAAATTTAAGAGAAAGACATCCCAATACTCTACCCAACCTCAGCTCTGATACCAAATGTTGAAAAATGAGGTGTTTTCTTAGCTTAATACTCTGTAAAACTTCAATATTGCTGTTCTAAGTAAGTCTTTTCTTTGTTACATATATTCTTTGTGGATGATTATCTTGATTAATCCATTTTACTGTTGTAGAATGTAGAGAGAATTATTAAGAAGAACTAGACAGGATAATAGAAGGATCACACAAGATATACCGTGGAGAAACCCTTTCGGGAAAAAACTCCACCAAGAATTATTCTATTATTCAAACTCTGAATTACAATAGCTCCAATTCTTGCTTGAGAATGCTTCTTCTGTCTTCAACAATCTTCTTCACACCTGCAATAACTAATCTCCAAACTATATTCAACTTGAATGAGATATATAGATAATATGCAACCTTGTAATAATCAAATGGTGATAATTACAATGCATAGGCTCAAGCCCTTGAAAAGGTACGCCATATTCCTTCAAGTAGAGTTCTTCAGTGAAGACTAAAGCTTACAACATGTACATCATGCATTTGGGTGTCCCAAACTAAAGCTACAACTTCTCCTTCACTTCGGTGATAATTCCAAAGCTATTCCTCAAAGATGGCACCCAAAAGAGGGTCCCACTTAACAGAGCCTTTAGAAATATCTTATCATGCATTGGAGTTAATTCCAAGAAAGCATCTTGGGCGCCCAAGTTGGCTCCAAGTGATTTCTTGTTAACTGAAACATTTACTCAACACCATTCCCAAAGAATGGTTATCCCTTGTTAGGAGGTAGCCCTGTTATCGTCATACAACTCAATGTTATTAGCCATGCATTCCAAGTTAACCCTAACTACATGCAGCTCAAAATAACTAACATGCATGCAACATGCACTTGCATGCAAGGCTGGCCAACTAAAATGAGAACCGAATCAACTTAAGCTGGTGGGCCTGATCTAAACTAAACTTAACTGAAATTCAAACATGCAAACATCAAATCCTAACTTCTAGGATCTTTACATGCATTCAGAAGTGTTAACTGTTACTCCGTATAGTTAACTCGACACAAGGTGAGTTTCACCTTACCATGTGTGCACCCACATGCTCCTATTATTTAGGAATAAATACAAATGTCAATTTCATGATTTATTTCATCCAAATATTAATCTCATCCTAATCTTAGTGTTGTTGAACACATTCCAAGAATCTAGGAGATACATGAAATAATTAATGTTTAGGATTTGCAATTAAATGGCATCCTATTTCCAACAGTAAGATAGTGAGTCTTCCTTTTGTAATTGAGTAGTGAGCTCCAGGAAGTGCACTTGAATGCATGTGCATTCCCCATGCACATTTCTTTTTACTTTTATCAGGGTATAATCTTGTGGACTGACCTCCATCGTGGTTTTTCCACTAACAAGGTTTCAATGTAAATTTTTTTATTGTTATGTGTGTTTCTGATATGTTGTTGATTTATGCTTGAATGTTAGTAAAAACAAATGTAAATTTTTTTATTGTTATGTGTGTTTCTGATATGTTGTTGATTTATGCTTGAAAGTTAGTAAAAAGAAATGTAAATTTTTTTATTGTAAGAAAATAATAAAATAATAAAGTACCCAATATATTACTTGCATGTTTCAGATTAATCAGATTTGAGAATAAGGTTAATAAGTTTGATAAGTTTAAATTTCTAAGACAACTGATTCATCCCCCCCTCTTAGTTGTCTACCCTTGTGTTGCCAACAATTGGTATCAAAGCAGATTCCTTGGAAGAAGTTTAACAACTTGAGGTGATTTAGGATGGTGACATACAAGAAGGATAGTCTGAGATTTGATAGAAGAAATTATTCTCTTTGGAAGGCTTAGATGGAGTGTCATCTAAGATGCATTGGTGAACCTTACTAAAAATTACAAAGAATAGGTATATCATTCCACATAATGGACCTTCTACTGTAGATGAGATTAAGGAAGCCGAATACAATATCATGGCTAAGGAAGCATTGTTGAGTGCTTTGACTGATTCTGAGATGAAAAATGTTATGGATTTGATGACTGCTTATGAGATCTGGAAAAATTTGGAAACTTTGTATGAAGGTGATGCAAATGTGAAGATTTCTAAGTTGCAAATTATGAAAAGGAAATATGAAATGTTGAGAATGGGTGATGATGACAACATTACTTCTTTCATGCAAAGAGTGAATGAACTTGTGTGCGGTATCAAATGTGCTGGTGGATGATTGGAAGAATCAGAGATTGTTTCTAAAGTGCTTAGATCCTTGCCTGTTGCATACAAAGTCAAAGCTACTGCTATTGAGGAGCTCCAGAATGCAACAAATGTAACCAGAGATATGTTGATTGGTAAGCTTACAACTTTTGAGTTGAGCGAGTTTGGTGATGCTCTTCCTAAGATAGAATCTACATTCAAGGCTACTACTTCTAGTAGAGATAAACAAATATATGATCTGGGATAAAGTTCTTCTAGAAAGGTATTCAAGTATGAGGAGGAAATGAGAGAGATATAAGAAGAGGAGAGAAAACTAGAGGAGCTTGAAGCACTTATTTTCAAAAGGGAAGCTAGAGGAGAAGGTAAGTATAAAGGGAAATTGCCTATTAAATTTTTTTCTTGCAATAAGATAGGTCATTTTGCATCAAGGTGTCTGAAAAGAGTTCCCAAGCCAAGACCTGATAAGCCTAGATTCCAAAGAAAGTGTTATTATGCTATTGATGAAGGTGTAACAAATGATGAATTTGATAAAGGGAATGTAAGTGAAGATGAATGGGTATTTATTGCTATCAAGGAAAATGATCTAGCCCCTACTGAATCTTTTAGTTGCTCAAATGTGGAGAAAGCTGTAGCAGTTAGAGTTGAAGAAAAAGATGAATGGGTGATTGGCAGTGGATGCTCTCATCACATGACAGGTGATAAAAGAAAATTTGTGATCTTGGAAAAGTATGATGGTGGTGTTGTAAGATTTGGTGATGATAAAGTTGGTGTAATCTATGGAAGAGGATGCATTTCTCTTGATGGTAAGAATAATACTAATGATGTTCTTTATGTGGAAGGTTTGAAGCATAATCTCTTAAGTGTTGGATAGATGGTTGACAAGGGATACAATCTTAAATTCAAGATAGGAAAGTGTAGAATATTGGGGAGTTCCAAAAATGTGATTGCCTCAGGTACAAAAACAAAAGGTAACATATTTCACCTAAATACTATTGGTAATTTTTTTTGATTGCTCAAGTTGATGAAAGTTGGTTGTGGCATAGGAGAATGTGTCATGTAAACTTTGACAATATTATCAAGATAAGTTCTACTCAGGAAGTGAGAGATCTTCCTAAGTTAGTAAAGCTTACTAATACTATATGCAAGGAATGTCAGTTAGGGAAGCAAACTAGGATTTCATTTTGGAGCAAACAACATTGTTCAAATGAAGTGTTGGAGCTTGTTCATATTGATTTGTGTGGTCATTCTAGAGTCAGAAGTTTACAAGGAGATATGTACTTCATGTTACTTATTGATGATTACTCTAGATTGATGTGGGTTACTTTCTTAAGGGAAAAATTTGAAGCTCTAGAGAAATTCAATATTTTTAAGACTATGATTGAGATAGAGACAGGTCTAAAGATTAAATTTTTGAGATTAGATAGAGGTGGTGAATTCACTTCCCATGAGTTTAATTCTTTTTGTGAAGTGCATGGGATAAAGAGACAATTATCTGCCTTGTAGACCCCTCAACAAAATGGACTTGTTGAAAGGAAGAACAGGAAAATTCAATATGCTACTAGGACTATGATGCTGGAAGGAAATGTTCCTCATATCTATTGGAGAGAAGTTGTGAGTACTGCTATTTACATCCTCAATTGGGTACAAGTCAAAGGTGATACTTGTAAGACACCTTTTGAGCTATGGTTTGGTCACAAGCCTACTATTAGATATTTCAAAATATTTGGGAGTAAATTCTTTATTAGAAGAGATGAAGATATAGGAAAGTTTGATGATAGGAGTGATGAAGGAATATTTTTTGGTTATTCTACTAAGAGCAAGGCCTACCGGTGCTACAATAAGAGATTGAGGAAAGTAGTTGAAAGTGAAAATGTCAAGGTTGATGAAGACATAGCTAGACCATCCAAAACCTATGGATATGATTCAGATGATCAAAATAATAGTTTAGTCTCAGGAAAGAAAGTTTAGACTCAAAATCAAGTTCAGATCATTCCAATGAATCAAGAAAATCAATAGGAAGGAACTAGTGAAATCATAGAAGAGAGATCACAAGAGCTAGAAGTTCAAGAATATCCTAAGACTCCAAGGTATGCAAGACTAAATCATTTGGAAGATAATATTATAGGTGATAAGAACAAAGGTGTTTAGACTAGGAGAAAAATTATAGAAGAATACTATTTGATTTCAAAGACTGAGCCTAATAGGTCGAATGAAGCCTGCAAAGATGAACATTGGGTGGAAGCAATGAAAGAAGAACTACAACAAATTGAGAAGAATAATACAAGGATTTTTGCTTCTAGACCTAAGGACAAAAATGTAATTGGAACTAAATGGGTCTTTAGAAACAAGTTGAATGAGCAAGGTGAAATTGTTAGAAACAAAGCAAGACTGTGTGTAAAGGATATTCTCAGATGGAAGGAATTGACTTTGAAGAAACGTTTTCCCCTATTGCTAGGATTGAAGTTGTGAGACTATTTCTTGCTTATACTGCTTACAAAAACTACAAGGTTTATCAGATGGATGTCAAGTTAGCATTTCTAAATGGAAAATTGGAAGAAGTGTATGTTGAGCAACTTGATGGATTTCAATTGACTAATTGGGGAGATATGGTTTGTTAGTTGAAGAAAGCATTGTATGGACTTAAGCAAGCCCCAAGAGCATGGTATGCTAGATTAGAGAAGTATTTGTTAAAGCTTGGATTCAATAAAGGTACTGCTGATATTAATCTGTATTTCAAGATTGATGATGATAAAGATTTGATTGTTGAAGTCTTTGTTGATGACATCATTTTTGGAGATGATAGTTTGTGCATGAAATCTACTGATGAGATGCAAAATGAGTTTGAGATGTCTATGATTGGTGAGATGAAATTATTTTTGGGATTGAAAATTACTTAGTTAGATAAAGGGATCTTCATATCTCATTCCAATTATGTGAAAGAATTGCTAAAGAAGTTTGGTATGGAAGATTCAAAGCTAGTTGGTACACCTATGGTGACCGGATGCAAGTTGAAAAAAGATGATAATTCTTTGAAAGAAAATAAAACTAGATATAGATCGATGATTGGTGGATTGCTTTATGTTACTCAAACTAGACCAGATATCATGAATGTTGTATGCATTGTTGCAAGATTTCAAGCTGATCCTAAGGAATCTCATGTGATTGCTGTGAAGAGGATTTTCAGATACTTGAAGGGGATAGTTGATTTTGGGTTGTGGTATCCTAAAGATGATGATCTTACTTTGAGTGCTTTTACTAATGCTGATTGAGCAGGTGATGTGAATGACATAAAGAGTACTAGTGGTGGTGCAATTTTCTTGGGTAAGAAGTTGATTTCATGGTTAAGTAAGAAGCAGAATGCCATTTCTTTATCTACTGCAAAGGCATAATACATTGTTGCTGCTAATAATTGTACTCAAGTATTGTGGATGAAGAAAATGTTGAAAGATATTAGAGTTGTGTATGATGAACCAATTGTTATATTCTATGATAATTCAAGTGCAATTAACATTTCTAAGAATTTGGTGTTGTATTCAAAAACCAAGCATATATCTATCAAGTTTCACTTTTTGAGAGAGAAGGTGAGTTAAAAGGAAGTCAGATATGAGTATGTGCCTACTAAGGAATAGATTGCATATATCTTTACCAAATCATTTACTAAGGATACTTTTGAGTATCTCAGAGGGAAGCTAGGGGTGATTACCCCTCCTAATCAGAACTAAGATGCATTGAATTGCATCAATCCATGCATTTCATAGTCATATCTTGATCCAAATTCATGTCATGGTGGCTGCTACTCAGGGGGAGTAGCCAAATGTTTAGATATGTGGTTCAGAGCTTGTGTGGAGAAAAGAGATCTTTTTCATTGATGTCAAAGGGGGAGAAGAGTCATGTGAAAAATTGTGAATTATTTGGGGAGAAGATTCATGTGGGGAGAAGAGTTGTGTAAAAGAATTGAGGAGAAAAGAATCAAAACCTAAGGGGGAGTAAGTGCTAAAGATAGTTGCATTGATGGTGTTTTTCACATCATGTGTTGCCATCAATCACAAAGGGGGAGATTTTTGGATATTGTGGTTGTGTTTTTGATATGTGCTTGTAATTTATGTCAACACTATTGGAATTAATGTCTTAGAAGCTGTATATGTCAAGGATATTGAGAAATTGTAATGAAATAAGTTGCAGGTTTCAGTGGTGAAGTGAAGTTTAGTCTGTTGGTTAGCTCAATACATTGATGGTTAGAGGCTGTGGATTAAAGGGTTTTTTGTTGAGTATATCTAGTTTATCCATGTTAATTTTTAGAGATCTGTGTGAATATTTGATTGAGTTATCAGCAGTTGTGTTCTGACAGTCATTCTGTTGCTTCAATTGGTGTTCCTGAATGAAAATGATGTGATCCTAGTAAGTTTAGTTGTTGCAGATGCTTATCTAGTAATTCATGATGTTTTTGGATGTTTCTAGGTCATTCTCTATTTGTGTTGCACGTCCACATTGATTTTTGTGCTCGCGATTAGGTATTTTCTCTTGCATGTTCATATTTTCATGTTCTTGGCCAACAGGGTGTTTTAGCATGTTGTGGATCTTCGAGGAATAATTATTTGAAGTTTTTTTGTGTTTGATAATTTTATTTTGGGTCTCCACTATGTTGTGGCCAACCTTGGTTGATTTGCATTAAAAATTATTTATTGTTTTGGGCTGACAGTTTGCATACGTTTTATTATTTTATTGAGGCCGACATGTAGTGATGTAATTTATTGTTGCGGATATATATAAGTGATTGTTTATTCCATTTGAAGGTGAGTGCAAGCTGCTTGTGTATGAGATGTGTGAATAATTTCCTAATCATTTGAAGGAAAAAGTAGAGTTTGAAGAAGAGTGATCAGAGTGTGAAGAAGTGTTCATGTGCTTAACCAGAACTGTAATCAGGCATTAGTAGATGCTATTTTCTCAGTTCAAATATTTTGGATGTAATCCAAATCTTTTGTAAGACAATGAGTCTTCCTTTTGTAATTGAGTAGTGCGCCTAAATGCATGTACATTCCCCATTCACATTTCTTTATACTTTTAACAGGGTATAATCTTGTGGACTGACCTGCACCATGGTTTTTCCCCTAACAGGGTTTCCACATAAAAAATATTGGTGTTATTTGTGTTTTTGATGTGTTGTTGATTTATGATTTCATGGTTATTGATCAGATCTGAGAATAAGTTTAATTTTTTGAGACAACTAATTCACTGCCCCCTCTCAGTTGTCTACCCTTGTGTTTCCAACAAACACACCTTGCTTGCCAGTGGAGCCTTGCCTTGTTCATAGGTGCTTAGAATAACACAACTTGTTAAGCTCTATGGAGCCTGAAACCCATAAATTCAAGGCCACCTAGCATAACACACCTTGCTTGCCAGTGGAGCCTTGCCTTGTTCATAGGTGCTTAGCATAATGCAACTCGTTAAGCCCTATGGAGCACAAAACCTTGTCTTGTGGTGCCTTATTGAAGATTTTAGGAGGATAGCTTTGATATGGTATGGGATCCTAATATGATTCTCTCATTTTCCACCCCCTTTGGGAGACTCACCTAGTGGACACCTTGAGGTTTTGCTACCTCAGAGTGAGCAAGCAACATAAAGCTTAGATGTGTTTCACGCCGCATCAGACAGTCTAGGCTTGATATTCCTGGTCTTTGTTGTATGATTAAGTATCTTTTTCATTGTTGCATACATAAGTGTATTGAATGTCTACTTTAGTGTGATTTTGACATGGGGTCATCCTCTCACTAAAGTGGGGGCTAAATGTAGTGTAGGAAAAATTCTCCCCTTTTCAAACTTAATTTGGGAAATAATTAATAATAAAATGAGCCTAATTATGCATAAATTTAGTGTTGCAATATGCTTTACATATTCACATTAATTTTAGGGCCTTATTTATTAAAATGGACAAAAATGTTCCTTATTTTTGGTGTTGTAAGGGGCAACTTTACACTTTCACACTAACCTAGGGCTTTATTAATTATTTGAGGTTGATTTTCCTTAATTATCCCCTTTAATTCAATCCAAGCCCAATTAATTACATTTTTCGAAGTAGAAAACCTAACATTAAGTAATGATATTACATAACACTCATCCTTGAAGAATGTGTGTCCTAGGTAAGTGACATAGGACCTATTCATCATAGGGTGAATGGGTCCTCACTTAGACCTAGGATCCTAATTTAAGATATGTTTTTGTTAGTTTTTCAATGATTTCAAATGTGTATCCACATGTTGGCTTGTGATATTTGAATTTCAGGAATTAATGTTAAGATATGTATAAATACGAGGTCATTTCACTAGGTTTGATCCTAAGACTTTCAAGCAATCTAGCAATTTTTGATAAGAACATCTTCTAGAAAATTTTGTGATTAAGAGAATTTCAAGGGAATTCAAGAGCATATTTATTGAAGATTATTGTAGCAATCAATATCTTATCATCATGTCAAAGTCTTCTTGCATCATGCATGTTGCTTGAGCTAATATGTTGATGTACTGTTCAAGATCCATTCAAGTATTTAAAGACATTGTTTCAAATCAAGTTTCATGATCAAGATTCACATCCATTGAGGCCACTTCATGCTAGTTGCAGATCTACATTCCAAGGTTTAATCAAGGGTTTGGTGAGTTGTGACATTGCTTGTTCATTCATCATTCCTTCATGCTATTTAATTTTATTTCAAAGTTTAAATACTCAAACAGGGTTTGACCAAAGCAAACCCCCCATCACCAAAAACAACATTTTTCTCCTCTTGTGTTTGTGTTTGTAGGTTTTAGGTGGAAGATCCTTTGAAGAAAGTTGTAAAGTTGTCAAAGTTGTAAGGAAAGTTGTCATTTCACAAAAACTCTTCTACAAGATTTATTTCCGCCTCTCCGACTATGAAAATATGGAATTTGGGAGTGCAGACACAACATAAGAGAACCCAGAAAGGATTTTCACAATGCCCTAGCTAGGATCCATTTTCCATAGGGTGAATGAGTCCTCTGTGAGCTTTAAAAATGAACTTTTGGTGACTAGTACACATCATTCTCGCCTTTCCAGATCTACATTTTGATTGCTAGTTCTATTAGTTTTGAGTATAGTCTTTCATTTTCATTTTATAGCTTGTGTTTTAGAGTTTATTTGATGGTTTTAATATTTCTCCCCAAAGTGATATTTGACTTATACCCTCTGTTGGAATCAAGCAACACTGAGAGGGGGGTGAATTAGTGTTGTGCAATTTTTAACTATATTAATCTGATCATTAAAGTGTTGATAACATTCAACCAAAATAAAAATTCATGCACATAAGACAAACAACCACAACACCATAACACAAGGATTTTTTACATGGAAACCCTGTTAGGGGAAAAACCAAAGTGGAGGTCAATCCACAGTATTGTTTTGAGTATACTCAAAAGAAAAGATTACAAAATGAGAATGCACTTGCATTCAAGCACACTACCTAGATCTCACTACTCAAAAACTGAAAGGATTACTGCCTTACAAAATTTTGGAATACTTCAACAGAGTTTGAACTGATAAAGTAGCATCTACCAATGCCTGATTACAGTTCTGGTTAGGCTCAACAATCAAATTTTGGACCTTTTGACTGATTTTTCTCTTGTGCTTTGTTTTGTTTCAATTCACACCAAATATCCTTAATGCACAAGTGAAACTATGCATAATAGATCTACTGACCTTCTGAAATTTGCAACATACATCAACTCCCATCAAACACACACCAAAATGATATAATTGATCACTTATATATATCCACCACCAAGAATTCAATCGCTACATGTCGACTCCACAATAAAAGAAATATTCACAAACAATTGGCTCAAATAATCCATAATATTCAATGTGCATCCATAAGAGTCGGCCACAACATAGTGAGGATCCAAACCAAGAAGTTCAAACACAAAAATACTTAAACAATAATTCCTCAAATATCTACGACACACTATATTCACCAAGTCGACCTCCAAATACTGATGAACACAAAATTAGTTCATTGGACCTTCTAACTTCCACCCAAATTGATACAAGGCACCAAGATTTATAGATAACACATATTATGCATCAAAAAATAGTCCCTGAGATCCACAACACAAAACAATAACATAAACATATAATCACTGATCTTCAATCTATTTGATGGTATGAGAAAATTGTGACGTGTGGATCAACTAGTTGACAAGGGTTGCCATCAATGACAACAAAAAACATGTGCAGTGTCTATTGCCAAAATCCCCCCCTTTGGAATTGATGGCACCACTTAGTGAAAAATGATTAAGTGTCAGATATATACCAACAAAAATACACTGCCACCCAAAACTCCAAAAAGATCTTCAACCATAGCTCAAAACTACAACTCCCACTTGGATGAATATACATTTTTCACTATTCTATTCTCCCCCTTTCACATCAATGGAAAAGATGGGGAATTCACATACAAAACGCCTATAAACAAACATAAACTTCAAACTTCATATGTACAAACTTTGTTTCAAACAACTTACACAAACTTGAAGATATCTTCAAAATATTTCTTTAACAAGTTTAAGCTTGTGTCCCAAAACTTCTTGAGACTTTCTAGAATAGTTATGTGACCACACAATAAATAATATTTCACTTCTACAGATTCAAGGCTCACTAGATCACTGACCACCATGGCATCTTGTGCTTCTTTCAAAGCATTCAACATGGTTTCCATCTTTGGACCAATTAGCCCTCTAAGTTCACTAGCTCTTTCCACAACTCTGTCATTATCATGCTTCAAAATATTTATTTTTTCAAGTAAGGCTATAACTTGACCTTCTTGTTCTCCAATAGAAATAGTTAAAGGATCAAAAGCATTAGAAATAGCAACTAACTCTTTCTCATGATCCTTAACCTTCTTCTCATTTTCCTCAGTAAGTTTTGACAAAGACAAACATGACTTATAAATCCTTCCACTTTCTGACAATGAACTTTGAACATTTTTCACATAGGTAGCTAATAGAGATTTGTCATTAGCAATAAATCCTTTCAACCTACTAATCTGTATAGCATCAAATTCCTTCTAAACTTTGACCAAAGTTGACTTCTCAAGTGACTCAAAATGAGTACTTACTGAATTTATAAGTTTCTTTAGCTCACTAGAGGAAGAACTAGATGGATCCTTAACATAAGTAGGCATGATCTTCTCCAAAATCCTAGATGCCAGATTTAATAACTCATTGTCCTCAATGTGAGACTTTATAATTTCTTCCCTAGCCTTAGCTTGTGAAAATGATGTGACTTTCATTTTCTGAATTGGGGACAAGGTAGACAAATGAATAGGAGCATCTCCCAACTCAAGATCAAATTCTCCCTTTTTCTCTTCTAGAAACTTCTTCACTGCCTCTGTAGTGTCTCTTGCTTCTACTGAAACTCCCTTAACTTCAACCTTCTTTTCCTCAACTACTGTTTCCACTGCCACAAATTTTTTCTTGTCATTTGGAGCTTTAACTTCTTTAACTGATATCTCCTTTTCTTCAACTGACACAATTTTAGGAGCTTGAATCTCCATAGGTTCTTTTGTAGTATGCACATCAGGAGGAATCTGTGTGTCCTCAATTGTAACCTCTTCATTTACCAGACCAGATGAGATATCTTCCACATGCTCTTCTTCAGAAACAACATCAATTCTATTTTTAATAGAATTTTCTTCAGAATGCTTTCTATTTCTTTTTCCACTTCAGTTTTACCCAACATAACCTTGTTTATTCTTGTTTTGCTTTTGAAATCTTTTTAGGATTGAATCCATTTCTTCAACAGACATTACCGGACTTAAATTTGCAAGAACCCGTTCTCTTAGTTGCTCCTCTTCAGTTCTAGCATTAACTCTCCTCTCCAAAATTTCATACAATTCCTTAGGAAACTGTGTCATTATCTCAACAAGAGTCATATTGAAATTGTTCAAATATTTTATTGTAGCTTCCTCAAGGACTCTTTGATCAATAGTATCAAAGGTACCAGACACTTCACACAAGGGGTTAATATTTCCATCCTTAATTATACCTCTTTCAACTTCCTTTATTGACATACCTGGTTTTTTGGCTTCATCTTCTTCATTGCTTTCTCCTCATCACTGAAGGGCTTGACTATTGTTGTTGTAGGGGTGCTCATATGCTTTATTTCTCTAACTTCTTCATTAGATTTTGTCTCTTCATCATTTGAAACAACTTTATACACTCTTGAGCTCTTATCCTTTTTCCTTTTATCGAATGCCTTAACTTGAGCTTTTGTAGGGGCTAACTTCTTTGCATGACCGGATAGGGGTGTTGAGCTCCTTGTTGATCTAGTTTGAGCAAAGGATGTTGCTAGACTAGCAGATTCAGTTTTGGCAGGCTCTTTTCCTTTTTCACTTTTAGCTTTTTCTCTTTTCCTTCTGGCTACTCTTATAGCTTTTGTAGGTATGCCCATGCTCTCTGCGAAGAATTCCACTTCTTTCCTCACTCTCTAGACTATCATTGGTTTCTTCAATTGCTCATGGACTTGCATATTTTTCTTTGCATATGTTACAAAACTTTCTTCAGATGGATTCAAAGGATTACTCAATAGATGTTGTGCGTATAGCTCCAAGATTCTCTCCTTGACTTCATAAACCATAGGCATAATCCAAACGGTTCTAGGCTTTGCCACTTCCATCAAGCACTGATCAATATCCACCATAAAACAGATTGTATCATTATAATTTTCCACAATAGAAGTGCAAATTATTTCCCTTGCTTGCATTTCATTTTGAAGTTTTTGAGATATCCCTAGATTGCAGTTTTCCTGGCTTGCAAATCACCAAGGTTGAATAACATGTCTCTAATTTGAATAACAACAGGTTTATCGCTTTTCCAATGCACCTTCCCAACTCCCAGAACTTCATCCATGAAATAAAAGAACAAACATAGCAACATATTATCGTATTTAAAGGAATTATTCTTTTCTTTCTTAATCTTACCAAGATTTTCCATAAGCTAACTTCGAAGCAATTCACATAAATCATACTCTACATTCTCCTTTACCATTTGATAGGCTACATATATGGCTATATCAAATACAAAATTTTCTTGGCTAGAGTGATATAGCTTATAACCAATGACCATCGAGGCAAATTTCACACCCACATCAATGATGTTATCAATTGCCATTGCTCGTCTATCAAATATAGAACCAGTTGCATTAGTGACTATTTGATTTTTCATAGAATTCAAAATCGACAGTCCACCGGAGGAATTTAAACCTGTAACAACATTTATAGCCTCTTTTGTAATCTTGAAGGGTTGATTCAACCACGTGAACTCAGCATGAACTTGAATTAAGATGTACTAGACCCATTTGTTTTCATTAAACACAGAAAATTTCATAATTTGTGTGAATTTATTTTCCTCTAGGGTTTTGAATTCAGGCTTAACATAGAAATCATATCCAACAATGTGTTTGGAATACAGATTTAGCAACTGCGAGCTTCCTAACTCCTCAATATTGGCATGAATGTATGCCCTAATATCTTCAATGTGCGAAACACTGTACATAACAAATGAAATGCACCTAAGGGCTTGGTCTCAATAGACTTGAAAGGATGCCACTTGAACTTTGGACGGGGTCTACCTTGACTTCAACTACCAATGGAGTAGCCATTTTCACAAATTCATAGTTTTATAAGTTTTTCAAAAAATACCTTTTAGCCAGATTAGGGTTTGAACTTCAAATCGCCTTCATGCTTGAATTCTCACCAAGTTTCGCCAAAGATTGCTTCAGAGCTCATCAAACTTCTTCTTCTGAAAATGCAAAGTGACAAATGAAGGATAGAAATAATCTTTTATCATTCACACACCTAACCTTTTGACACAATAAATGCTTTTTCCCTAACACATCTAGATACCTTGTTTCCATACTCTATAAAAGATAACTCTTCTGTAGACCTTTAACTCTGCATAAATATACTCTCCAATTGTTCAATAGCATCAATAGATCATCAATACAATCATTGAACTCATCCACATCCTGATGTCGATTTCCTGCAGGGGGTTTGAAATATTTTCTTGACAGTTCCCCCTAGGCTATATGCCTTAACCTAATTCCCTGAGGAATTACCAAAAGTTGATTTTGGTGCTAACTCATTTCCTACAATAGAGGGACTCTTCATTACCCATGTCTTCTTCATTTTCTTTCTGATATGATCTATAGTAACTTTCCCTTTTCCTTTTTCATCCTTTTACATGTTTCTTCTCTGCTTTACCAGACCTCTTCTGCAGAATCTAGCAATATGTCTAGTTTTGTTGCAATTGTAGTACACCACATTTCTTTTTCTAGACTAGTTGCTCCACTTTCTTTCTTTTGATATGCACTGGTTAGCAATATGGCCAAGTCTATTACATGTTTAACATCTAACATTTCTATGAAAGTTTTTCATCACATTTTTGCATTCATTTGAATTATGACCATACTTGCTACAATTAAAGCTTTGACCAAAGAATGATGGACCACTTGAATTAATTCTACTTCTACATTGAGCCTCCATATGACCAAATTTATTGCAAACATACCAGATACCATTAAACCTTTGAGCATTAGGTTTTCTTACTAGATACCTTCTAGTGTTGTTCATATGATTTTCTTATCTAAACCTCCTTTGTCCAGATTTCCTTTGTCCTTGTCCAGATCTAGAACTTTCTCCTTCTTCATATCCAAGACCTCGATTGTCACCATTAGTCCTCTAACTTTTAATAAGTTCATCAAGCTTGGCTGAGCTAATCTTGAACTTCTCCTTCAATTCATTTATTGTAGAAAGTTCATCTCAGAGATCAATAATGTGTTTTTCAAGCTCCTCCTCATTGTGTTTGGATTTCTCTAACTCAAGTTCCAACTAAATGAATCCATTAGTAATTCGACTACATTCTTCAAATTTCTCTTTTAGGGATTGGGCAAGCTTTTCTTCATTTTTCTTCCTGTCTTCAATCTCCTTAGTCATCCTCACCATAATAGATTCCATCTCATGCTTTTGAACTGCATTATCCCTGTAAATCTTTTCACATTCTTTTATCTTTTCCTTTTGGGTTTGACTCAACTGTTCATCTACAATGCATTTATTATCTTTCTGCTTGATCTGATCATAGAATTCCCTTCTCTTTGGACTTGTTGAATTTTTCTTTCAGTGACTCAATGAATGAGATTTGCTTGTAATTCCTAGACTTCAGATTTTTCATGATCAAGATTATCTAGGGCCACCATAAGTTGTTGTTGAAGACTACTTCAATCCATTGAAACACTTTCCAAGATCTTCCCCAAGCTTTTAAGCTTCTTATGAGGAACTGAGCTTTGATACCAATTGTTGGAATCAAGCAACACTGAGAGGGGGTGAATTAGTGTTGTGCAATTTTTAACTTTATTAATCTAATCGTTAAAGTGCTGATAACATTCAACCAAAATAAAAATGCATGCACATAAGACAAACAACCACAACACCAAAACACAAGGATTTTTTATGTGGAAACCCTGTTAGGGGAAAAACCATGGTGGAGGTCAATCCACAATATTTTTCTGAGTATACTCAAAAGAAAAGATTACAAAATGAGAATTCACTTGCATTCAGGCACACTACCAAGAGTTCACTGCTCAAAAACTGAAAGGCTTACTACCTTACAAAAGTTTGGAATACTTCCAAAGATTTTGAACTAATAAAGTAGCATCTACTAATTCTTGATTACAGTTCCAGTTAGGCTCAATAATCAAATTCTGGACCTTCTGACTGATTCTTCTCTTCTGCTCTATTTTGTTTCAATTTTCACCAAAAATATTTAATGCACAAGTGAAACTATGCATAATCGCTCTATTGACCTTATGACATTCACAACATACATCAACTCCCATCAAACACACACCAAAATGATATAATCGATCACTTATATATATCTGACACCAAGAATTCAATCGCTACATGTCAGCTCCACAATAAAAGAAATATTGACAAACAATCAGCTCAAATCATCCATAATATTCAATGTGCATCCACAAGAGTCGGCCACAACATAGTGAGGACTCAAACCAAGAATTTCAAACACAAAAATACTTAAAAAATAATTTCTCAAATATCCATGACACACTATATTCACCAAGTCAGCCTCCAAATACTAATGAACAAAAAATTAGTTCACCAAATCTTCTAACTTCCACCCAAATTGATACGAGGCACCAAGATTTACATATAACACATATTATGCATTGAACAATACTCCCCGAGATCCACAACACAAAATAATAACAAAAAATCTGCATATGAATCGAAGAACACAAAATTACTAGATGCCCTGTTCTAGCTAAATAGATAATCACTAATCTTCAATCTATTTGATAGTATGATAAAATTGTAATGTGCGGATTGACTAGCTGACAAGGGTTGCAATCAATGACAACAACATGAAACATGTGCAACGTCTCTTGTCAACACCCTCATCCTTGCATAGAGAGGAAATTTTCTAATTCATACCTTGATTTGACTCACCTTTTGGTTGTTAGTTATTTCATTGTTTGCATCTCATTTCATTGAATAAAATTAGAGAAATAGGTCCTTTGTTATCAACTCATTGTGGTGAACCCCCTTCCATAACATTTCCCCCCAAAACTCTATTTTTCTCCTTTTTCCAAACAAAGAAAATAAAAACAAATGATTTTCCCAATACTTATGCAAAGATATATGGGCTCCTACCTAAGCAGCTTCCTCCCCGGGAAAAATTCTACACACTTCTCTACATCTTTAACCCTAGTAAAATCATGATGCATGAATTTATAAAGACATTGAGGAATATGAAATAGAGTAAATATTGTTGGCATTCACATTGTTTGTCATTAATGTCAAAGGATAGATTGATGTAGTGGTGCTATTGATAAGTGCATTGCAGAGGTGTTGATTTGATGGGTGATGTCATTATGTTGAGAGTTGAAAAGGTCTATCTTACATAAGTTGTGATTGGTGCATTCTCAAAGTTTCTTTCTTGTTGTATGATGATTGATGCATTCAAATACTTTTTCAAGACAAGATGGTCTCAAGATCAAAGTAATTGTTGATCACTCTATCACAAAGTTGCTTGATCTTTCAAAGTACATGGTGGTATGATGGTAGCTATCACAATGGTCATTTTCACATGGTACTCATGGTGTTGAATCACTCTATGCAATGGAGAAACTCATGGTGTCATATGCTTGATGCATTTTTCAAGTTATTTTTGCTTTGATTATGCAAAAACAATAAACATGCTTGGTTCTTTATTACAAGGTCAAAGGTGATACTTGGTGTTGATGCAGAATGAAAAATGTAGTTTATTCATTGTCTCATTTTATGATTCATCTTATGGTTGATGCTTTGACATGGTACAAATTCAAAGCTTGCATTGTGACTACATGCAAAGGTGAAAGATACAAGTGAAGAGGTGAAAGATACATGCAAAGTTGCTTAATGTATAGAGGTGTTGCTACATGTCAAAGTTGAAGGCATCAAAGCATAGGGTTGATATTCATTGCTCATCATTCAGATGATGGTATTTGCAATTCAGTCAGTGTGATACAAAAGCAACGATGATTTATTAATAAAGCAAGTCATTTAGTGTTTTTTATGTGTTAAAGGCTTAAGCTTTAAAACCCTAATAACCTAGGGTTTATGAATTTTTGAAGGCTTTCAATGAAATATCATTCTATATTATAAAAGTAAGTTGACTTGCTATTTTAGGTATCACATTTCTTAACTGATAAATTAAGGGTTGAAAACTCATTTGTAACCAATCCTTTCTCATTTGTAATTGGCTGAATAGGTTGTTCGAGTCATTTAAATGTAGATCAATGGTTATGATTTAAAGTAAGATTGGCAGTAGTTTAGGATCAAAGGGCTCTTATTTGAATTTTTCAATGGTTACTCTCAAGGTTTTAAACTTGAAGGGAATCTGCATGTCTTGATTTTCCTTGCCTTCATTATCTCAAAATTGAAGTGGTGGATATAGATGCTTTGGTTGGTGCCAATTGTGAAGGATTCTTTTTGCATTTGCATGGAATGTGGATAAGTTGATGTAACATGAAGGAAAAAAGGTTTTTAATTTAGAAATATTATTGAAGTTTCTATGTATTGGAGATTTCAATGTATTAAAAAATAGAGTTTCAATCTTTGATGAAGAGTTTCTGACAGGTGGTTGATGAAGCTTGAAATGATGAAGAGTGGTATCAGAAGTATGGAGGTATGAGTAAAGTATATTGAATAGTAACATCGGATTTTTGAGTATCATAACAGGTTTTCATGAAGATTTTTGATTGTAATGAGGTAGAGGAAGATGTTTTGAGCTTCTATGAAGAAGAATAATGTTTGTAGTATGATAAATTCAGATTTGTGAGCTTAATTCAGTGTGAAAGGAGCCATGAATACAGTATGAGCCTAAAATGAATGATTTAATGTTGATGGATAATCTATGATAGGAAAGCTATCAGTTTTTGAAGGAATAAGAACTTGTATTGTAACACCTTGTGTTCAACCTTCATTGGTGAACCTTGTATCATTGAAGAATAGTTATAAGATTGCTTTCAATTATCATTTTGTCTTTGAAAATATTGTATCAGGGGAGAATATTGTAGTCAAGGTGTTGAAGGTATATATAGTTGGTGCATATTGTAACAAGGTAACCCCATAAAATTGTATCTCTTCTTTCATTTGAGAATGGTCAATGAGACCTTGGAGTTGGAGTGATAAGGAGTGGGTGCTCCTATCAGTTTTGATTTGCTAGTGAGGCTTGTGAGATGGCCAATGAGGCTTGTTGATTGCCAGTGAGGAAGATTGAAGTCTGAAGTTGGTGGTTCAACCACTAGAGTTGGTGCTTCAGTGCTTTCAAAGTTGGTGATTTGAAGGAGAGTTGGTGCTCTCGGTGGGTTGGTGCTCACCTATGTAATCAAGGTTGGTGCCCTTTGAAGATAATAAAAGTGATTGTTTAGAGTGGGTTTTTCACCCTTTTTTAGGGTTTTCCACTCATAAATATGGTTTCTCATGTCTCCTTGATGATATGTTGCTTTATTCTTAATTCAATATTCTTAATTCACATATGATGTTATAATATTCAACTCTGTGTTTTTCATGAAATACATATATGAAGTTTTTGCATGAATAAGAGTGCTAAGTTTTGAGATTGATTTTATTTGACCACCAATTCACCCCCCTCTTAGTGGTCTTGTACTCCAAAAAAGATAAGATTAGAGCCTACTAGAAATATAGGTAGGAAGCAGTTGAACCAAAGCATGGATATCGATAAGTTCCTACAAATGGGACTTGGGAAATCTTTAGGGAGGAAAAAAACTACTTTCCCTCCAATTATGATATGAGAAACATATTGAGAGGAGGTATAGCAACAGTTTGAGTTAAGTTTGATTTAGAAGAGATATAATTCTCATAAGGAGCCAAAATTAGCAACGATTCAATAAAAAAATTTATAGCAAAACCGCCTGTCCATTCTCCATGCCAACACCACTTCATGTTATTCTATGATAAAAATTACAAGATCCAACCCATTTGGATCAAATAAATTTAGCATTTGGGATCCTCAATGCACAATTATAACAAGGTCAAAAATCCACTTAAGCTATTATCTAGAAATAAATGGAGCTCGAGCACATAAAGCAATTGGAAAACATAGAAAGTACATTTCCTAATCAACCTCAAAATAGGTTACACCCCCCACATAACAGATTGTAATTATTGCATAGACAACTTTGGGTCAAGGCTTAGAGCCTTCATCATCCACTCAATGGGAAATAAAGAAAATAAAGTTGGTAGTCCTATGGATTTTTGATATAGAGTTAGAAGTACTACTACAAGCAACTCCACTTTTGATTGTTCCGACCACATAAGTACAAATTTCTCTTCCCTTTTCTTCTTCTCAACCTATCTCCATTCCCTTTCTTTTAACCCCACCAATTTAGATTCTTTCTCCTACTTTCCACCTTTATTTTATTAAAATTGCTCTCATTTTGGTGATCACTATGCCACCAATTTTTAACTCTCCATCCCATATCTAAACCACTCCTCAACCATCCGTATTAGCACCCCTTTCATTCCCCTCTCCAATTTAAATATTTAGACACTTGTACAAACTTCAATACAACCTCCATCCACTTTCAATACCCTCATGGTACATTAATGCTTGCCTCAGTGTGATTATATTACATGAATAATAAATGATCATCTTTTTATATGGCCTTCCTTATAGATCTAGATTCATAGGCACATTTATTCTTCTTTCATTTTATTTTCATTAACAAATATAGATAGCCGAATATACTTTTGAGGATAAAATAGATAATTGGAGGTAGTGAAAAGATAAATCCCTAATTCATTGTAAAATGGTGAAATGGGATCTAAGCCAAACACTTAAACTAAATCACTCATTCCACCTGTAGACACGTAAAATATACCAATTGACATTGTGCATCTGATCTTGCTTACTAACATCGTTTCTTCTTGAATCATCCCTCGGTCTAACCATTTAATCAAATCTCCTTATCTTAGTAAATTCATCAATATTCCTCTCTTAATTAAATAAATTATTTTGTCTAATTAAGTCACTCTATTTTGTTAATTAAATCAATCCATCTGATCTAATTATCCCTATTTAATTAAATAATCAATTTATTTGATTAAATCTCTAAAGTCTATCCATTAAATTAAATAAATTAAAACCTTATTTGATTTAATCTAACACCATCTCTTTTAATTAAATAAATCAAAATCCTTATTTAATTAATCTCTTGTCATATTCCTCTCTTATTTGATTTAAATAAATCCATAAATTTGAGTGAAATAGGTCACATCATCTAACCTTTCTCATTAAATTAATTAACCCTTGATTAATTTAATCCCATCTCATGTCCCATCCTCTAGATAATGCAAGTTGCACATGAAAATAGATTTAATTCATTTATTAAATCTCTGACCCTCTCACAAGGCATCTTTTTGGAATATTCTCTCGAATTTGAATTCAAAAATTCCAAGTCAACATGTACATCCAACAAGGCAATAAATTCATCTTACATGTCCTTTTCCTTGAGCCAAGTGGAATTTATTGCATTTTCCCTTCCCTCTTGCATGTCATTTCAACAAATTTGAAATTCAAAATTATGCATTTATTGACACAAACCCCAAATTTTGCACATCATCCATTCATAGCTTGACAAGTGGCATCATCCCATTGGATGAATGTTAGTCCCACATTGCTCAAATTTGGACATTCATCCATCTTGACATTCTATAAATAAAGGGCTCATATCCTTATTTCATCATCCACAATTTATGCAAAGTTACCATTCTAAAATATCCATCAAATTTCATCAATCATTTTTGAATCATAGTTAGGTTTTGCAGATTTTAGTTTGGAGCACTCTTCAACATCAACAAAGTGGATCAAATATTCATCAACATATCAAGCTTGCATCTTAGGAATTGGGAAAGGGCCAATTTTCACATCAAATTGGCACCAATTCCCCCACAGGATCTTGAGTTTGCACATGTAATTAAGATTTAATCTTTGCCTTATCATTTCCATTGTGTTCTTTGTTATTTTCTTCCTAGTTTGAATGTTGTAAATGGATTTCATGGGGAATCCTTGTTTTAGCTTGCAATTCCTTGTTTAACTTGTTTAATCATGTTGTTTTGCAGGTAATAGGAAAAGGGTTCGCACACGACCATAAAACATTGAAGGACACAAAAGAAATCAAGAAATACTATTTGGTTTTTTTCCTTGAGGGAGAGCCAAATAGTTGGTCAAGGTTTTGGTCCCTTTTTATTTGATGATGTGGTTGTGATGATTGATTG
>VDFB02353493.1:66864305-66921806 GCA_007258455.2 Sequoia sempervirens
AATTTGTTTATTTTTCTTTTTTCTTCTTCTTTCTCAATCCCAATTTCAATTTCTATGATTTTGGGCAGATGAACCCTGCATCTCTGCAACCGAACGCAGGTGTTCAATTTTATAAAACAAATACTCGTATTTTTGGCATCAAAGATGGAATTCATTCGAAAAGATCCGATGCAGATTATGGAACTGAAAATTGTATGAGTGAGGAGAAAGTTGATGTAGGTAGATCCCTCGACATGCTGGTAGATGCCATTCAGCTGATAGAAGGTCAGAAACTCCACATAATCGTGGAACAACAGGCCCAAGGAAAGGATTTGATATCTGTTTTACCTGAAAATATTAAACAGGATAAACTATGTGGGAAGACCTAGTTTGCAAAATCAACAATTTTGGGCAAATGATTGTCTCGAAGCTTCAAATGAAGTGGTCTTGGACAGACCACCCTCGGATGCTGGGTATGATTGCAAGGGCATTTCAAAAGCTGTTGATATAGAATCAAGGGCGATGCTTCGGACTCGGTCCAAGGGAGGGTGGTTACCCACATTGCCTTCCAAATATTCAGACTCTGTTTTGCAGCCATGGAAGAAAGTTACAAAAAAATGCCCTAATATTGGAAGGTAAGGGGGCTCAATGTTAGAATGTAGGGTAGCTCACCAAGTAAACATCTTTATTTTCTTAGGCTAGGTCATGTTAGCTGAATCATTACAATTGTTACTTTCATTTAACCCTGGAATTTCCTGGCGGTTGTCTATGCTGATTAAGCAATTGCCATGCTCCCCGCATTTTTGGATATGGGTCCTCTATGACATTAAATGGGAATTCAGATGTTGGTTAGGAGTAATGGAATCTGAATTTCATACAAGCAGCTGAAGCCGGCATGGGGTTCTGTATACATTGTAACAGTAACTATTTGGTTTAACTGTCACATAAGAGCTCGAGAAAATGATAGTATGTATCTGAGCTCTGTAAATCTATGTAGCTGCTTCTTGACCATATTAATTATTTGAAGATCTCACGTTTTGTATGAACTAATGACAATTGGGTCGCACAATGAATTCGAAATTTTATTTTAGTAATAAAGCTTTGCATTAAAAGTATTTTGCATGAATCACAGTGCATTATAACTTGGATTATGTGTGTTTCAATGACTACACAAAGTCCTTGAATCTGTAATAGGTTACTCTGTTCTGATCTTGCTCTATTTGAAGTTACTGTATGAAATATTTGGGTAAGGATGAAGAGGGTTACCGTAGATGTTGTTGCCAGAACTGAAAACAGTGGTACTTTTATTACTTGGGCAATGCATAAGGATACCAAGGAATGGATCCATATTTCTACTGAACTGAAATGCACCATTCAACAAAAGTAATAAAGGCTTAATATTCATTAGAGCCGCATTTAGATAATCCAACCTTACTTTTAGTATTGAACTTTAATTTGGCTCTTTGACAATTTGGGTATATTTTATCTCCCTAAAATAAATAATTGACGGACAGAGAAGCCAGCAATGGAATTACTTAAGTCAGTGCTTTTAAATAATAATTAATAAAGTTAACAAATTCTATTCAACAAGCAACATGGCATCCAAAATATTGATTTAAAGTTACTTAAAACAAGGACACAGAACTAGGATGGATAATGGTACTGGCTTGCTATGAATCGTCTGCATATGCTCTGCTAGAAGTTGTAAGAGTAATTCAGCTTTAAAGTTCGAAAAACAGAGTGTCATGTAGCACATAAAGTGGAAGGATGAGACAAAACAAGTATGCTTTGCTCACCTGTTTCCTAGTTACAGCTTACACAATATCTGTACCTGGAAATGGAATAACCAGGCTCCTGGGAACCAGCAGTACAATTACCTACTCAGTAAGTCATCTTTTCAGATTCTTGCCCACCCGATTGTTCTGAAAACATTTAAGTGTCTCTATTCTCAAGATCATAAAAACCTTTTTTTTTTCTTGCTTGTTCATCTTAACGATGGATAATGGAGTGTGATCCAAAATATTGATGAAGAAAAAAACTTACATCATCTTAACGATGGATAATAGAGCGTGATCCAAAATGTAGATGAAGAAAAAAACTTACATATTCTTAATTCAGAAATATTCAAACTAACATTACGACTGAAAATTTTGTGTCCTTAATTAAGATCATAGAAAAGGTTTCTCCAGTTTTTAGAGATTCAAACTTATATACAGAGTTTGTTTTGGTAAAGACTGAATACTAATTGGCTTCTTTCATTAATCCAGATCTCAATTGGATAGTTGATTGTATATTAAGGGCATAAATTTATAAAGCAAATGGTTCCTAATTGTAGAAAAAAAAACCCTGAGAATAAAAACAGGAAATTCTTCCCCCCAGGATGTTGAGAATAAGGTGACTTATTATGACCCAAATCCTCACAATGCACTAGGAAACAACATTATCTCTTTCTTAATTAACCAAGCTATGTGAAATAGCCCTCTCTGGGCCAATATATTGAAATAAATCTTGCACAGTACAACTTTTAATTCATGCATTCATGCAGTTGCTTAATGTCTATGCAGCCCTCAAAACGGTCATTTAATCGTATTTATTAATTAATTAAAAATAAAGAATGTATTGTGTCTTTTTTTAATTAATTAATAAATACGATCAAATGACCGTTTTGAGTGCTGCTTAGACATTTCTTTATCAGTTTTTGTTTGCAGTCAAATTGATCCAAATAAATAAATAGATTAAGTACTATAGTATTTTGACACTTTTGACTTTAATGAATTCTAGTACGTGAAGAAGACTATAATATAATGTTTAATCACTGTCAATCAGTACCGTGTCATTAGAGAAACCCAAAACTTGTTTTAATACGATATTTTGGTTTTCTAGACATTAAAAGAGAGTATTTATAAGATGGTGAACTGCATTTAGTAATGTGCCTCATACACCTAGTGGTTCAATTGAGTTAAATATATGGCTTATGCAATATATTTGGGATTAGTATAAAAATTACTCGTGTCCAAATTCTTTTGTAAGATTGATAAAGATATTGGACTTTTATTTTGCTGCAAAATCATAGTTTTATTGAGGAAGAAGGCATGAATGATATCTATTCCATGGTGAGTCTATAGATAAATAATTATAAGTCAATTGTTTTTGTGTTATTTATAGTATTAGTTTAGGATTTTTTTATTGGGGAATTCTTGTAAATGATATATTATTATAGTAACTATTTTTTTTTTCTCTCAATTTTGTGAAAACAATCAATTATTAACTTATTGCCTTGTCAACCTTTTGTTAGTATTATATCATGAATAAATGCATCTAGTTCATGTGTTATCCCCAACACATAATGTCTTGGAAATCTGGGCCAAGATCCATACACCCTTCTTAGGCAGGACCTATCTTTGAACATGTTGGCGGTATTTTAACATTCAAAATTCAAATTTCAAGTATCGGCTTTCAGGATCTAATTTTTGGGAAATTGAATAAATGCCTATAAATATCTAGTCATTTCACCATTTGAAACTAGAAGAAAGTTAGGAGGAGAACTTATGAACAAGCATCATTGTCAAGAGTTTCATTACAACAATTCAAGATCCAAGCATTATGTCAACGTGTATGTGATTTCATGTGTTCATGTTATCATGGTTTGTGAAGGCTAACCTTTTTTGTAGGTCTCTAAAGCATTCAAGCATTCAAGTAAGAAAAATCCAAATCCTTGAGGTGATGTGTATGACTTTAGTCCTTCAAGGAAGACATTGAAGGGTGGTGAGTTGCAACACTTTTTTGATTCATCATTTCTTCCTTTCCATTATCATTTATCTATTGACATTTGTCACGAAACACTTACACGGGGTTTGATTGAGGCAAGCCTTGAAATTGCCCAAGATTTCCTCTCTTTGTGAATGTGCAAATCTCAAGTTGTAAAGGATTGAAGAAAAATTCTCCAATGTTGTATTTGTTGTCATACATCTTCTTAAACCATAGAAACTTACTTATAGAATTATCTGACAACATTCCGACAACTTTACAAGTGGAAACAAAAGTCTCAAATCTGCTATTAGAGGACCCCAAAAGTTGATCATGGCCCCCTATCAGGGACTTAGATGCCCTTGGGCGATTATGTCCTTCTAGAGTGGTTGAAACAAGATTTTCTAGGTTAGTACATATTACTCTACACTTCCCAAATCCACCTACAAATTACTATTTTCGTTTGTCAATTGTCGAGATCTTGCAATTTACATATTAGGGCACATTATCTAATTAGGTTAATCATAGTCAATTAATCAACTATCTCATCTCAAATGAGAGATGTAGATCTAACTGATTGACTACCTTCATGTATGAAAGTCAATCTAATCACTGTTGATCATCTTAATGCAATTCTTGAAAAAAGACACCCTGTACTTAGGTTCTTTGGATTAGGACTCAGGATCACCTTTTCTATACCCTTAAGAACCTTAATCATAATACTTATATGCCTGCACCTAGATCTAAGTTTTGTATTGTATTTATTTTTTTGCATCTCTATTTTAGAGTTTCATCTTTTAATTACAAAAAAGTCATAAAATAAAAAAAAAATATTTTATATTGTAATTGCTAAGTCGTATTAGGTTTGTTTCTGCCATCTTTAGATTATATTCATTAGTGGTTAAAGTCTTCTGCAAATATTCATTGTAATTTAAATTGTATCTTTATTTTAAGCCTAAAAAAGTGAAAAATTTGGCATTAAGTTTTCTATCACCATTATCATTTTCTTGTATCTTAGACTTAGCTTCACTCGCCAGAAGATTAAGATCCTGGAAATTGGATTCTCAAAATCATCCTTATTTTTTGCCCATTTGCATTTGAATTACATTGTTTGAAATTGAAGAAATTATGAAGTAACATTAAACATCAACATAAAAATTCAGTATTTTAGTTTTTTGAACCCCTTTGAGGGACTCAAATGCCCTTGGACGTCCTTGTCCTACTATAGGTGTCTCAGAGAAACTCTTCACATATTTTTATCTCTATAGCTTTACTTTGTTCCTGCTTGTAGATGTCTAATTTGAAATTAAAAAATATTGTTATTGCATGTGTAAGGTGTCATTTTGCTTGATTTGTTACAAATTTTTTTAAAAAATTGTTTCTTTTCAGTGCTTAGAATTTTTCAGATTTGAAGAAAAATTGTTTGCATTTTCTAAATCATTGCATAATTTGGGTAGATTGGTTTTCATTTTTTCACAAATTCAAAACCCTAGGTTGTTACAAACATTGTAAATCCATAAGGCAAGTGAAAAGCAAATATGTTTTACTAAAGATGCTCTTTTGATATGGTTAATTCTAGATTATATAAGTCTAATCTCCTACTTATGAGTACAATCTAGGAAATGAATGAGGTCATTAGAATAAAACATGCTAGCTTGCCCTCCAACATCTTCTTCCTAACCATGAGAGTGTTCTTTGCAAGAGAATGAAATTCATCGACACATTTCTTAATATCACTGCTCTTCACTCATCTCAACATCTCTCCCAATTGTGAGAGTATAAGGCAAGGAGTAAATCATGATAATCATGTGCCATACCTGTTCTTCCTCTCATACCTCCTCCCACTTGGTGATGTATCTTAAAGTGGAAGACCTAACATTGAGTATCATGAGACCTTGCTTTTGTTTCCCAAAACCTCTCCACTTGGGAAGATATTATGTCACAAGAAGATGAAATCATTGACACATTTCTTAATATCACTTTAACTATTCTTCATTCATCTCTCAACATCTCTCCCACTTGTGAGAATGTTTTGGTGCAAGAGGATGCAATCATATACAATCATGAAAATCATAATTGTCCTTCTCCCAATACCTTTCCTACTTACGACAAAGGTATCTTGGTTTAGAAGAATCAATTAGTGAGAGTCATGAGAATATTGTTTGTCCCTTTCCCAATGCTTCTCCCACTTGGGAAGATATTATGACACAAGAATATGACATCATTGATATATTCATTTCAAAAGATAGTGAGATGGCTTGCTTAGATAAAGATGTTAAGGTCACTTTAGATCCCCCTCATTAAAAAATCATTAACAAGAGAAATTTGTGAGGTTATGAATGCACAAGTGACTATTAGGTCCCCTTTGATTATTGGAACTCCTCAAACTCCTTGTGGACCTCCTACAAGTCCTCTAATTATTGGGCCTCCTAAAACTCCTAAGAGTGTTTTGATCATTGGACGTCCTAAAACTCGTTTTGGACCTCCCAAGAGTCCTCTAATTATTGGACATCTTAAAAGTCCTCTAATTATTGGTCCTCCTAAGTCACCTCTCATTATAAGACCTCCTAAACCTCCAGGTGTTATCTTAAACTTTGCAAGAAAACTCACTAATAATGATGTGTCACAACAACCAAGCTATCATATAGTTTCTCACACATATAACACTAGGAACAATAAGCAACTGAAACAAATGCCAACATCCATTCCATTACCTCAACCATATCTCCCACCCGTACCTAACATCCCATAGCGTAGTGGTAAAAAAATTGATCTTGTTGAGAAACTTCATAACACTCTTGCTAAGATATCCTTGTGGGATTTGATTCAAAGATCACCTGCTTACCATGGTATGCTTCAAAAGGCTTTAAAAAACATTGTTATCCCTCCTAGTGTGCAACCAAATGATGTGGAAACTTTGATTGAGAATATGAATCAACCCAATTTGGACATTGTCTTTCATCAAAATGAGTCATTCCCTTTGGAAACACAACAAAAAAAATGATGCTTTGATGATATTAGTTGTTATTAACAAGGTTGGGATTAGGCGTACACTTGTTTACAATGGTTCAGGGCTTAATGTTTGTAGTGTAAACCTTTTGGATAAAATTGGAGTGGACATCTTGACTAAAATCCAACTAGCTAATTTGTCTATTCGTGGTTTTGACAATGTGGGAAAACAACCGCTTGGTTTGATAACATTATCTGTCAAAGTTAGATACATTACTTTACAAACTTCTATCCATGGCATGCCCTAGGATCATTCATATTGTATACACCTAAAAATGGTTTGGATAATCTAATTAATTAAATACGATCTATTTGATTAATTAACCTTTAATTCTTCTACTATTAAACAAATAGAAATATTTATTTATATAGTTCATCTTCTAAATTCTTCAATCTTTATTCTTTTATTTTGTCTTAATTAAATAAACGAATTTCACTTTGTTTTATTTAATTATTATTATCAAATTCTTCTACTATTGAATAAATAGAAATATTTATTTATATAGTTCACATCTATATTCTTCTGATTATTCTCTCTTAATTAAATAATAAAACTTCAATAGTTTTTAATTATCATTATCCCTCTTTTATTAAATAAACAATATCAAAAACATTTGTTTATTTTAATAATTGTTATTTCTTCCTAAATTTGAATAAATCCGAAATATTAAAATTAAAAGCATATTCTACAGCTAATCAATATTTCACCTACCAAATTAGACATAAAATGTCTAATTTAATTTATCTCAGCCTTCACGAGCAAATTTGGAGACAAATTTGTAGGCAATCCTCTTTATCCTCTTCCAATGATTCTTCCTATCTTTTGGCTGAGTGTTTTTCTAGGGAGGAACAATCCCCATGATCAACTTAGGTTTCTTCATCTCTCACCTTTCAATCCTCCAGATCAAATCCAGACCTTTGCTTTGTTGCCCCTTTGCAAATGTGCTGCTATGAATCTATAAATATAACCTTCTTCTACAGGAAATGGATCCCAAATTTGTGCAAACTTACTCTGCAAAAACAACAATTGAGCAATCAAGCATCTAAGCAATAACAATCATAGCATTTTAGAATCAATATCATGGTTGCATCATAGTTTACTGTAGCTTCCTTTTATTAAGTTTCATGTCAATTTAGATCATAGCTTCATCAATATCATTTAGATATCATCATATAGGATTATATTATTGCATTTAGCAACATCTCATTCTCTAGATTGGCATTTTAATAGTCATAATGCTTACCAAATCTGAGAGCCCTATGACTTAATAAATCTTTGGAGATAGAGAACAATATGGTGCTTTCAGTAGATTCTTGCTTTAAATTAGTTTAAATATTGTTGAATCTTTGATATAATTTCTTATTAAGAAGTGTTGTTTGTCATTTTACTCATTACTTATTCCACACTTACACATATAATCTTCTCTTGGGTAGACCATGTATTCATGAAATGTATGCAGTGCCTTCAATGCTTCATTGATCACTAAAGTACACATCCAACAATAAGGTTTACACGATAAAATCTTACCCTAAATCTAAACAATGTTTACAAATTGAGGAAGGAACAAAGGACTCTCTTAGAACATTGACACCAACTATAAAAGTAGAACCTTTACAAGTTGAGGATAAAGATGAGAGCCTTCCATTCATGAAAAAATTGTTGGATGATGTCTAGAGTTCATTCGATTTCACACCTACATCCATGGGGGAATACAAGATTGCAAAAAGAAAGAAAAAGAGAAAGAAGTAACAATGATATCAACAAAACCTATCCTTGAATCATCAAAAATATCTAATTCCATAACTTCTAGCAAGCAGGAAGATACAAATTACACATACACTTATGATGAAAATGATCATGAATAGCCACCTTCCTTGAAGGAAATGGAAAAACTTTATGGAAGAGGTTATCAACTATTAATTTTTTTGGCTATAATGGAAAAGGATGTGGTGTAAAATAACAACATATCCATCTCCCCATAGAGCCTAGCATGCAAGAAACAAGAGGTCTTGGCTGTTGTCCATCAAAAACATCAAATAGCCTTTCACTTAATCAATAACATTAGTTGTTTCCCCTTGTTATGTGGTAGTTGTAGTGTCACTATGATCCATGAGGGTATATTTACTAAGCTTTATGCAATCATATTTCATTTTGTAAGGAGCAGAAATACTTTGGTGAGAAAGATTAAAAATAGCAAATCAACTCTACAATACAATCTACAACTTGGATTTATAAGATTAAGCATAAAAATAAAGGAACCTACAAAGTCTCTGGCAGATATGGAAGACATAAATGTTGTGCACCTCTCACAAAATGGTGTTTTCAAAAGTCATCAGAGGACTCATTCGCCCTATGGAAAATGGGTAGAGCACTCCAAAATTTGTTTTTGAGTCCTCTTCTCTTGTGTCTACACTTCCAGATTCTCGATTTTCATAGTCAGACAGTTGGAAATAAATCTGAGATCCAAGTATCTGTGAGATGACAACAAAGGTGACAACAAATACAACTTTGAAATTTTGCAACTTTTGAGATCTTCAACTTTTCTTCAACCTACAAATCTACAACACAACATGAAAGGGAAAAAATGGTTTTTAGTGAATGGGGTTTTTCCTTAGTCAAACCCCATTTTGGTAATTAAACCTTAAAATAAAATAAAATAGCATGAAAGGAATGATGAATGAATAGTTGACTCAATGTCACAAATCACCAAACCCTTGAATGAACTTTGGAATGTAGATTTACAACTTGCATGAAATGGCTTCAATGGATGAGGATCTTGATCTTGAAAATTGATTTGAAATAATGCCTTGAATGCTTGAATGGGTCATGAAATCTACATCATCATATTAGCTCCAAAAACATGCATGATGCAAGAAGAATTTGATATGACAATTGGATCTTTATTGTTGTAATAAATCTTCTTTTGAATGCCTTGAATTGCTCTTGAAATTCTCTTGATCTCATAAAATTTCTATAGGAATTCTCACTTCAAAATTGCTAGGTGAAATATAGTGAAATAACCTTATATTTATAGGTATGTAACATTAATTTCCCAAAATTCAAATAACACAAGCTGACATGTGAATATGGATTTGAAATTGTTAAAATACCACCAAAACATAATTTAAATTAGGGTCCTAGGTCTAAATGAGGACCCATTCGCCATGGGTGAATGGGTCCTAGGTCTAAGTGAGGACCCATTCGCCATGGGTGAATGGGTCCTAGGTCATTCACCTAGGAAACACATTGCTCAATGAGAAGTGTTACGTTTAGGAACTAATGAATGTCGGGTTTTGTCTTCGGAAACTACAATTCATTAGGCTTGGATTTGAATTAAAGAGGCCAATTAATGAAAATTAACCTCAATTAATTAAGGGAACCCTAAATAAGTGTGAAAGTGTAAAGAGGTATACTCTACAACACTAAAAATAAGGCACAATTAAGTTTTAATTAATAGGGCCCTAAACTTAATGTGAATATGTAAAATACATTTTACAACACTAAATTAAGGCATAATTAAGTTCATTTTAATATTAATTCCAAATTAGGTGTGAAAATTTAAAGGGATACATTTTTCTACACTACATTTAGCCCCCACTTTAGTGAGAGGAAGCGCACAAGAGAAATCTCACACTAAAGTAGACATTCAAGACATATGTATACAACAATGAAAAAGATAATCATACAACATCAAAGACCTGAAAGAGAAAGCAAGGAGGTAGATCAAGCCTCAATTGTCCAACACGATGTGGAACACATCTCAACTATTTTTCCAAGAAAAAGGGGTGGATCAAGCCTTAACTTTCCAACGCAATGTGGAACATGTCTCAGTTGTTTGTCTAAAGAATGTTCACAAGTGAAGCTTGATGTCTACTATGCAAATGAAGTGTGTGAGCTCACTTTGGGCTAATGGAAGCTCAGGTCATTCACTAGGTGAGCCCCCAATAGATGGAAAATGAGGGAATCTTATTAGTCTCCCATACCATATCAAAACTATCCCTTTGACAACTTCAATAAGGCATCGCAAGAACTTTAGGCTTCATAAGGCCTAACAAGCTGCGTTATGCTAATCACCTATGAATAAGGCAAGGCTCCATTGGCAAGCAAAGTATGTTATGCTTGGTGGCCTTGAAAAAGGGGTTCAAGTGTCAAAATGGTTAGGATGCTATGTTATGCTAAACAATTATGAATAAAAATGCAAGTAAAGGTTTTGTTCAAATAGATCTTGCTTAGTTCGTGTAAGGTCTCTTCTTAGGGAACATCGTGCCTAATGTCTCCAAGAGAGGACAAGTCTAGAATAAAAGAATCACAACTTAGGGAATGCAATGTGTAGCATCACCACTAAGAGGAAAGTCATATGCTAAGAAATATCACACTCTTGGAGGACATCAAACCCAATGACACCACCAAGAAAAAGGACACATCACAAGAAATAAAATCACACAATGAAACATGAGGAATATCAAAAACTTCAAAAATAATGCCAATTTATGCCCCCACTTTAAATAAATTTCTAGCACCATTGTTGTGAGAAATTTGATTTAAAGTAGACAATAATCGATGCTAAACAATAAAGAGACATGAGAGCTTATTCAGAAAGCCCTATGCCAAGCCATATGTTCCTGAATGAAGTTGCATCATGAAAAGGAGAAAGAGAGGTTGCCCCCAAAATGAAATCTAAAAACACATAAGGGATCCAAAAATTCGGGGTCAATATATCTTTGCTACAATGTGATTATAGAGCTTGGAAACGTTATCATTCCCCAAATACTCATAGAACTAGAGGAATAACACATAGAGAGTGAAAAAAAGAAAGAAAAAGATTTTGGGTCAACATGTAAGAGACCTAAATGTCTTGACACCTTGCATCATCCCCAAAAAGAAAACACAAGACAAATGAGAAGAAAAATGTTTATGACATATAGGAGAATATAGGTACAAATAGAGGGATGCACATGAAGAGAGAGATGCGTAAATAAAATGAGTACAAAGTCTACACACACATGCAATCACACAAATAACATGCAAGAGAAAAGAATATGACTAATTAAAAGGCACATAAGGAGTCAACCTACTGTAAGCCATCAGCATCCCAACCTTGCTCATATATATATATATGGAAGATCAACTAATAAGGAGACAGCATGTAGGTGCTAAACTAGGACAAGCTACCCCCTAACCCCTTTCCCCCCAAGGGAATTAGGTGAGATGAAAATAGATGATGGTATGTGGCTCCTTGTGAAAGGAAAATATGATTACATAAAGCAAAGTTTATATCCTCATGCATGGTAGTGAATATGCTATGATACTACAACTACCACATGACAAGGATCAACAACTAATGCTATTGATTATAATGAGTAGAAAAAGTATCAACGTGATGCATATCTAATGAGATATTCCCACATGTATTATCTATTAGTTCAGGATGCACCAAAGTTAAAGTTGTCTTGGAAGAATCTTTTGTAATAGTGTTGATATTAATTAAAGGCTTCTTTGATTCTTTTGTTTCTTTCAAAGGACAGTAACCAAGACCATTAGTTGTTTCTTTTGTATTAGGATCTATAGAGACACGAATGCCTTGTTCTCTAGCACCACATCCTATTCCACTATAACCAAGTTGTTTTGAATAAGTTCATAACCTCTTCCATAAAGATTTTTCATTTCATTTGGATTCGATGGTTGTTCATAATCAACTTCATAAATTTTTTTTGTGTAATTTCTTTCTTCTCCTAAAGTGGTTGAAGTGGATGCTTTCAAATTTTGTGTTGACATTACCTCTTTTTCTTTTCCCTTTTCAGACTCTTTTGTTGTGATCTTGTATTCTCCCATGAATGTAGGTGTGAAATCCAAGGAACTCCAATGATCTTCTAATAGCTTTGTGACTTCTTCAATATGTTTTTCTTTTTCTTTTTCTTGTACGGGTCCCACTTGTGTAGTTGGTGTCAATGTTTTCAAAGGATTTTCCTTGTATTTCTCAAGTTGTCAAACATTGTAAGGCTTAGGATCAACTTTGATTGTGTAAAATTTATTGTTGTAAACATACTTCATTAAAAGATGAAGAGTTGAAGGCACCACATGCATGTCATGAATCCATGGTCTACCTAAAAGAATATTATATGAAATATTGTGAGGCATAACATGGATAGTAGTTTGCAATGTGGCCTTTCCAATGATAATAGGTAATGTGATCACACCAAGCAGTTGTTTTCCTATGTTATCAAATCCAGGAATGGAAAAAAAGTTAGGTTCAATATTACTCTTATTGATTCCAATCTTATCCAAAAGTTTCACACTACACACATTAAGGGTTGAGCCATTGTCAACAAGGGTTCTCTTTATTCCTTTCCTATTAATAATGGCTATGATCATGAAAGCTTCGTATTGTTTTTGAACTTCTAAGGAGGGTAACTCGCTTTGGTGAAAAACAATGTCTAGATTAACTGCATTCATTCCTTGAACTAGGGATGCTATGTCATTTAGTTTTACACTAGGGGGAACCACAACTTGTTGCAAGGCTGTTTGAAGCATACTATGATAGCTAGGTGAGGCTTGAATAAGATCCCATAAGGATATATTAGCAGGAGTGTCTTTAAGTTTTTTAACAAGGTCATACTCCTTTCCACTATGTAGAAGAAAATGAGGAGCACTAGGAAAAAAAGGATAAGGAAATGGTAATGAAGTGTGAGTGATTTTTTGTTACCTATTATTCTTTATGTTATATGTATGAGAAACAATCTTGTAACTCGGTTGTTGTGAAACATTGTTACTATCAAGGTGTCTTTTAGGTGGTTCTAAGATAAGCACGAGATTATTTTGAACTTCAGGTTGATGTGAGGGTGGGTAAATGGTAAGAAGTGGCTTAGGACATCAATTCAAGGGATATCTAATGTGCATCATGATCTCTTAGTGAAGGGGAGTCTAATGTCACTTCATCATCTTCATCTAAGGAATTGACATTACTATTTTTTGAAAGACATGTATCAATTCTATCATTTTCTTGCACCATGATATCTTCCCTAGTAGGAGAGCTTTTAGGAGAGGAGAAATTAAAATGTTGATTGCATTCCATGGTTAGATATTGTAAGATAGATTCATCACAAGTAAGGGAGGCATCAAGAGAAGAAAAATTATGATTTTCTTGCTTACCAATGATTGGATCCTTTCATTCAAATAGATCTTTCCAAATGGTAGGAGCATTAGGAAAGGGAGAAACAAGATTCTTGTGACTCTCAATGAGTGTATCTTCTAACACCAAACTCTCTTCTTCAAAAATAGGAGAAATTTTGGTAGAAGGACAAATGCGATTGTCATGATAGTCTACGATTGCATCCTCTTTCACTAAAGAATTCTCACAAGTGGGAGAGATGTTACAAGGTGAATGGAGATTAGGTAAAGTAATGTTAAGAAATGTGTCAATGATCTCATCTTCTTGTGTCATAATATCTTCCCAAGTGGGAGGAGGAGAGGTACAAACAATAATTTCATGATTCTCAATGATTGTATCTTTTTTCACCAAGACACCTTCGTCACTAATAGGAGAGGTATCAGCAGAAGAAAAATTATGGTTTTCATGATTATCTATTCTTGTATCTTTTTGTATCAAAACATCCTCACAAATGGGAGAGATAATAGGGTTTGAGTGAGGGATAGGAAAGATGATATTACGGATTCTGTCAATGGGTTGATTCTCTTGCTCTTTAAAGATGTTCTCATAACTAGGAAGGATAGTGGAAGGATGGATAACATGTTTTTTAATGACCTCATTTGTTGGCTCAAAATTAAACTCATAAGAAAAATAGAAAAATGGGTTAGGTTTCAAACACATAGGCTTCTATACTAAATTTGGAATGTTTCACCAAACTTACTATAAATGGAAAGGGAAAAATGGGGTGAATGAACCAACTATTCTTCTATTCCATTTAGGAAATGAAATCCCTCTAGTTAAAATCCACTTTCAACCCTTAGGTGAATGAATTCTTTGAGGAATCCTACAATTTCCTTTTTGTGTTAGGACGAGGGTCTAGGTCAAACAACACTTGGGGGATAAATATTAAAAATAGAAAATCAAATCCAAAATACAATCTACAACTTGGATTTAAAGATTAAGCATAAAATTTAAAGGAACATACAAAGTTTCAGGCAAATCTGGAAGAGATAAATGTTACATGTACCTCTCACAAAATGGTGTTTTCAAAAGTTGTTTGAGGACTCATTCGCCCTATGGTGAATGGATCTTGGGTAGGGCTCTCCAAAATCTATTTCTAGATCCTTTGATCATGTGTCCACACTTCCAGATTCTTGATTTTCACAGTCAGACAATCAAAACTAAATCTGGGATCAGAGTTTTTGTGAGATGACAACAAATACAAATTTGTAATTTTACAACTTTTGAGATCGTCAAATTTTCTTCAACAGGTCTGCAAATTTGCAACACAACATGAAAGGGAAAAAATGTTTGTTTTTGGTGAATGGGGGTTTACCTTGGTCAAACCCCATTTTGGTAATTAAACCTTGAAATGAAACAAAATGGCATGAGAGAAATGATGAATGAACAACTCAATGCCACAACTCACCAAACCCTTGAATGAACCTTGGAATGTAGATCTACAACTTGCATGAAATAGCTTCAATGGATGTGGATCTTGATCTTGAAACTTGATTTGAAATAATGCATTGAATGCTTGAATGGATCATGAACTCTACATCATCATATTAGCTCCAAAAACATGCATGATGTAAGAAAACTTTGATAGGACAATTGGATCCTGATTGTTGCAATAAATCTTCAATAAATATTCTTTTTAATACCTTGAATCGCTCTTGATCTCAAAAAAATTCCATAGGAATGCTCGCTTCAAAATTGATAGGTGAAACATACTAAAATAACCTTATATTTATAGGTATGTATCATTAATTTCCTAAAATTCAAACAACACAAGCCGACATGTGAATATGGATTTGATATTGTTAAAATACCACCAAAACATAATTTAAATTAGGGTCCTAGGTCTAAGTGAGGACCCATTCGCCTGCGAATGGGTCTTGGGTCACTCACCTAAGACACACATTGTTCAATGAGAAGTGTTATGTTTAGGCATTAATGAATGTTGGGTTTCCTCTTCAGAAAATATAATTAATTAGGCTTGGATTTGAATTAAAGGGGCCAATTAAGGAAAATTAACCTCTATTAATTAAGGGAGCCATAAATAAGTGTGACATTGTAAAGAAGTACACTCTACAACACTAAAAATAAGGCACAATTAAGCCATTTTAATTAATAGGACCCTAAACTAAATGTGAATATGTAAAATACATATTACAACACTAAATTAAGGCATAATTAAGTTCATTTTAATATTAATTCTAAATTAGGTGTGAAAATGTAAAGGGATACATTTTCTACACTACACTATGTTTTTTATGTTTTTACATCATGTTTACATTGTGATTGTATTCATATTGTCATCATCTTCATGTTTCATTGTGCCATGTGTTTTCATTGTGTATGCTTCATGTTTTCCAACATGTGTGTTTGTGTATTTTGTCTTGCTCCATATCATACATGTGTGTGTTCCTTTTTTCTTATGTTGGATTTCTATGAGATCTTGAATCTTGGGGGCTTGAGTGCTCCCCCCTAGATCCTTGGTCATCCTATATCTTCAATATTTGGACAATTGGACCCCTCTTGACCTATTTTTCTACTTTAGTGCAAGTCTGAGCATAAGTTCACTCTCACTAAAGTGGGGGCCAAATATAGTGTCAGAAATTGTCACCTTTAACAATTTCACACTATGTTTTGACCCCCCTAAGTTATTGAACCTAATTGAGCCCCTAATGTCCTAAAATTATGTATTTTGGATCCCATTTGTACCATTTTTCAATAAATTACAGGCACTAAATAAATGCAACTAGTTCATGTGTTATCCCCAACACTTAATGCCCTAGAAATCTAGGCCATGACCTATATGCCCTTGGGCGTATTGGTCCCCCTTCTTAGCCAAGACCTATATTTGGACATGTTGTTGGTGGTATTTTAACATTCAAATTTCAAGTATCAGATTTTAGGATCTAATTTTTGGGAAATTGAATATATGCCTATAACTACTAGTCATTTCACCATTTGAAACTAGAACAAAATTAGGAGAACTTATGATAAAGCATTGTTTTCAAGAGTAGAATTTCAAGAGACTCATTACAAAAATTCAATATCCAATCATTATGTCAAAGTGTATGTGAGTTCATGTGTTCATGGTTTTGTGAAGGTTAATCCTTTTGTAGGTTTCCCAAAAATTCAAGAATTCAAGCAAGAAATATCCAAATCCTTGAGGTGATGTGCATGACTTTAGTTTTTCAAGAAAGCCATTGAAGGGTGGTGAGTTCCAACATTTTGTTGATTCATCATTCCTTACTTTCCATTGTCATTTATCCATTGACATTTTCCATTATGGAAGTGGAAACACTTACACGGGGTTTGGCTGAGGCAAGCCCCTAAAATGGCCCAACATTTCCTCTCTTTGGAAATGTGAAAATATCAAGTTGTAAAGTACTGAAGAACGATTGAAGAAAAATTCTCCATTGTTGCATTTGTTGTCATACATCTTGTCAAGCCACAAAAACTGACTTACAAAATTATCAGACAACGTTCCAAAAAATTTACAAGTAGAAATAAAAGTCTCATATCTATTACTAGAAGACCCCAAAAGTTTATTAGGAATCCCTATTAGGGACTTAGATTCCCTTGGACAATTATGTCGTTCTACAATGGCTCAAACAAGCATTTTTGGGTTGGTACGTACATATCACTCTACACTTCCTAGATCCACCTGCAAATTATTGTTTTTGTTTGTCAGTTGTCAAGATCTTGTAATTTACATATTAGAGAATATTATATAATTAGGTTAATCATAGTCAATAAATTCCAATGCATTCCCATCCTCAATTAGATGTAGGTCTAGGTCTAATTGGCTCACCTTCATGGTTGAAAGCCAATCTAATCACCTTGTTGATCTACATCTTAATGTAACTTGGAAAAAGACCACCTTATATTTTAGGTTCTTTGCATGTAGGATCTAGAATCCATTTTTCTACATTACAACATCTACAAGAAAGTTTAGGCTTATGAACAAACAAAGGTCAATTAGAAGCCAATGCAAAATAACATGCATATTCTTATTCTTCTTTTGGATTTTCTCCTATTAAGGGGACGTTCCTTGAGATCTCCAACATAGTTAGTAAAGAGAAATTCAACTGATAGTTCAAGTCTTGATTGGCCATGTCATGTGGTAGTCAAACATTTACCAATGAGACCTTAGATTAAGCAAATTTAAAAGTAAGAATATGCAACAACATATATACGTCAAGATTAAATCACTTGAGATGAGTCCCCTTAACATATTATACACATGTGCTATGTAGATCCATGATACATTATCCAATAAAGTTATGACCAATCATAATCACTCAAGATGCTTAACAAATGTAATATGCAAGGTTATATAACATTTTAGAACCTAAAATTACCCCTAAAACTAAGGAGAATGATGCATTGTGAAGATTGGAATAGAGATGAGATGAGAAGCAACAAAAAATTGATGCTTTGATCACATGGGAAATGGAGTCAAATAATATCTCCCAATACAAACACATTTACCAAATTAGCGTGAAAAATAGGTATGCAATTGAAAATCATAATCTTGGTTGAAGAAAAAAAAATGCAAACCTATATCCTATACACCTTGAGACAATTTTACATATCTATGCGATATATTCTACTTAGATTACATAAGCATTTCTTTTAATTTTTGGCATTAAAAACAATCACTGGAGTGAAATATTTGATTTCGTATTGTATATGTTGGAAATAAGTGTTGTCATTGATGTCAACTCAAAATGAGCTGCCATTGATGTCAAATGGGTATGTTGAAGTTTATATATACTCTGAAGATTATTGGTGTGTAGAGTGCAAGTTAGTAGGACAATATAAGGATGAATAAGGATGAAATGATGATCTAAGTATGTTGCAGAGGCAGGTATACATGTCTTGGTGTACATATGTAATATGTTTACATTGATATCATTCTATTTTGATGTACCACACATGTAGATAAGTTACAAAAGTTTTTGTTAAGGCATTTACAATACACACTCCAAGAAAAAGTCAAGATATTTTGGTCCGTATCCTTTTGTGATGAGGGCTACACTGCTCGAAACCCACACAAAACACAACAAGAGATACCAACACAAAAGATACAAGACAAAAAATAACTCACTTTAAATCATTTTCAGAAAATGAAATTATAGATTTAGAACTTACAATGCTATAGCCTCATGGGATTGATTCATTACAACAAAATAAACTCTGAAAGAAAATCTATTATTCGGAGCCACAATCTGCACTAATGGATCCACCTTCTACAACCCCCACTTAACCCTTTTATTTTACCTAATAACCACCCTAGAATGTTCTATAAAGTGTAACTTTCCCTTTTGTTTTGGGGCCAAAAGTCCCACAATTTTATTTCTTTCCTAGGAAGATATTTTAATGAAATTCACTTTTTAGTGGGGCACCTTCTCAGGCCATAACTTTTGATTTGGGTGTTTGATTTGCTATTATAATATATTGTTGGAAATTTCTCGAAGAGATCTACGATGCTAAAACCATTGAGGATCATTTTTTCCACTTTTTGAGCTGTTTTGGGGCTTCTAAGGTTTTCAAATTTGAATTTGAAGCTACATTGGAGAAATTTCTTGAGACGAAAATTTTAATATCTCCCAAACCGTACAAGGTATTGAGATGATTCTTCCGCTGTAAAAAATGTTTTCAATTCCACTCCTTGGGGTAATTTCTAGGTCTATACTAGCCCATTTAGGCTGACTTACTAAAAAATAGTAAGTGATCATTTTTCACCTTTTCTGACTTTTGATTGTCTTACACCACTTCAGTGCCATCATTGGACTCAAAACAAATAAAGAAAAATAAGGAAAAACATTTTTTTGGGTGCTGCAAGATTTCCCTACACCATTGGATTCTCTTGCATCATTTTGCCAACTATGGTTTTGCTTTGCGGTACAAAAGATAAGATATTTATGGTCTTGCCTCAGTCAAACCCCATGTAAGTGTTTCCATTTCCACAATTGAAAATGTTAATGATAAACGAATAATTTAAAGGAAGGAATGATAAAATCAGAAAGTGTTGCAACTCACCACCCTTCAATGGCTTCCTTGAATGACTGAAGTCATGCACATCACCTCAAGGTCTTGATCTTTCTTGTTTGATTTGCTTGAATGATTTGGAGACCTAAAAAAGTGTCAGCCTTCACAAAACAATGATAACACGAACACACATAACTCACATAAGATTTGACATGATGTTAGTATCTTGAATTGTTGCAATGATGCTGTGAAATGTTGCTCTTGACTTGCTTTTGAATGATCTTGACAATAGTTTTTTCTCATGAATTCTTATTATATTTCAAATGATGTAATAACTAGGTATTCATAGGCATTTCTCTATTTTTTTGAGAATTAAATATGGATCTAGTCGACATTTGTAATTTGAAACTTGAATGTTAAAAGGCTACCCTAACATTAAAAATTGGTCCTCGATATAATAGGGGGAACCATATGCCCATGGGCATATGGGTCCTAGCCCTTATTTTTAAGACACAATGTATTGGGGGAAAATCATTAATTATTTGGATTTTTTCAATGCTTGCAATTTTATTATAAAGTGGTACAAATGGGCTATAGAATGCACAATTTTAGGAAATTAGGGACTCAATTAGGCTCAATAATTTAGGGGGAGAAAAACTTAGTGTGAAATTTTCAAGGGTGATAATTGATGATGCTATAATGGGATATGATGAGCATCAACATTATGAAAATAGTTTGGTGAGTTGGTGCACCCTTTTAAGAAGAACAATATCAAATTGGCTTCAATAATTCCATTTGGTTATTCTCCTTCAACATCTTCATCTACATATAAATAAAAAATGGAGTGGTTGATAACATAGAAAATGTGGAAGGCAAGCCATGTTTGCATCTAAAAACCTTGAGTTAGGGAGATGGATTCTTGATTCTAGAGCTTCACATCATTGAAACAACACTTTTGGGAGAAAGATTAAAAATAGTAAATAAACCCAAAAATTCAAAGTAACACATGAAATCAGAAGATTAAAACTTAATCTAACAGAACCTACAACTTTCACACAAATCTAAGAAGGTTAAGTATTTTTGCTATTAGAGGAATCATGCATTAACTAATTATTAATTAATCTTTAATTGATTATTAGTCTAATTTATTCTCATGCACTTAAGCTAAACTTAGGAGTGCTTTTATGCTTTTATAAGTTGAGCTAATATTAGATTATTATGTCTCATATTATGTGATGTTGACACTTGTCATGATCTAATCCCTTTCTCATTTATGGTTTTTCTCTTATAAGCACTCAACCCTTATTGTAAATATCTTAAGCTTTCATATCTTCTCGAGAGTCTCTTCTTTCTGTAGCTTTTTCTCGTTGAAGAATATTGCATATATTGTTTAAAGATCTCTTGCGTAGAAGGTGTATTTGTTTGTTGTTTGATCCTGTGGCTTGTGGTTTTGTGCTTGTTTCACAATTCCAACATGGTATCAAAGCATGGATTCATCAAACTCCTTCTCAATTTATGATATTTTCTTTCTTCAACAAGGGTTATAAGCTTCAAATCTGAATCCATTTTGCTTTTTTGAAAATTTTGGAGGTAGGAGTTATTTGGTGCTTTTTGGCATAGAAAGGACTTCACCATTGGATTTGGAGCTATTGAGAAAGTCAAAATTGCCTTTTGTTTTGCCTAATTTGGGTTCTTGATGTCAGATCTGCAAGGGTTTGAAGTGGTTGCTTTATTTCTAGATTCAGAGGGTAGCTGAGTTTTGGGTGCATTTTTACATGAAATGGACCTTGCCATTGGATTTAGGAGGCCAATTCCATGAATTTTGACTATAAACTCAGCCTATTTTGCCACCGAGAGCTTCTGAGGAAATTTCTTTTTGTACAAGGGCCAGTATGGCCCCTGTACGGAATCAGCGGTGGTTTGGCCTCTCACCAGTAGGATCTTCTTTATGGTGGTAGCATTTTTTACATGCCAACGACCTACCAAATTTCCTGACGTGATTTTTGGCAAGATTCCTGACATATACCTAGTGCGATTTCCAATGTCAGTTAGGTTCTTGAGCTGAATTTTTTTTCTTGGGCAATATGGGAATATTCTTGTTGACATCAACATGACATCACCCATATGTATGCTGACATCAGCATGATGTCATCATACGAACGCCTAGGTAGGGTCCCATTTGACCCCTCTTTGGCCTCTAGGGAGCTATTTTTTTTCTTTTCACCATAACTTGGACATAGAATATCATTTTTTGAAAAATGAGATATCGTTGGAAAGATGGTTCCACCAAATTTCTAGTGGTGTGGGTCTCATTGCTTTATTTTTTTTTGGTACATTCTATAGCCTATTGAAGTTAGAGGTATTGTTTTCAGTTGTGAGCTCGTAACTTTTGACCAGTTTCTCCATTTTTCATGATTCTAGTGGCGTTGGAACTGTCTTTAAGAGCTCTTCAGTTCCATCCATACAATTTTTCTAGAGTTCTCTTTAGGTACATTTTATTTAGTTTTTTGTCTTTCCACACTCTGGTGAATTACTTGGACATTTTAGCTCCTTGGGACTTCTTATTTGTGTGGGATGACTCATTTTTGGTTTTTCTATATGTATTTCTAGTATTCTATCCTATTTGGGCATTGTAGACATCTTTTTCATGCGCATTCTCTTATGTAGCTGCACTGAGATAAAGTGCCATTTTGGTGTATACTTTTTTGGGGATTTTGCACATCTAGTTGTGCCTATTGTATTTGCACTATGATATAAAGTGTCATGGGGGGTTGATTTTTGCCTTTGGTTTTCCATCACACCTTTGTCAAGTGAGTGTCCCTTCCACGATAGCAGTGAATCCCAATGATTCTTGTCTCATGCATGTGTGCCTTAGTTTGCACACCCTTTTATTTGCAAGTTGTTTCTCCTACATGCACTTCTTGGTTTCACACAATTTCAGTGTACCTATCATGGCTCCCCTTTTCACGATTATGGTGGGGTTTCTATTGTTGGTGCTAATTCTTTTTTCGTTTCATGGTTTTGAGTGATCTATGTATCTAGTTCTTGTTCCTATGTACTAGTCAGATGTAGTGCGTACCCCTACATTTCAGTGAGATGGATCATTTACCATATGGACACTCTTGCATTCCTATTTTTGGAGGTTCTTCATTCAATACTTTATTAGTCATATTCGATAACATTCTACAACTTCATGCTTCCGTGATGTTCTACATGTTCCTATTTTTCAGGACATTGTCTTGTTTGTAGGCTTCTTTAGTCCTTCACTTGGCTTTCATCTCTTTTTGGAGTAGAGTTTTTCCCATGAGGTTTCTCCGCATTAACATAGAGATCTGTTTGTATATGGGTACCTTACATGGCTTTGTTTTCTGAGACCCATCATGCATTCTTTTTTAGGGTTTTTAGCTACTCCCCAAGTTCATCTTAAGGGGGTGTGTTAGAGTAATCATGCATTAGCTAATAATTAATTAATCTTTAATTGATTATTAGTCTAATTTATTCTCATGCACTTAAGCTAAACTTGGGAGTGCTTTTATGCTTTTATAATTTGAGCTAATATTAGATCATTATGTCTCATCTCATGTGATGTTGACACTTGTCATGATCTAATCCCTTTCTCATTTAGGGCTTTTCTCTTATAAGCACTCAACCCTCATTGTAAATATCTTGAGCTTTCATATCTTCTTGAGAGTCTCTTGCTTCTCTTGTTGAGGAATATTGCATATGTTGTTTACAGATCTCTTGCGTAGAAGGTGTATTTGTTTGTTGTTTGATCTTGTGGCTCATGGTTTTATGTTTGTTTCACAACTCTAACATTTCACCTGTCATCAAAATGTTGTTGTTGAGTGTCCTCTAGGATCCATTTTCCCAAGGATGAATGGGTCATTGTAGGGATTTCTGAAATCACTTTCTGGGTCCTTTGCTCCTATGTCTACAATCCCGAATTCTCTAGATTTCATAGTCAGAAGTTCATAAATAAATTATGAAAGTGAGTTTTTGTGGCTTGACAATAACTTTGACAATTTTTCTCATGACAGATCTTCAATCCTTCTTCAACCTAAGATTTGCAAAATACATAATAGGGAAAAATTGTTTGTTTTTGGTGAATGGTGGTTTGTGTTGGTCAAACCCCGTATTGGTAATTAAACTTGAAGTGAAACAATGGAACATGAAAAGAATGATGAATGAAAAATTGCTATGTCACAACTCACCAAACCATTGATTTGAAACCCTTGAAGGACTAAAAGTTAGTAGATCTCCCCAAGGTCTTGATCTTGCATGAAATGGCTTGATTGATGATGTGATATTGATTCTTGAATCTTGATTTGAAACTTGAAACCTATATCACAATTGATCTTAGCTCTAAAAACATGCATAATGCTTGATAACTTTGACATGATAAAAAGACCTTGCTTTTATGGACAATTTTCTAATTTCTTGAAAATTAAACATTACAAGCCAACACTTAAAGCTTGAAGTTAGGACCTTGAGATGTCACCAAAAACATGTTTAAAATTTGAAATTGTGATCTTAAGGGAGACCCATTCACCCAAGGGAAAATGGGTCCTAACCTAAATTATCAGGACCTATTCATTTCGGGGTGTTAAAAATGATAATTGCATTAATTAAATCATAATTCCCCTTTCAAAAATTGCAATTAATTAGGCTTGTAAATGCAAAACTTAGGAAATTAGAGGCTTAATTAAGTCCATTTAATTAAGGGACCCAAAATTAGTGTGAAAATGTAAAGGAGTACATTTTTCGACACTACAATCATATAGCTTCATCACAGAGTATGTTCTCTTCATTTTCAAGTCTTGTACTCTACCACACATCTTGATAGGGAATGAAATATGTATGAGAATTTTTGGGAAAAGATCTATTGATATTGGAGAAGGAACCTTTAATGATGTACTTTTGTTTCTTCCTTGACCAATCTCTACATCTATCATACTACACATAATAAAATAGGGAATATTGTTGAGTTCACATCGAATCTAATGATTATTAGATACTTGAAGAGTAGCAAGATTATTTTTTTGGGGATGGTTGATCATGCATCTCACTTGTATGCCTTTTCACAAATTTATTCCTTTGATATTACAATTTCTTTGACTAATATTCACAGTCATGGATGTAGTGTGGGTTGCTTTCTCGAGGAGAAGTTTGGTCACTTGAACCTTTACGCTCTTTCATCACTTTAGTTATTGAGACTTGTATTGCGCTTCCATATCCTCCACCTTCTATTCCTTTAGATTTTAGTATTCTAATGACTCCCAATACTTTAGTTTAGCAAGATGCTTCTAGTCTCTCAAATTCAACTTTGTGGGATGTTTTTTTGATAAACAATGCATGTTTGTTTCATGAGTCCCATTTGCCAATGTGAAATTATATTGACATCATCATTAGTTTATTAAAAATTTACTTTCCTTTATTTAGATGTAAATCATATCATTATGATAAAATTGTCTTTCTACTTTTTTTTTCTCTATCTATTCTTGGTAAATGTGGCTTGTATATCTATTAAAATTTCTCATTTATAAAATACACTTATTGCATATTTATTTTTTCTTATGCTTTTCTTTCTTGTAGAAGAAATATTGTAGAGTTGTTCTTGGTTTTAACATGTATCAAAGCTCTAGATCTACAAGCTTCTGCTTATATTTGTGAAGGTTTTAGTGACGAGGTTGTAACTAGTGCATCTTGAGGAAAAATAAACCTCATAGATGAGTCTAGAAGGCATCAAAACCTAAGTATTGCCTATCCAAACACCAAAATTGGAGTCTACAAAATTTTGAGGCATTTTTTGTGGGTTTTGATTTTCATATATGAAATTTTTGAATATTCTATGGATCTATACATCTGTACAAAATCCATATATTGTGTTGTACTAGTTTTACATGTACTCAAATTTATTAATTGATATTTACTACATCACATTTAGTTTATCCATAAGGTTTTAATATTCATGGGAAAATTTTCCTTGGTGGTTTTAGTTCATTTGACAACCATTTATTGTTTAGTGAATTATGTTTTAATTAACCAACAAATTTTATTTATATGTAGGTTCAATTTAGTATATAATGAGTATTAATTGTGGTATTTTCTAGTAGGTAGGAGATTTAATTTTGGTGATGATGCCATTGTGGAGCCATCACCACCATATCTTTATTTCTTATGTACTGGTTTGCCATCAAATCTCCACCAAGAGCCTCCTTACCTTATCTCAACCATTCCACTACTTAGCCTAAAGGCCACTTGTCCATCACCAGCTTGATAACCTATTACTACTAGCTAGCCATCTATGCTCTATTTATTTTCCATAAAGGGGGCATGTTTTTCTTTTTGGTATAACTTGGTCATATAGCTTTATATTTTAAAAAATCAAAATTTATCAAAAAGATAGTTTTGAGCACTATCTAGTGGTGCTAGTAACTTTTCTATATAATGTAACTAGTGATTCATTTTGTTACTGATTGAAGTCACATAATCTATTTTGGATTTTGAGCTCATATTTTTACCAAGTCTTCAATTTTGTAATTCTTGTGGTGTTGGAAAGGTATCAAGTAGTTCTACATAGCCATATATACCATTTTTATAGGTTTAACCCTATATATATTTTATTCGGATTTGTAATTTTATACTTTCTGATTAATAACTTTGATATATTGACACTTGGAAAAGTTTCATTAGTTTGGGTGAGCTTTATTTTAGTTTATCTATTTTGTATTTAATCTTTTTGATTGTAATCATGAGATGTGATTATTGTGGGAAGAAAATATATAATAAATGAATGCATGTTGAAGGAACTTTATGACTTGAAATTTCTATATGAACATCATTAGTTAAGACAACTTTTCATTGCCAATAACATCAATTTTCTAGATTATTTTAACTCAACATTTGTAGAAACATCTCCATTACCTATAGCTTCATTAGACTCTAGTGTTACTTCTTTGAGAGCTTCCAAAGATTTCCTACAACAAGACATTTTTAGTTTTTTAGATTCACCATATTGGGACATATTTCTACTAGACACATTATCTCTATTTGCATGGTCCCACATTTCAAATTTAGAGAACCACATTGAGAACATTTGTCTTCTATTTAATGTCAACATAGATGGAGTTACATCACCACCTCCATCTTTTTTAGAGATTGTTGATTATGAGGCTGCACTTTTTCTTGAGTTGTCACACTCATTGATTGGACTTAGAGTTCCTAATTGTATTGTGGCATCTTCTGATAGTGGATTGGAGACCTTTGAGTAGTTTTTGGGAGCTTATTTGTTGTCTTTGGATCATGTATAGAGTTTAGAAATGTTCATCATAGTTTTATTTCTTTCCACTTGGGGTGAAATATTGTTTGATATGTGTGGTTAATCTTAAGTATCTAGTGTTGAGCATCTACTAGCACTCCATGAGGTATCTTGAGGGGGGGCTACATGGTTACTCTTCTTATTTTTTATTTTGGGAGGGAACATTTTCTCACATGGCGTTCCATCATTCTCACTTTTGGGGGATTGCCTTGACTTTCTCTTTACATCCTCTCATGTGGGGGATTAATTAGGAAGTTATTTTGTTTTATTTAGATTTCAATCTTGCTTTCTATTTGTTTCTTTGTTTATTCTTAGCAAATGTGAATTGTATATCTATTATAATTTCTCATTTGTGAAATTAATGCTCATGAATTGCACTTATTGCATATTTATCCCCTCTTATGCTTTTCTTTCTTGTAGAAGAAATATTGTAAAAGAATTTATGATTCTATCACCATCTTTTAAATTTGACAAACATTGATATCCAAATTTCCTCTTTGATGATAGTTACAACACACCTATTATCACATTCTTTATCTTTGGAGATAGTTCTTCATGACTCTTCATAAATTTTTAGACTAGTTTCACCTCATTACTTTAAGATAACCTTCAATTTCAACATCTGAATGCTTGAGCAATTTCTTCTACATACACTATTGGATTTGTTTCTTTTGAAGGGAAGAAATGTTTGTTGGTAGACCATGTTTGAGCATTCACTATTGGCATAGGAGCTACTTCTTTGTTGGGGGATACATAGTCTCTCCTTTTCTCTCCTATGGGGGGTTATCTATTGATGACATAAGTAGTCCTTGGGGGGTCATATTGATTCTTCATTCCTTCAATCACTTATATATGTTTGCATTTTTCTTTCTTTTGGAGAAGGGTTTTTCCTACACATTTTTTTTCCTTTACTCCATTTGTGAAAGATATATTTGTTTGTATATGGGTACCTAACACTAACTTGTAGTCAGGACCCATTATTCTTATATATTTGCATGATTTTTCATACTCCCTAAGTTGCACTTAAGGGGGATGTGGGTGTACACATGATATACTACCTAACTAGTTTCATATTAGGTCTTGTTCACAGCTACATACTTAAGCTTACTTATGCTATTTACTTTTTGTGTCTCATACCATAAGATTAATATACTTGTCATGATCTTAGTATTTCTTAGAGTTTCATCTTTATCTTTATAAAAATGGTTTCTTCATTGAATATTGTACTGATTTTATTTTGCATCTAATGAATTTTTAGCTTCATGGCATTTTCATTGCTTCTTTCTTGTGAGAAAGATTGTTTTAGTTGTAAGCAATCCTTGGACTACTGCGGTGTTAATAAAAAAATCTTACAACTTTCACCTAATTACCAATTTTGTTCAATTACAAAGATTAAATCATAGATTAACTAAACGGAATTGTTTGAAATAACCTTACAAATTGTTACAACAGTGCATGAGATTAAAAGTTATATTTTTTGTTAAACTCAAATTCTACTAAAATGTCAAACTAATATTACTTACTCTTGATCACTCAACAACAAATTTCGTCTTATATAAAAGAAATAAATTTTGATTGTATTTGTGATATCTAAGATAACTATAAAGAAAACTAGAAAATAGCAATTAGGCAAACCAAATTAGGAAATTGCATGAATTAATTCATGAGACTCTTTTGTTAAACCCATGTTAAGGGTTTTCCATGGTCTTCTTAATCAAGAAAAAGGCTAATATTGTTTTCCTATTACTATATGATGTTTTTTGTGAAGGTACACCATCCCAGGGCAGTTATCACGTTTCAAGCACATTTTAAAGAAAACATACATTGTTCTTATTTGTAAGATATTTTCTTTCTACAATTGTATTAACTATTATAAGAAGCCAGTTGAAACTTGGTAAATGATCAAAACAATTCTATGATTTTCAAAGCAATGTACATTGAAACAATATAGGAAGTTTGTAATTCTAACCATTTGCTGAAGCCTTTCAAATGATCTGACACTAAATCCAAAAAGATTCGGAGAAAGATGGCTTACAATGTGCAAGTGTAGGTAGTATAGTAATGGTCCCTTGGATCTTCCTTGCAACTTTAGTGAAAGATAATGTGTAAGCCTTAACTACGAAATGGTTGTTTCGTCTATGGCTTCTGCCTTCTGGTTTCTGTGATACTCCATATTTGGTGAAAAGTCTTTTTACTTCAGATCAAATATATTGATTATTTGATAAAAGGCAACAAAAATATTCATCTTAATATTGTGCCCATGTCTATTACTATCTTATAGATAGATCACTTGATCATGGGTAGCATATTTTTTCATTTAGAGGTAAACGCTTTTGATCTGGAATTATGAATCGTGAGGTTGCAAACAGGGACCTCATCCTCAACATAACTACTCAACAATACCACCCCAACGGGGTTTGAATCTTGGTGGCAAGAACAACAACACCACCTTTAAACCATCACACCATACCAAAATTGACGATCATAGAGAACATATTGATTATTGAAAAAAAATATATTTTTCATGATTTAGAACACTTTAAATTAAAGAAAGAAATACATTTTTTTGGCAAGGAATCAAATCAAAGTTCAGTACTATAAAAAGGCTGAACATCTGAAACCTTTTTACAAATGAAATCCTGTGTTGCTTTTGTTGCCTACAGTTTAGTCTAGTAGAAATATGAATCCATTTATAACTAAACTGTACTAATCAATACCATTAAAGGCATGCCATAAATATAGGTAATCAAATCTATTATATCACTCTTCGTTAGAATGCATGCATCCACAAATCCTTTCATGCCCATATTATCTTGCAGTAAACTTCCAAATAGAACAAAATCCAAACAAAGGAAGCCTGTACTAATCAATAGCATTGAAAGCATGCTATGCATACAGGTAACAATCTATTATCTCCCTCTTCATTAGCTTGCATGCATCCACAAATCCTTTCATGCCCATATTGTCATGCAGTAAACTTCAATTAGAACAAAATCCAAACAAAATAAACCATTAAGAGTTTTATGATCTGTTCTGCAGTCATCAATAACTCACAGATTTCAAATAATGGGTTGTGATAAATGAAAAATTATTCCAGAGTACAAAGAAAACTTATTTGGGCAATAATATAGATTCATTTCATCAAAAGAAAAAAACAATGTCCTTAAACAATGCCATCCTGACTGAGCCCAATAATCATTCCTTCTTCATCCAAGCTGTATAATATCATAATCTCATTTTACTAATATAAATAGCTACATTCATTTACAGAGCTCAGTATGTCACTCTCCTTTTGATGAATTCATATCTGACCAGTATATGAAATGGTAATTTTTTACAGTATATACATGGTGCCTGGCTTTAGATCTCTGTACAAAATTGGGATTCTATTACCCCAGTCAAGATCCAAATTTGTACTGACCCTTATGTACACCTACTATTCAAAGCAAAATGTTAATGGGTGAAGGAGACATTTGGCCTGTTGTATGTCGGCAGAGTAATTGCCTAATTAGGAAGACTTCTGCCATGAATCTTCAGAAAGTAATAACTATTTTAATTTAAATACCATCATCTAAATCCAAAAAACAAAGCTGTTTCTTTGGTTAGCCACCATACCTCTTAATACTCGGGCGGTTTTCTTGTAACTTTCTTCCATGGCTGCAATACCGAGTCTGAATACTTAACAGGCAGTTTTAGTAACCGTCTTTCCTTGGACCGAGTCTGGGGCATTGCCCCTCCACTTGCATCTTTATCAACAGCTTTAAAAATGCCCTTGGGATTATACTGTGCATCCCTAGGTCGTCCATTTCTGGCCAATTCTTTTGCAGCATCCACACTAGGATTTGCCCAATATGGATGACTCTGCAAACTAGGCAAACCCATAGCATTTTTACCCTGTCTTAAAACATTTTCAGACAAAACAGACATCAAATCATTTTCCTGAACCTGTATGCCCACAGATTTTTGGAGTCTCTGATATTCTACCACCTGAATGGCATCATACAGCAAGTCCAGTGATCCACCGGCATGAATTGTGTTCTCACTCTTAAGCTTTTCAGAACTCTTCAACTGAATCCCGTCATTACTTTCCAAAATCCAAGTATTTGTATTATAGATATTAACATTTGATTTGGAGTGCAAAGATTGTGCAGGGCAAGTCTGATCAAAACCATATAAATAAAATTGGGTACGATAAATTTAACATTTTGTAAGAAGAAAAAAAGTAAAGATGCAAAGTAAGGGGGATTTGTTGTGCACCTTGAGTAACTTGGTCTTTTTTATCCTAGTTGGGGTTCCATTGCCTGCTGTTCTTCCTTTATCGCCATTCCTCACACTCTGCTCGTCTGCTTCGCTGGGTAATAATTCTTTCTTCCGTTTTCCATGTTCAAATCTGATCATATTTGCCAAGGAAGGATATCTGTTGAAATTGCTGTCTTTCATTCCGCCGGTGTTGTCAGAAGAAGGGATCATGAAATCCATGAATTCTACAGTAGAAGATTGTGGAATTGTGCTTCTATAAATATAGAATTTGAGAGTTGTTGAACGGTCTGAATGCGAAGGATTTGCTGAAAATAGATGTAGTTCACAATTCAGAAAAAAACAAAGGGTGATGTAGGGAAGTTGCAGAACAGAGGAAGACTGAATTTAGAGAAAATGTTTCAGAGGAATGAAGGCAGCAAACTAAATTATGAGTATACAATCGTTACAATGGCGAGATTAAACAGGGCATTTTCTTCATGTGGTTCGACAAGGGCTTTTTACTAAAGCAAATTAATGTCGTTTATTAGGGAGATTAAAAGAAACTCATCTAGGCTACGGTCCCATGATGGGGGGCTACCTTATGTTTTTTAGGAGTATTTTCCAAGAAATGCATTTTGATCAGGTGCTTTTATAGCAGAGTTTATCTTAAAGATTAGGAGGAATAGTTGATTTGTTAGTGAATACAGACGTGTTTTAATTAATAATATCAAGTTTCTACAGCTTATGATAATGAATTGTTAAATTTCTGGATTGAAATTATGTACATTTTTTAAATGTATTTTGTTGTTTTTTATATCTATGGAATACCTAATATTTTTTTCGTATGAGACAATAATTTTCGAAATAAGTTTTTTAAATTTTAAAACTCATAGGGAAAAACATATTCATAATGAATAAATTTTATTCAGAAAACTTATTTTCCACTAACTAAACAATCCTACAAATACATCAAAATATTTTAGAAAAATATAAAAAATTAGTAAGTAAATGTTTTTATATACATTTCATTTAATTTATGAGAATTGAATAAAATCATTCAATTTCATTTAACTAAAGAAATAATTGCTTAAAGTGGCTCAAATATTAATAATCAAAAGTTGAAATTTCTAGATGTTCCTAGAGGTGAATTTAATTGAAGAGACACTTCTAAGTTTCTACAACTTATGATAATGAATTGTTAAATTTCTCGATTGAAATTATGTACTTTTTTAGACGTGTTGTTGTTTTTCATATCTATGGAATAATATTTTTTCATATGATACAATATTTTTCGAAATAAGTTTTTTAGATTTTAAAACTCATAGGGAAAAACTTATTCACAATGAATACATTTCATTCACAAAACTTATTTTCCACTAACTAAACAATCTTACAAATGCACTACAATATTTTAGAAAAAATATAAAAATTAGTAAGTAAATGTTTTTATATACATTTCATTTAATTTATGAGAATTGAATAAAATCATTCAATTTCATTTAACTAAAGAAATAATTGCTTAAAGTGGCTCAAATATTAATAATCAAAAGTTGAAATTTCTAGATGTTCCCAGAGGTGAATTTAATTGAGGAGACACTACTAAGTTTCTAAAACTTATGATAATGAATTGTTAAATTTTTGGATTGAAATTATGTACATTTTTTAGACGTGTTTTGTTGTTTTTCACATCTATGGAATAATATTTTTTCATATGATACAATATTTTTTGAAATAAGTTTTTTAGATTTTAAAACTCATAGGGAAAAACTTATTCACAATGAATACATTTCATTAACAAAACTTATTTTCCACTAACTAAACAATCTTACAAATACATGCAATATTTTAGAAAAAATATAAAAATTAGTAAGTAAATGTTTTTATATACATTTCATTTAATTTATGAGAATTGAATAAAATCATTCAATTTCATTTAACTAAAGAAATAATTGCTTAAAGTGGCTCAAATATTAATAATCAAAAGTCAAAATTTCTAGATGTTCCTAGAGTTGAATTTAATTGAAGAGACATTGCTGTTTTTTTTTTCAAATTTTGTAGAATATGTAGGATTTTGTTGAAGGGTGGCTATGTGGGGGGTCCTCATGGGGATCCTCATGACTATTCAAGGGACCCTCATAGGTCTCCCCCTTCCCCAAGCAGTGGTACTGCCACTCTACCAAAAGGTTCCATTGAGGTGATTGTTCAAAATTCTTAGGTTGACTACAACAAAAGGTCTAAAGCCTCTAAGGGTGGATGTGTTGATTTATCTAAGATTTCATAGAGTGAGGAAGGTATTATTATTAAGATCTTGGTTTCACTAATTAATGAAGTCATTTCAACAATGGAGAACACATTGCATGGGTAAATTATTTGCTTCTCGACCTAATATTGATTTAGCTTGTAAATGGACTAAAGAACTGTGGATATTGAAAGGAAGCGTGTTTGTTAGTGCTATGGTGGGTGGGTTACTTTTACATCAAATTTTTATTTAGGAAGATATGATTAAGGTTTTGGTTGGTGGACCTTTATTTTTTTTGTTAGAGATTTGCTAGTGTTGTCATTAGTGTTGTTATTGATGTCAACCTCCAGTATGGTCAAAGAGATTGTTGGTGATTGTTGCACTACGTTGTCATTAGTGTTGTGATTTGATGTCAACCTCTAGTGTGGTCATGTTGAGAAGTGTTTGTGGTATTGAGCAGGTGTTGCAGATGTTATAGATATGCTAATTAGGTGTTTTTGGTGTTGCTGATGCAGTTGATATTCACTTGGTTTCCAAGTTCATTTGAGAAAATTTGAATAAAAGAGTTTGTAGTGTGATATCTTAGTGTGTTTAGTTTTGTCTCCACATTTCTTCATGGTTGAAAATATTCTTCTGTAGTTTGGATGCGATGATTAAAGTTGTTTAGAGGTTCTATATCTAAAGTTTTAGTTTCCAGGTCATGCGATAATAGAAGTTGTGTTTGACAGTGTGTTGTTGGTGAAGAAGGCTGTCTGAGAGAAATGAGATTGCTTCGCATTTCTCTGTATTGAGGTTTTTCTATCTTGCAGATTTTGGAAAATGTTAATATTGTTTGTTCCTACATTTCCCTAGAGTATCTAGTGTTCAGTTGTTTCACAAGGTTGGTGAGTGGGATGTATATTTGTGGCAATGTGGTTGGTTGCACAGAATGAAAGTGTTCTTCAGTTTTAGCTAGTTGCGGCAATATTGTTGAATATTTTGATGGTGTTGGAGTATTCTTAGATGTTGTGGATTTTTGCTATGTGGTCCACGTGGTATTTCTAGACTGAGAGAGGTGTGTATGTGGTTGCTTGTTAGTGTTTGTATAGGTTTGGATGACCTAGCATGCTAGTGCTAATTACAAAGGATGTTTGTTGTTTTTGGAAGCATGGTGAAGTGTGTTAGTGTAGATTTGGGTCTTAGTTAACCTTGGTGTGGTCTGCCTTCACTTCCTTCCACCATGGAAGTGTTTGGTGTCAACCTATTTAGTGGTTTCACATTTGAGGTGCATATGTTTCATTGTGGCCGACATGGAGAAGGTTTTTGAGGTTGTGGAGGATATATAAGCAAGGCCAATTGTTGGAGATGTGTGTGGAAAATATGTGAGTGTTGTATGATATGAATGTGATCAAGTGTGGTGATCTAAGTGTGAGCTTACACACCTAAGGCTATTGGATGTAGTGAGAAAATGGTGTCTACATTTTTAGTGTTCCTAATTAAGTTGTTGGAGGTAGTGAGTTGAAGGTTGTGGATGGTGCAGAGATGTAGTGGTGTATTTTTCCTATTGCTTTGAGATAGTGAATATATCTGTAACAATATTCTTCTATTCTTCTTTCTTCCGAATAGTGTGTCCTTTGGGATGTGAGCTCTTAGTAGTGAGCCTTTCTTCTCTTTTAGGCAGTGAGCCCTTTTGATAGCGAGCCTATTGTATTAAGTGATGCTATTCATATATATGTGTGCTAATCATCACAATGGTTTTTCGTTGATTAGGGGTTTGCACATAAATTTGGCGTTCTCTTGTGTATGGTGTTGAATGTGTTTATGTTTCATTAGTTTACATTCTACTGATGATAATAAGGGTTTGATGGTTAATGAGGATATAAAGTTTTAATGTACAAATGATTCACACCCCTCTTAGTTGTTCTATGTGTCTAACAATTGGTATCAAAGTTGTGGTTCCTTGCAAGAATCTTAACCACTTGAGGTAGATCTAGATGACGTACATGAAGGGTGTTAAAGCTTCTATATTTGATGTAATGGATTATGCTTACTACAAATTCAGGATGTAATCCTTTCTTGTATCTCTAGGGTTTGGAGTCTAGAAGTTAGTTGAAGCTAGATATACTATGCCTTCTAATGGTCCGAAAAGTGATGATGAGGTCAAGGATTATGAGAATAATGGTAAAGAAAGGAATGCTATCTTGAGTTGTCTTTCTTATTTTGAACTTGGAAAGGTGATAAGTTTCAAAACTACTAAAGAGGTATAGGTGAAGTTATAGAGCATTTATAAAGGAGATGATAAGGTCAAGCAAGAAAAGATGCAAAATTTCAAAGCCAAATTTGAAAACCTAAGGATGTCAGAAGATGAAGACAATACAACCTACATGCTTAGAGTGGATGAAGTTATTAATGCCATCAATGGTCTTGGCAGTAAGCTAGAAGAAAGTGAATTTCTAGAAAAAGTATTGAGAAATCTTCCTAAATATTATAGTTCTAAAGTTTCTACTATTGAGGAAGCTCAAAATCTAGAGCAATATTCTAGAGATTAGATGTTTAGTGCTTTAATTTATTTTGAATTGAGAGAGTTTGGTCAAGATGCTACAAAGAAAGAAACTACCTTTAAAGTCAACAAGGTAGAGAAGGCTGATGAATCAGATCCTAATGATCTTGATGAGGTGCAAGTAAATTTTGTAAGGAGATTGAAAAAGGGCATAGGAAAATATAAAGTAATTTACCCTTTAAGTGTTTCAATTGAGGAAAGATAGGTCATTATGCTTCTAAATTTCCAATCAAAGTTGCAAGTGGCAAACAAAAGGATCATAAAGGAAAATCTATTAAGAAGAGTTATTATGTTGAAAAAGACAATGGTGTATCTGATGATGAGGAATCAAACTATGCTGATGAGGATAGTGATGAATGCTTGTTCATGACTTTAAATGTTGGAACTAATTCTACTAATCCTAAAAGAAGTGTGAAGGAAAGTGTTCTATAAATAGGTCACAATATTGAAAGAACTATGTTGATTGCTTTTCATGCAAGAGAGGAGAGAAACTACTGGATAATTGATAGTGGATGCTCAAATCATATGACATGTGATAAGAGTAAGTTTTTTAAACTTTAGAAGTATGATTGTGGTCTTGTTAAGTTTGGTGATGATACATCTGCTAAGATATGTGGAAAAGACCTTCAATTAGTTTTTATGGAAAGCATAAAGCAAATGATGTTCTTTATGTCAAGGGTATCCAAAATAATATTCTCCATGTAGGAAAAATGTACAAAAAAGGATACAATTTGGTATTTTAGGATGATAGATGTGGAATCAGAAAAGGAAGCTCTTGAACTTTAGTTGTTGCAGGAACAATGACAAAAGGAGATGCTTATCAGCTCAAAGGTGGTGGTGTTAAGTGCTTTATGTCTCAAATCAATGAAAGCTGGCTATGACATAGAAGAATGTGTTACATTGACCTTGATAGCCTAGTGAGGATCAACTCTACTGATGTTGTGAGAGATTTTCCAAGGATTACAAAACCTATCAATGCAATCTGTAAAGAGTTTTAGTTTGGAAAGTAAACAAGGAAGAGGTTTAGAATTAAAGAATATTATACTGTAGGACCTTTGGAGTTGGTGCATATAGACCCATGTGGACCTACTAGAATAAGAAGCTATCAAGGTGACAGGTATTTCATGTTATTAATATATGATTATTCTAGAATGATGGGTGAAATTTCTCAAAGAAAAATTAGAATCTCTAGATAAGTTTAAAGCATTTAAATCTATGGTTGAGAATGAAATGGATTTGAAAATCAAGTGTTTGAGGTTTGATAGAGATGGTGAGTTCACCTCCAATGAGTTTAACAATTTTGTGAAGATCATGGAATAAAGAGACAATTATTAGCTCCTAGGCCTCCTCAATAGAATGGAGTTGTGGGGAGAAAGAACATGATAGTTTAGGAAGAAAGCAAGAACCATGATGAAGGAAGAAAATATACTAGATGTCTATTGGAGAGAAGAAATTCATATTGTAATGTAGATACTTAACATAGGACAAGCAAGAGTAAATAGTTCAAAGACTCCTTATGAGTTATGGTATGGAAAACCTCCCACTGTGAAATATTTCAAAGTGTTTGGAAGAAAATGCTATATTAGAAGAGATAAAGAAAACTTAGGAAAGTTTGATGCAAGATTTGATGAAGGAATCTTCCTTGGATACTTTATAAAAGACAAGGCATATAGATGCTATAACAGAAGGTTGAAGAATATTGTTGAAAGTGCAAGTGTCAAAGTGGATGAAGAACCACACTAAATTTTTTTGTTGATAGAAGGATATGAATCTAATGAACACCCCTTGCAGTGAAGAAGAAAAAGAAAAAGAGATGAAAATGGAAGAGGAAGAAGCTCTAGAAAAGATTCCTAAGAATCCTAAGTATGTTCAAACGAATCATTTTGAAGATAAAATCATTGGAGATAAAAGAAAAGGTGTATTGATAGGGAGACAAGCTGTTATCACAAAGGAACAACTAAAATTTTGTTTACTTTCAGAAGTAGAACCTAAAATAGTAACAAAAGAATAAAAGGATGAGAACTGGATCAAATATATGAAAGAAGAGTTGAGATAGATTGAGAAGAATCAAACTTGGGAATTGGTCCCAAGACCAACAAACAAGAATGTAATAGGAACTAAATGGGTTTTTAGAAAAAACTGAATGAGGATGGAAAGGTTGTTAGAAATAAGCCTAGACTTGTGTGTAAGGGCAACTCACAAGTGGAAGGAATAAATTTGGAAGAAAATTTTTCTCTGGTGGAATGAATGGAAGCCATTAGAATGTTTTTGGCTTTTGTAGCACATAAAAACTTCAAGGTATATCAAATGGATGCCAATTCTTCCTTCTAAATGGTGAGTTAGAAAAAGAGGTTTACATTGAACAACTAAAAGATTTTTCATTGTTATAATATGCTAATATGGTTTGTAGATTAAAAAAGGCATTGTATGGACTCAAACAAGCTCCTAGAGCTTGGTATGCAAGATTGGATAGATACTTGTTATAGTATGATTCAAAAGGGTACTATAGATAGAAATATTTACTTCAGAGCTGAGGGAGATCAGATCTTGATTGTGGTTATGTATGTTGACATAATCTTTGGAGGAAATGAAGGTATGTGTAAGAAATTTTCAGAGAAAATGAAAAAATATTTTGAGATGTCAATGTTTGAGGAGATGAATTTCTTCCTTGGGTTACAAATCTATCAATTAGAAAAAATAAATTCTATTTCACAGTCAAAGTATGTCAAGGAAAATTTGAATTTTGGAATGGAGGATTCTAAACCAGTATGTACTACCATGGTTACTAGTTGCAAGTTGAGAAAAAGTGATGAATCTCCTAAGAAAGATAAGAGAAAGTATAGATCAATGATTGGTGGACTACTATATCCTATTGCTACTGGACCGGATGTCATGCGTCAAATTTGTCTTATGGAAATATTTCAAGAAGATCCCAGAGAATCAGATGTGGCAACAATTAGAAGGATATTCAAATACTTGAAGGGCACTCCAAATTATGGTCTATGGTATCCTAGGATATCGATTTCTCTTGGAGTGCCTATACAAATACAAATTGGGTAGGTTGTCTAGATGATATAAGAAGTACAAGTGGAGGTGATTTCTTCCTTAGAAGTAGGTTGGTTTCTTGGTTGAGTAAGAAGCATGATTCAATGTTATTATCTAATACAAAGATACAATATATTACAACAACATCATACTGCAAACAAGTGTTGTGGATGAAGCATACATTGAAGGATATCAGAGTGTCATATGATGAACCTATTTCTATCTTGTGTGATAATACAAGTGCTATCAATATTTCAAAAATCCAAGTAATTCATTCAAGGACAAATCATATCTCTATTCGGTATCACTTTTTAAGAGAGAGAGAGTTGCAAAGAATGAGGTGAAGCTAGAGTATGTGCCTACAAAGGATCAAGTTGCAGATATTTTCACAAAAGCTCTTCCAAAATATTCACTTGTGTATCTTGGATAAAAGTTAGGGGTTATTTCCCCTCCTTATTTCAACTAGATGCATAAGTCAATGCATCTATCTAGGTGAGATTTTCAAGATACATTCTTGGTCTTGGACTGATGAAGGCTACCTCTTAGGGGAAGTAGGTAGTGGTGTCTTTGATTGGTGTAGTTAGTGGAGGCATATCTTGTGGCCCCAAGGAGGAGAGAACAATAGAGAGAAAGTGTGTTGGTGTTTCCTAAAGTGAAGCTTTTAGGTGATGTCAAATGGAGAGATTATTTCCCTTTGTTGTTGATGTCAAAGGGGGAAAGATTGAAGTCTAAAAAACTCCTCAAGGAGGAAGAAAAATGAAGGAAAGGGAAAGAGAGAGTGAAGTCAAAGAAAGTGATGGAAGTGTAAGGAATGTCCTAGTTGGGGGGAGAGATTGAAGTAAGGGGGAGAGTTGTCTGAGTGTTGGAGTTGTAGAGTTGCTTCTATTAATTGATGGTTTTTAGAGTTGGTGTTGCCATCAATGACAAAGGGGGAGATTGTTGGAGATTTTTTTGTGTTGTCATTGGTGTTATCATTGATCTCAACCTCTAGTATGGTTAGGGATATTATTGGTTATTTTTGCACTATGTTTTCATTAATGTTGTGATTTGATGTAAACCTCTAGTCTGGTCATGTTGAGAAGTGTTTGTCGTATTGATTGGGTGTTGCAGATGTTGGGGATATGTCAATCAGGTATCTGTGGTGTTGTTGATGAAACTAGTTCACTTGCTTTCCAAGTTCTTTTTAGAAAAAATGAATAAAAGAGTGTGTAGTGTGATAGAGGTGTGTTAAGAATGAAAAATGATATGTGAAGTAATGCAAGTTAAGAACCCTAAATAAGATGAAAAAAATGCAATATAATGCAAAGTAATGCAAATCCTAGATCTAGGGTTTGAATGGACTCCAATTTTTAGAATTTTGTCATACAAAGTCAAGTTCAACAAAATGAAACATAGAAAAATAGGTTATGATTTTTAGTGTTTGGGTGAATTAATTTGAAATGTAGACCTATTTCTCACTGTTTCATTAGGAAATGAGATCCACCCAAAGAATTGAATTACAATCCTTAGGCGAGTCAACTCAATGAGGGAATCTATTGATTTCCTTATGCTCGAGGACAAGGGTTTCAACCTGAACAACACTTTTGGGAGAAAAACTAAAAATAGAAAATATACTTAATTATTCCAATTCAAACTTGAAACATCAATATAAAGCTCAATATTGATAGAAACACCAATTTTTTTGCAGATTTGAGAAGGGTAGAATACTGTTTACTAGTCACCAAAAGGTTGTTTTGGGAGGCTATTTGAGACTCATTCACCCATGGGAAAATGGATATTTTTTCAAGGATTTCAAATTTTTTTTGGGAGCCTCTGGTGTCACTTTGCAGCTTCTGTTTGATCCGAGTTGCAATGTCAAAAAGTTAGAAATCAGATTTTTAGGTGATTTTTTGTGGCTTGACAACAACTTTGACGACTTTTCTAATCTTTCTCTTGAAAATATATTCAATCTTTATTCAACCTAAGATATACAACATAAACAAAAGAGGGAAAAATTGTTTGTTTTTGGTGAATGGGGGTTTTCCTTGGTCAAACCCCATTTGGGTAATTAAACCTTGAATTAAAATAATGAAATATGGAAAGGAATGATGAGTGAACAATGTTGCAACTCACTAAACACTTGAATAAACCTTTGGAAATCTAAAATATTGATGTTGATGTTGCATGAAATGGATTCAATGGATGTGGATCTTGATGCTTGAAATATTAATTTTAATGCTTGATTTAAATCTTTGAAACCTACATTACAATGTTAGCTCCAAAAATATGCATGATGCTTAAGAATTTGACATGATGCTTGGGATCTTGATTGTTGCAAAAAAATGCTTGATAAATATGCTCTTGAATGCCATTGATCATAAAATTTAGCTCTTGTGACGTCACATAAGAATTCTAGGTGTCTTCTCTTAAAATTCTAGGATTTAAATGATAAAATAACATTGTGTTTATAGGTATGTATCCTTAATTTCTCAAAAATTAAACATTACAAACCGACATCAAAATTTGAATTTAGAGACATTAAAATAACACCAAAAACATAATTTAAATTTAGGTTCAAAGGCCTAGGGAGGACCCATTCGCCCATGGATGAATGGGTCCCAAGTTCCTATTCTTGGAACACACATTTCTCAAGGTAAAGTGTTATGTGTTGGAATTAATTATTGTCGGGTTTCCCATTTGGAAAATGTAATTTATTAGGATTGTAGGTGTAAAATAGGGCTTATTAAGGCATAATTAAGTCCATTTTAATTAAGAGGTCCCAAACAAAGTGTGAAAATGTAAATGAGTACATTTTTCTACACTACACCATCCACAACCTAAAAAATCTAAATTAGGTTAGCCTCAATGAAACATATGCACCTCAAATGTGCAACACCAAAATAGGTTGGCACCAAACACCTCCGTGGTGGACAGAAGTGAAGGACAACCACACCAAGGGTTAACTAGGACCCAAATCCACATCACCATGCTACTCAACACATCCACAATCCATAAGGTACCTCCACAAATAACGCTAGCATGCTAGGTCAGCCAAACCTGACTAACACTACAAGTGACCACATACATACTTCTCCAAGTCACATGGATCACACAAAAAAAACTCCACAACATCTACACAATATATCAAAATATTCCAGCATCTTCAAAATATTCTAAAACTCTGCCACAACCACCTGAAACTAAGAATACCATCATTCTATGCAACTAGACACATTTCCATATAACAAAACTTACTAACCAACCTTGTGGAACACCTCGACATTTGAAACCTCAAGGGAGTGTAGATATAAAAAATATAATCATGTTCCCAAATCCGCAAGACAAGAAACCTCACTACAGAGAATTACAAAGAAATCTCATTTCTCGTAGAGAACCTTCTTTAGAGGAAAACACACTGTCAAACATGTCTTCTACTATCATATGATCGAAAACCTAAAATTATGGATATAACACCTCTGAACAACTTTGATCATATTATCCAAACTACACAAGCATATCTTCAATCATGAAGAAATGCAGAGCATAACACTAAACACACCTTTGTCACACTACACAGTGTTTTATTCAAATTTTCTCAAAAGCACTTGGAAACCAAGTGAACCAGCTACATCAACAACACCAACACAAAAATACAACACCTGCTCAGCATTAATACAACATCTACAATACCAAAAATCTACATATCTACAATATCTTCTCAACACCACACTAGAGGTTGACCTCAGTGACAACATAGTGTAAAACATCTACTGCTGACATCAATGACAACACTACACCAATATTCATATTGGAGGTTGACATCAATGAACAACTATTGACATCAATGAAAAAACTAGCAACATACTTGCAATAATTATTATTTGATTCCATCCTAATCACCATTAGCCCATTCTCCAACTTTTAACCCTATCCTAGTTATTGAACCCATATATTTTTAACTCAACCCATCCCTATTAAATTAATTAATCCATGATTAATTAATTTAATGTGTTCCTAACTCTCATTAACATTTCTTCTCAATTTTTAATTCTCTCCACCTCCCACAAACTTGTCACCATGTGACAAGTGTCCTAGCCTACCCATCCTACTTTCCTCTCACACATGTGATGAATCCCACCTACCTCTTACACAAATCCACTAACCTCTTAAAAAATCCCACTAACTCTTCCCAATGTGTCCTCACACATGTGTGAGCACACCTCCCTCTTTCACCCCTTTCCATTTTTACAAACTTGTCACAAGAATAATGCTCCACTCCACCACTCAATCTTAGCCTTTGACCAAGTCAATGCATCTTATCCCTTGGTTCCTTTCATAAAAAAAATATATATTGAGGAATTGAATCTCATTATTTCATAAGCCATCTCTACCATGCCATTATGCTGTAGAAATTGTGAGCAACCATATATCAACAACACTTGAGAAAATATGCAAGTCTTGGGTGCAACTTGTGAGCTTAATCCATCAAGAGGAGCATGGTGAAGGTATAATGTCTTTGTGTTCATTTCCTTTATGCACTTTCATTCATTTTCCTTCATTATCACTTTTACCTTCTTCAGAAACATCAATGGACTTAATTACAGGTCTACCAAAATCTAATAATCTTGATGTAATTTTGGTTGTTTTGGATAGACTCACTAAGTATGCACATTTTTGTGGACTCTCTCATCCATTTTAAGCAAGTATAGTGGCCAAAATATTCATGGAAAATGTACAAAAAATTCATGGAATTCCCAAAATCATAGTGAGTGATCATGACCCTATATTTACTAGAATTTTTTGGAAAAACTTATTTACAGCATGGGGTACAAAAATAACACACAGTTCCTTTTATCATCCACAATCAGATGGCTTGAAAAAAATTGTGAATTTTTTTTGAGAAGAATATTTTATGTTATTTACCTTTGATAAACAAACACAATGGTCCAAATGGCTGCCATCAGTAGAGTGGTGGAACAACACATCATTTCACACATCTACTAAAATGACTCCATTTGAGGTTATTTATGGCTACCCTCCACCATTTTATACTTATTTACAATCTCATTCTAAAGCTCATTAAATAGAGGACCATATTCAACACCAACAAGAAATACTACAAATCCTTAAGGATAATTTAGTTATGGCTCAAAATAGAATGAAACAACAAGTTGATCAACATCATAGTGAGAGGAATTTTGAAGAGGGAGATTGAGTATTCTTCTATTACAACCTTATAAAAAAATTTCCTTAAGAAACATAACAACATGAACCTTGCACTTGCATTTTATGGTCCTTATAAGTGTGTCATAAAAAAAAGTATCTTTGGACATTTTTACGCTCATTTGGGTCTTTCTTATGGATGTTGGCCTAGTTTTTCCTAGATTTAATGTTGTAATGTGGTCAGCACATTCACATTAGGTCTTGGACTCTTGAGAATCAATATGAATTCTATGATGTTTTGTAAAAGTGTTGTAACCCACTTTCACACTTTTCTAGGACCCTTTTATTATAATTCACTTAAATAACCCCTCTTTATCACCTACCAAGCCTTATTTCAAAGTGTTGTAAAGTGTTGTAACAAACTTTCACACTTTTCTAGGCTTGTCATCAATAATTTGACCCTTATGTTTAAATGACCCCTTAATACACTTACATGCCCTACTTAAGTGTGTTTCAGAGAATAATCTCTTTAAACATCATTTAATACACTTTAATTCCCAACACCAATTAAAATTTCCCTGGTGGGACTAAGTCAGCACTAGGGGCGACTTAGTCCCACTTGGCTCAAAAATCAAAATTATTTCAAAATTTTGGCGGGATATTATTTTCTAAACCTTAAGGTCGGCCTGTGATGTGGTATTTTCAGGAAATTTTGCATAATCATATATAAATATAGGGTCTTCCCTCTCATTTCACCCCATTAATTTCATTCATCATCCATTTATCATTCACCATCTCTCTCAAGTCAAGCAAGCTAGGGTTAGGTCATTTAGAGAGCATTCAATATCATTTTTCAGACATTCAAGGGCATATTCTTCATCTATTGATGCAAAAATTTAAGATCAATCATCATGGAAAGTTTCTAATCCCTCAATTTCATTTTCATTCTTCCTCTTATTTCTTCATTTGGTTTAATTACCTAAAAGGGGTTTGACTAAGGAAAACCCCTACTCCCTAACATTCACTATTTCTTTCTCTTTATTTGATTGGTGTGTTTGCAGATTTAGGCACTTTGAAGGTTTCAAGACCATTGAAGAATAGTTTACAAAGTTTTTGAAGACATCTCCTTGTTGGATAGGTCAAAATATCCATAAAAGGTCACTTACAGTGCCGAAAATCAGAGTTTTAGAACCAGACACCTAGAGGAACAAAAAGTGCAGGTTGAGGGTTTTTGTTTCCACTTTTGGATTTTCAGAAAAGCCAAAGTGGACTAAGTCACCATCAGTGGTAACTTAGTCCCACTACAATTTTTTTTCAGAGTTTTTTGTAGATTTGGATACCCATTTGGTGAAAACGAGCTCTGGTGTAGTTTTCTAGATCTGGGACTAAGTCGCCCAAAATGGCGTAAGTGTCCTAGTAGGTCAAAATTTTAGGCTCAACAACATTTCCAATCTCCATTCTAGTCTGGAATACATTTCCAGGTGCACACATTTAGTTTTACATTTTTCTGTTTTGTTTCATTTCCATTTCTAGGTCATTTAGTTTATGTTTGCATACTACACTGTGTTTTCAAACACTTTGCATTTCCTTAGTTTTACCTCATTAGTCAATCTCTTTGGTCAGTTATTTACATCTAGGACATTCTATTTAGGCATATCTTGATCATATTAGCATTAGTCTTGAGTGAACCCCTAAGTTTTTGTGGGATACCTTTCTCCTTTTAGTTGCAAAACCCTAGAAGTGCAAGAGAGTGCCTATCCCCAAAAATATGTGGTACAATTAGGTTCTCCATCAAATAGGAAATGTAGATTATAAGTTAAAACTTCAAAAATATTCCAAAATTGATCTTATCTTCCTTGTTTCTTGTTTAAATAAACTAATAGGTGACAATATTTCAGTGGAGTTAGAATTGTCAAAGTTAGATTAAGAATGAAAGTTTTAGAGCCTAATAAAATTATTGAGAAAAGAGTGAAAAAATTGTGAATTAGAGCTATCTCTAAGTTCCTAATCAAGTGTAAGAATATTCCAATTGAAGATGCCATATGGAAAGATGAAAAATTCATACTAAAGCATCTAGAATTACTAAGCATCAAGGACATTGATTTTTTGAAGGGGTGGGGCATGTTAGGTCCCTAATATTATATGTAATGTTATTACCATAATATCAAATATCCTAAGAATATAATACATATTCATAATTATAATTAATTAATCACTTGTGACTTCACATTAACATTAGTTTTAGTTAATACCTTAAATTATATTTATTAGGATGAAGGGGTATGTACCTACATACTTAATCTTATAAATAAATAGGAGATGTTCCTCATAAATCATCATATCTTCAATTATTCCATTCATATAATATTGCATGATTATTAGAGGTAAGCCCCTCAAAATGGTTTGCTACAATTCTGATTTTTAACAAATATTTCCAGAAATATCATAACAGTCTAGGTTTCCAGTCTTCATCCCCAGCTTTATCTAATTCATCATCATCAATTGTATTTATGATATCTTGCATGGTAAGTGATCAATATTTTATTCACAAGAGAAAGGAATGACTCCTACTACTAAGAAAGAGAATATTTTTTCAAGGCTTCTAAAAGCCCACTTGATTACTCTTCCTCTGAAAACATGAAAGAAATTTTATTACAATAACTCATTTTGTGTATATCATCAAATGCATGGTCATTCTACCAATTAATTTCCGGATTTGAGTAATAAAATAAAACTTAATTATTGTGGAGCTCTTGCATGTGTTGATGCACCCAATCTCTCTAAATAATAATTATATTTATTATATGGTGTTGCTCCTAACTATATGGAATTTGTAGCTTTATGTGTTTTCTCATTTCCATTCATGGTGGTACAATATTAAGTGCAACCACATTTTCCATGACAACAACACAGTAGTATTTTGTGTGGTTTTCCTTATCCTTACACTTGGGGGGAAAGAATAAATTATTTTTGGAGGTGTGTATTCCTTTCAAGAATCCCCTCTTCCCCTTTTCTTCCTGAAAATACCAACATAGCAAGTATGTTGACATTTTAAGGGGGAACATATACCCTAACCATTTCGTAGATGTCTTATGCGATTTAACTTATTGACATACCCCTTTAGTGGTGATATTTTTATAATGCCCTTTGAGGCATGGTTTTCAATCCATACCTTGTGATGTTAATCATTTGTTCATCCCTCGTGATGTTAAACTTTGTGCACCCCCTGAGGTGTTTTTTATGCATTCCCTAAAGCATGGTTTGCATACTCCTAGCATGATGGAGTTTTTTGGTCTATGAGTTATCCATATATTTTGATAACTCCTAATTAAACCCTAGGATTTCAATTTTCCAAAATGTCAAATGAATATTATGATCCTTTGGTTAAAAGAGATATTAATAAAGAATATGTATAAAAACTCTTTTAAAAAGGTGGAAGAATAATTATTTGTTTAAATAATTATTAAATGCAACCTTTGTGAAAGGGTGTGATGGTTTGGTAACCACCCCTTAAGGCTTATATAATCATTTATGTGAGACTTGGAAAGGTATGGAAAACATTCAAGGAGAGAAGAGAAAAAGGAAAAAGAGGGAGCAACATAGGAATTCAGAGGGCACAAAAGAGTGGAGGTTTGGGTCTTTGGTTGGTATTGAGGCATTTGGAGAAGTGGCACACAATGTGTGTACAACTTAGGATACAACATACACCTGGGAGTGTCCTTGCTAGGGTTGTGTTTATGCCATGAAGGCAGGTTGGGTTACGTGTAAGAACCAGTTACCTATGGGGGTATTTTCTTGCTATGTAAACCTTGAAACTATAACTATTCCTCTACATACCAGATAGCAGCCTCTTTACGATTTTTAGATAAGTATTGAAAACCATCGATTTGAAAATATTGACAATATGTTTATATGATCTTGGTGTTAATATGATTAATCTATGTGGAGGTATTCTTCCATTTATTATGTTAATTATTTAGTTTTCTCATGTTTGTAGTTTACATTAATTATTCACATATATAAGAGGAAAAAGTGACATCATAATTGGAATTCAGTTTGGATAATTTCAATAAGGAGGCAAAGGTAGTTTTGGATGCAAGGTATAACTCCCATATTAGGAAAATTTCTAAGGTTATTGAATATAGTTGGCCACCAAAACATATGTATGCTTCATGGGTGGAGAAATATAAGGAATAAATTATATTTCATGCTCAATAGGGTCATCAATTTTGTCTTTGTCACAATCCTATGAGATCACAAATTGTTGTTGAGGTGTCAACCAAGTTTGTTTCTTCATCAACATGCTCAAGGAATTTTTTTCCTTTGGTATCTTTAGGATATTCTTTTTTTTTTTAAGGCATGGAAGATGAATCTTTTTTGTTGTCAGGTTTTAAATGTCTAGTTGCAACAAAATTTTAAATATCACATGTCAAATTTTGGTAATTTTCACTTATTCTCTTAGTTCCCGTGTTCCTATCATATTTTATAAAGGATGAGCTTTTATCTTATTCAAGGTTATAATAATTATACATTTTATAAATTATTTTAGATTATAAGGTGTGATTAGGGTTTCTAGTTTTCAATATCTATAATTATTTTCTTTCTAACAATGATGCATTTTTATTGAAACACAAATGCATACATGATTATAGTATGTCATCATCTACAGCATTATAATGCACTATTATTCATGAATAAAAAAATCAAGCATTGTTGGATTCATCAATACAATTTCTTGTATTATGTATTTTTTGATTGCTTGTTTTCAAGTAATAAAATAATTGCTTTCATTAAAATGCAAAATACATTGTGTTTATGAATGGATTATTAAGTAGGATCATATTGTAATAATTTAGGTTGTATAGTTATTACAATTTAATAGCATTGTATTAACTATCAAAATATATTAAATTTTTGTGAAGAGATGTTTATGTGATTCTAAGACTGTAATCCTAGATAGGCACCAGTCAAGTAAGGATTTGATTTTTAGTTCCTAGAACACTACAAATTTTCAATAGCCAAATCGCTGCACAATTTTTTCATATTTATTATAAGCTTCTCATACATAAGCTCAAAATAATGAAGGACAATGTTATGGTATTATATTTTATAAACCTTTAACCATAATTTGTATGAGATTTATCTATTTATCTAGTATGCATTAGAATATGTTGCACCATATTTAGATACTATTTAATGTCCTTTGTGAAGGAATTTATTGTGAAATTATATCAAAATGGAAACTCGTATAGGTTTTTTAGAGCCAAAAGTGTAGAGAGAATTTATTTTCCTATTTTTTGGCCAATTACTTGAAACCATTGAGCATAAAATATAGAAATTTTCAAATCAGTTGGAGATGCCAAGAAAAAATCTTGATTTAAAATAATTAAGTATTAATCTACTAGTCTAAGTCCAAAAAATACTATTAGAATCGAAATGTGATAAGCATTACACTTGAATAGGAATAGGGTTACTCTTGGAAGCCTACAAAAATATGGGGATGTAGAACTCTCAACTTCATTGCATCCTCACATGTCATTGATGTCTCATCATACGGGTCCCATTGGACTCTTACCTATTCTAGGTCTTGACCTCAAAATTATAACCTCTAATTATAGAGAAAACACCTAGGCTTCAAAGAAATATACCCACCTTCCTCGAACTTCAAGTGATATTGATCAATTTTATGGGTCACATCCATAATATACTACCTGAGAATTAAAACGTGAAACATGTTATGGATGTGTGAAAGGATAGAGACAAGAAAAGGTTTTAGGTGACATGAAAAATCCTCATACAAATATTAAAGGGTCCAAAAAATCATGGTTCAATCTTAGATCCCTCCCCATAATGTAAGGGGATCTTACATGGTCTCACTCTCAAGAACACACAATCACCTACTATAAAATATTGATTTAATCTCTTGGAATTGACATAATTCTTCTAACAATCCAAAGAAATAAAAAATGACCCCTAATCTAAACCATGTACTAATCCATGTCCTAGAGAATCTATGGACCCAAGATAACATGGTCCTCTAATCTATCCCAACTCAACAAGGTATGAAAAGGTCAACCATAAAAGGATTGAATCAATGACATTCCAAGAAAACTATGGTACCCATTATTATAGGAAACCTCCAAAAGGCACAAATACTCCTCCCATCTATAGTATTGATCAATAAAAAAAATGAAAAGAATGTGCTCTAGCACTTGATTTAGTCTATCCATCTATCCATCTATCTCAAGATGATCTAGGGATAACTAAAATTAATTTTGACACCCAAGGTATGCTATAAGGAGGTCCACAACATAAAAAATAACACTTGTCATGATCAAAGATGATCCTACAAGGTACTTTTTCTACGCACACAATATCCTCCATGAACACATATGCCACATATGTAGCACTATACAAAAATCTCATAGGAAAAAATGAGTAACTTTAGTTAAATTTTCTACCATCACCATAAAAGCATCATGGAAATGCAAGGACATATGTATTTTAAAAATTAAATCTAAATAAATTGTATCTCATTTACACTTGGGAATGTTGTGTGGTTGTAGGAGACCTACTAGAAGTTGATGCTCAAACTTCATATTTTTACACTCTAGGAATCTAGCCATAAAATCAACATCACATCTCATCCCTACCTAATGAAACATCTACCTAAGTTTGGCATGCATTTTATTAACAATAGGATGAACTAAACATAAGGCATGATGTTCTTTAGACAAAATAAATGAATAGGGACCATTTGAGGGTAGGATATAAATATCACCAAGATGTTATATAGTCCATTTGATTTGAAGGAATAGTTGTAGAAAACTTGTTCACAAAATATCTCTAGTACTCTATCTCTATTCTCACCTTTTGATACCATAGATCTGCAAGAAGTTCCACCAAATAAGAATCCACAGATTTGTACCCAAGGTCAAAATTGAAGCCTCATGTCATATTCTAATTAGGGTTTATATGACCACATTATTATTCCATTTTATGTAATGAACACCAAATTCATTATAAAAAAATATATCTAGTAATACTATCAAGCATTTAAATTCAATTTAGTAAATATATATTGCACAAAATTATGATCAATATTGAGCTAAAGTTGATGGCCCAAAATAAATTGCCTTCATTTCATAAGTGTATGAACAAAACAACTAACTCTAAATCATGGGTGGGACATTTTAGCTCATGATCCTTTAGATTTTGAGAATAATAAGAAATCACCCAACCTTATTGGATAAGGGATACCCCCAATCCATCCAATGATTCATTGTGTAAACTAGAAAATCTACCATTGGATCTAGCACTATCAAGATGGATGCATTGGTCAACCATTCCTTAAGAACTTGGAAGGTTTACCCACACTTCTTAGGCCAAAAAAAAATTTCTTTCCTCTAAATAGAAGTGATGGGATGAGCCACTCTAGAGAAATCTCTAAAATATCAACAATAATAACCTAGTAAGCCCATGAAGCTACAAAAATTTAAGACACTCAAGGGTGGTAGAAAATCCACAATGACCTAAATATTTGATGGATATATTGAGATACCCTTACTAGATATAATGTGACCTAAATATATTAGCTCAAAATGGAAGAACTCACACTTTTCTATGTTGCTATAAAGTTGATGGTCATGAAAAAACTAAAGAACTTAGTGCAAGAGGACCTTATGATCCTCCACTATCCTCAATTAAATTAGAATACCATTTAGGAATACTAGGAAAATTTGGTCAATATAGGTAAGAAATACACCATTCATCAAACATGGATATAAGAAGGATCATTTATCAACCCTAATGGAACCCTTATAAACTTGTAGTTCCCATAATGGGTGCAAAATACCGTTTAATGAATATTAGCCACATGAATGATTTGATGGTATCTTATCGTCAATTCAATCTTAGAGAACACACTATCTCACCTCATCTAATAAAAAAATAATCCTTAGGAAGGGGGCACCCCTTACCAAGTTTTTCACCCTAGACCCTTTAGGGCATCCCTAACCAAGAGTGGTTCTCTATACCATCATGGGAACTCATGACCAACATGGGTGCCCCTGACCAGTATGGGCACCCTTGAATAGGCACAAAGTATTTAGAATTTTGTGATTTACTACTTTATTTTTTCTTATCAATTAATGCATAACTAATGAGATAATATTTTTCTTGGATGACATAAACCACCATATATGTGAGAGAACCTAGGGGGTCACATATACACTCTTCTTCATGACCACATCCCACTACTCTCTATGGTTGAGCACCATCACCTATGTGATGTTGTTCTATGTTGGGTGTATACCATGCTCACCATGAGATAATATGATGTAATTTTGATGGAACTCATGGAGCAATGGGATGTAGACACCTCTACTTTCTATCTTTCAATGAGAGAGATGATGGTGACATTAGAGGATGTATATCACATTATTTAGATAACCATATGTGGAAGGATCATTAGCCATTGGGAGGGGATGGCCTGAAATGAGATCTTAGATGACTAGTACTATTGCATCAACCGTGATATGTTATAGGATGGAAAGAATCAAATTCAACCATTATGGGTACTATATGGAGATGTTGAGGTTTAGATCATTTATTGGATCATGATCACAACTATAACACTAACAGTAACACCACATAGATGAGGAAAATATCTACATGCATGCCTCATTCATATATATAAGTGATCGATGTGCAACTGATTGTGTTTGACTAGGGGTGAAGCATGCTAGCATACCTATACTATGATCTTGGGTAATATATCCATTATTAGATGTAGAGTCTTATGACATGCACCCTTCTTGAGGTGTGTGTGTTCAAGCACATCACTACATGTAGGCCATGGGATATCCTATAGAGGTAGCATGGACCTATTCAGGATCCTTTTATTACCCTTTGAAGAGGCCATGGAAGTATGATGACTTGCTATACTAGAACATCAAATTTGACTGATTAGATGTTATAGATGTGATTTTGAGATCCTATAGGAATTTATAGCTCTAGATTGGCCTATCATAATAACTTACAAGGATGTAATGCAATACCTTTTTTGATTGGTCATTATGAGTACATTGTGATGCATTTTTACTATGAGAAAGTGACTATACAATTTGGTCATATTCAAGGGGTTCCCATCCCTCTATTGACCTATCTTAGGTTGACTCATAGTGGTGCCAAGACATAAGACATAGGACATCCTACCATTATAGACATATAATTAAGCGATTTATATAATGAGGAGTTAGACACACATCCAATGTATGATATGGATGATGTTGGATCTAGTACTATATACACTAGATGGTAGAACATTGCACATCTATCTCCCATATTTCCTACAGATCATCCTATTGGAAATCCTAGGCCATGGCCATGACATAGAGAGGATTCCAAGGAGGAGGATGAGGATGAGAATAAAGATGTAGGTGGACATGATGAGGAGGAGTATGAGAAGATGACTATAGTAGCTGAAGGAGGTCTAGAGGAGTAGGAGGAGGCCGATGATTTCCATGAGGAGATACCTAGGTCTCGTCCTCACATATCACAAGAAAAACCTACTAACCTAAGAAATTGAGTGCCTATGAGCATGGGGAGATGATCAAATAAATAGATACTATTCCCCCAACCCCATGAGGGAGTCTAGATATAGCCACCATAGTCACATGCATGGATCCTCTTTAGTAGGTTAGTGATCTAGGTGATATGATACACTTTTTTATTTTCACTTTACAATATTGAAATGAATAAAAGTAGGGTCCCAAAATGGAAAAGTAGATCCAAAGAGGAACAAAGGGGGTCCTATCTTTCTTCAAATCATTAGGAAATGAGATACACATCAAACATTGACTAACGACCCTTAGGAGAGTCAACCTAAGATGTGAATCTTTAGATTTCCCTTTTTTCTAGGATGAGGGTCTAGGTCAAGTAGTATTTTAGGGAGAAAAAATTTAAATAACAAAAATACTCTAAACCTAGATCCACAAAGTGCAATGAAGAGATTTATCATAAAATAGAAGGAAACAATGAACTTTCTAGAAAAACTGAGTGTAATAAATGATGTGTACTTGTCAAAACTTGATGTTTTTGTAACCCTAATAGGGACTCATTCACCCTATGGTGAATGGGTCTTGGTAGAATTTTGTGGAAGACTCTAAATCAGAAATTGTAGCTTATGAACTGTGAAAACCTACTGCCTTTGTAACCCTAATAGGGACTCATTCACCCTAATGAAAATGGGTCTTGGTAGGCTCTTCCAAAAAACTATGAATTTGAATTTGAAGTTCTAGACCTGAAATTCCTTCTTGTAACTTGAAATACTTACTTTTGGATCCATATTTGTCAGCAATCTACAAAATATTTGATGTTTGTTGGTGGATAGGGATTTTCCTTGGTCAAATCCCAAGCTTGTTAATTAAACCTTGACGATAAATGGAAATATGAAATATGAAATGTGTGTGCAATCCTAACCTTAAGTGTATCTAAGATTAAGATCTCCAGTGATGCAAAGAAACCCTACTCAAGTGTGTTAAAATATGATCCTAGAATGAAACATGAACAATGCAAAATACCTACTTTAGGAGATACCAAATCCCCTTAATAAGTCATAAATCTGAATATACCTCTCTTTAGGATAAAAATAGAATGATCATAGAAGATGGAATATCTTAGGAAACAAGTCATTAGGCTTGGTTGAATCTCATGATGCTTCTCCCAAAACCTAGAATCCATCATGATTCTCCATAGGCATCTATCATCACTTCTTCAATAATGCTTGATCTTTGACAACAAAATGAGCTTGAAGACCTGCAAAAAACTATAATGTTGCTCCAAGACTTCACTCTTGCTTGCTTCTAGATTTTTAATGCTTGATCTATGAAAAGGTGGTAAATAGGTTTACCATAATGAAACAAAATGGTGGACCAATTTCATTCAATATGTATGCTATATTATGCAAATGAGAAATAAAAATAAATCTAACCCAACTACTAGACAAAAGGTAGATCTAGAAATGGTCAAATACTATGTACCTTTCACCAAAAATAATTTCTCAAACCTCATTGAGGACTCATTAACCCTATGGTGAATGGGCCCTGGCTAGGGCTCTAGAAAATTATTTTCTAGGTTCTGTTCCTCTCAGTCTGCACTTCTAGATTCTAGTCAGTCACCATCAAAAAGCTGGAAATAAATCCCATAGCTCAATTTCCATGATTTTGCAAGAAATGTGACAACTATGAAAAAATTTCAACTTTCTCCAATCTTTCTCACTAATTAATCTTCAACCTAAAACTTGCAATCACACACCAAAGGAGAGAAAAATATTGTTTTGTTAGGGAATAGGGGTTTGCCTTGGTGAAACCCCATTTTGGTAATTAAACCTTGAAATGAATAAAAACATAAAGGAATGATGAATGAAAAAATTCAATTTTATAAATCACCCATCCTAAATTGAAACCTTGGGATACAAATATACAAACTAGCGTGAAGTATCCTCAATGAATGTAGATCTTGATCATGAACTTGATATGAAACAATGCCATTGATATTCATTATTTGATCTTGAATTCTACATCAACACATTAGCTCAAACAACATGCATGATGCAATCCATCTTTGACATGAGAATAGGAGTCTAGATTGCTCCAATAATATTCTATAAATATTCTCTTGAATGCTTCTATAATGCTATTTCTTGATCTCATTAAGTCACATAAAAATTCGAGGATGAAACAAAGTGAAATAACCTTGTATTTATACATATCTTAAGATTAATTCCCACAATTCAAATATCACAAGACGACATCAAATATTGGATTTGAAATCATTAAAATACTACCAAAAACATATACAAAAGAGGGGTCCAAGGTCTAAGTGAGGACCCATTCACTATATGTCAAATGGGTCCTAGGCCACTTACCTAGGACACACTTCAGACAAGGTGAAATGTTATGTAAAATTAGGGTCTTAGGACCTAGTGAGGACCCATTTTCCATGTGGTGAATGGGTCCTATATCACCTACCTAGGACACACTTCTTCTAAAATTAAGTGTTGTGTAATGGAATTTATGAATGTCAGGTTTTATCTCTCAAAATTTGCAATTAATTAGGCTTGGATTTGAATTAAAGGGTCCAATTAAGGAAAATTAACCTCAATCAATAAATGAAGCCCTAGATTAGTGTGAAAGTGTAAAGGTAGACCTTACAACACCCTAAATAAGGAACAATAAAGTCTATTTAGTTTAAAAAGGGCCCTAAACTTAATGCGAATGTGTGAAACACATTACAATACTAAATCAAGGCAACATTAAGCTTATTTTATTATTGATTATTCCCAAATCAAGGAAAAAGGGATACTTTTTATGCTACTACATTTTGTCCCCACTTTAGTAAAAAACCTACTAATTACCAAATGAAATTAAAGAAAATGATAGTTTCACCATCCCATAGCGGAGTGTATTTGCTTGAAGTTGGATTGCTCTTATCACAACGAAGCCTCCAAAGTTTGTGTGCAAAGTGTGGATGAATGCTTGGTTGATCGAAGGAAGGAATGGAGCTCTCTCAAGGATGATCTTGACAATAATTCCTTGCATAAGGTATGTTGCTTCTCCAATCCATATTTGTGAGGAGAGAGGTTTGTTATATAGGAAAATAGATTTCAAATCAATGATCAAGACCACACTGGAGAATATCCAGATCAACGGTTAAAATGTGTTGAGAGGATTTAGACATGAGAAGATTGTGTAAAGTTGACTACACAATTTGGGTGATTGAAGAATAGATTGGTTAGTTATGGTTTAGATTGATCAGTCAAGAATTGATTGATCAATTAGCAATTGATTGATTTTAGTTAGGAAATAGGTTGACTATTTAGCAAAATTAGATTGCACAGTTAGCAACCCATGATTTTCTCAATTAGAAAGTGGGTGAAGAATATGAATTAATTTATTTAATTAATTAATTCCTTTTTGGAGTTGAATGTGCAAATCAAGTTTGACTTTTGCAAATAAAGTTGCATTAGTTTAATTTGATTTTTGATAAATTATTTGAATAGTTTGATTTGATTATTCAAATTTTG
>VDFB02353493.1:66922233-66950722 GCA_007258455.2 Sequoia sempervirens
GACTTTATTAAATAAATGTAATTTATATAATTGGTCAAAATGATGAAAAAGTGAATTAATTAAATAACATTATATTATTCAACTAATAGAGGAAATTAGGGTTTTAGATGCTATTTGATGATTGTGGGATGATTTCAAGATGTTTTGAGTTAATTCCAAGACGTTTCGAGATGTTCTGACTTTATTTAGAGTCTTTTCAAGATGTTCTAAGTTTATTCAGAGTCGTTTTGAGACGTTTCAAGTTGATTTGGAGTCATTTCAAGATGTTCCAAATTGTGATAGGTGTTAAGTCAATTTTACATGTCTACACTAAGCTATTGGTTTGCAATCACTTTGAGGTAGCGAAACTCTAGGTTGTCCACTAGGTGAGTCTTTCAATAGGGTGGAAAATGAGAGAATCGTATTAGGCTCCCATACCATATCAAATCCATCCTCCCGACAACTTCTTTAAGGCATCACAATGTTGTATAAGAGCGAATTTTCAACCCATGTGCAAATCCCCTTTTTTCCTTTATCCACCTTAGAAAACCAAGTTCAGAGGCTTAATTCCACCTAAGCCCGCTGCTTGCATCACAATTGGTGCCTGTTTTGAGTGTCGGTGGGGTATTTCTATCAAGGATGCCCACATGACATGCAAACGTTTGTGCGATGCACTTACATCCCTGACAGATTCCCACGTTTGGAGCTTGCAAAGGCGTTACACTTCCCATTGGGGGTCGATCTGTAATGCCCTCCTTAGCCGAACGACCTGAATATGGATGTTTTCTTCATCTCCCCTTCAAATTCACTCCTTCAACAAGAATTTAAACTCTTCCTCCATTTCTAGCTTCAATCTAGCTCTCTCTAAACCCTCTCTCAACTCTCCAAACACTTTACACTTCATAGCAACAAAATCAACACTCCACCACTTCAGTAGAGCAAGTGTGGAACAAAACACCATGGGAGTAGAGGCTTGATTTCCTCTAATTTTCTCCCCCATTTTCCTTGAGCACTCTTGGTGGAGGTGGTAAGATTTCACTCCTCCTCTATTACTTGGTTGAGTAGCATAACACTGTTTTGTAGTGGTTTAAGTGCTCTTTACTTCATTTCTACTTTTCTCTCTATCTATCTGGCTGTCTGTGGAGGTGGGAACACCAAATTGGGGTCTAACTGAGGAAGGTCCCTATATAGCTACCCAACAATTTTTCTCTCCCTCTTGTGTGCAGGTATTGAAGACACTCATGAGTTGGAAGCTTCATCATTGCATGGTTGTAGGTATTCCCTTCCTTTCTACTCCTTACCCTTATCATTGATTATTTACTTTACTTTAGTTCTACTACACTCTGCTGTTCTGTAAGTTCTTAGTAATTAGGATAGAAGCATTCACTCTACTATTTTTTGTGACATTCTTGTTCCCTAGTTTGTATGAGATGCCAGCGCGCCGCTCTTTCATCCGTATTCTATGCTGTCGTCCTCTGGCTGAGAGCTTGTCAGTTTGTCCAGAGAATCTTTGTGACCTTCTCTTTTGGATTCTAAAACTTCTGCTGCTATTCGATTGAGGTAATATAGGGTACTTCACCTCGTGAGGCTCTTTGAGTGAAGAGAACTCATGAGTAACAAATCCCCCTATATTATATTTTGGTGAACTCGATGTGAAGAATAGTGTTCTTTGAAAAACTAGGAATTTATTTACCCCTACTTGGCAGGGTCATAACTTTTGACTCGGTGCTCGGAATTCAGAACTGTTTGCACTGTTGGAAATGTCTCATAGAGAACTAGTTTAGTCCCTAAAATACTAGTTCCTTTAGTGGTTGAATTTTAGGGACCGATGCAAGTTCCGACCCCAAATTATTCTCTGGAGACCTCTGAAAACATGATTTACTAGAACATAGAAAATACCAAAAAAATTGTAATGAATTTAATATCTTCTTTTATTAGTTCAGTTTCATTTTTGTTCAAAATGTTAATGATGTTCCATTTCATGCATGTGATGGTGACTTGGATTTACCCATGTCACTTGGTATCTTTGATCCTTCTTACGAAAGTCCTCTAGCTTCAGAGGATATTTTGTTGCAAGAAGGTGAAATCATTGATACTTTGCTTAATGTTAATCTACCTTCTATTCATTCCAATGCACTCTCTTCTAGAGATGTTTGATTTGTGAATGATGAAATTCCCCTTCATTCTAATGCACTCTCTTCTAGAGACATTGCATTTGTGAATAATAAATCTCATCTTTGTTCTGATGCACTCTCTCCTGGAGAGGTTGCATTAGTGAATGATGAACCTCCTTCCACATCCGATTCTCCCTGGATTAATGTTGAGAATGTTCCTTCAAATAATTATTCCACATTCGATCCTATTTGGATTGATGTTGAGAATATCTATTCAAGTAATTGTTCTACTAGCTGTGAAAATTTTGTAAATGTAGTCTGTCTCTGTTGCCTCTCAAAGGCCAAAGAGACCGATCATTTACATGAATCTAGCTAGTGCTTCTTCTAAAAGGTTTTTTTCTATTAATGGTGTTCCATTCGATAGTGACTATCCTGATATTTCTAAGGCTCCCTCTTATAGAGCAGTAGCTCATACTTATTAGAATAAAATGAATAAAAAGTCAAGTCTTCCTTTAGCTCCTAAACCTATAACTAAAGCTCCCAGTGATTACGATCTTTTCGAGCAACCTCAGGTTCCTCCAGATAAAATCTCATTGTGGGACTTGCTTCAGTCTACATTGGTTTACCAAGGTATGCTTCAGGAAGCCTTGCAAAAGATCCTCTTGCCTTCTTCTGCTAGGCCGGTGGATGCTAATGCATTGATGGCGTATATTTGTGTAGATTTTCCAAATATTACGTTCTATCTGAAGGAGCTCTTGCCTCCAGAAGTATAGAAGGAAGTGGACCCTTTGATGATTGTAGTTAATATTAATAAAATTGGTATTAGACATACTCTCATTGATGCCAGTTCAACGCTCAATGTATGTAGCATCAATCTATTGCCTAAGATTAATATTGAATCATCTTTTATTAATACTTCTTCTGTTGTCCTTCATGGATAGTCTTGCCTTTGAGGTTGGGACCCGTTACTATACCTACACTTGTATATGTTATGGCAGAAAAATTACTATGTAACCTTCTTCTTGGTAGATCAGGGATTCATGCTATGGGTGCAGTCCTATCTACCCTACACAAATCTATTAAGTTCATTTGCAATTTGAATAAAGTAGTCACAGTCAAGGCTGACCTTGATGCTATGTGATTATGTGAAATAGTAACTGCCAGTCAAGCTTTAGTTGTGCCTACTCTTATTCCTTCAGTATCTTCCAATGTGTCGATGTTTACTCTAGCAGTACCTACTACAAAGGATACTCTTGAGATAAATGTCCCTGAAGAAGATCCTTCTGAAGTAAGAAATACTAAGTCCACTGCTTCTACCTCAAATGCACATCTTGGTGATGATTGGGGTTCCTTAGACTTTACAGATTCCTTCATTCAAGAATATAAAGTCAACCCGATCCACTTAGACCTTCCAATGACATCATCCACACCTGCTATCAAAGATGGTTGTTATTCTGCATCATGGGGAAATGTAGATGAAAATTGCAATGTTCTTAGTATTGATCCTCCTTCTGAGGAGGATGATTACACTTCTACTAAAGAAGACAGTGTTGGCAGTCTTGTTAATAAGGATGATGGTAATATCCTAGAGGAGTGTGATCCCCATTGTTGGGAAAATGATCTCTATGAGGATCCCCCTTCTTTTCAAGATCTACAAAAAAGTTATGACCCCAAATTTAAGCTTGTCTCTAAATATGGCTATGAGTGTAAAGGTTGTGGGTGCAATGAACAAGGCATTTAAGTCCCTATAGAATTTAATCCCCATGGTAAGAATAATTTGGGACTTGGTTGCTTAGAAAAAAAATCTAAACGGAAGCCATGGTTGAGTGACATAAATTCTTCTCAACCTCATCCTGTTGAGAAGATTCTTCCCCCATTGTCTTCTAGCTTCATATCTTCTTCTCGTGAGAAGTCAAACTTTTCTCCACAAGAGAAAGGGTTGCTTCCTAATCCTCATCCTTTATCTGAGCAAGAGCGTATTTTGTTGTAGCTTCTAAAATCCCACTTAATCACTCTTCCTTCTCCTACATGCAAGAAATTTCATAAACATGATGAAGGAGAACATCCTTTCTATGCATACCATCGAGTGCTTGGTCATTCCATTAGCGAATGTAAAGCCTTGAAAGACAAAATACAAAAAATCTATGATTCAGGTGCCATCAAACTCCTATTTGATTGACACACCTGCCTTTTCTTCGCATGAAAAGTGATATCAAGGTTTACCTCTATCATGTTCTAAGTATTTTGCCTATTCTCCTCCCCTGTACGTTGGGGGCAGTGATAGCTCATTTCAGAGATGTGTGTCCTTCTTAAGGACCCCTCTCTTCACTATGTATTTCAAATGAAGTGTCCCTTGAGTGGGTCCCTTTTTCTCTTTTGAAGGGTTCTCGAGGGACCTCTTTGAAAGCTTTTCTCTCAAATGAATTCATTGGCGTCTAGCTTGGGGGTAGCCTAACTAGACCTATTTCACAACTTTGCGTCTAGCTCAGGGGAAACTTGAATAGACCTTGCTTCTCAAATAGTGCATCCCTTGAGTGGACCCCCCCTGTTTCTTCCTCATGAAGGGTTCCCAAGGGACCCTTATTTTGAAGCCTTTACAATGAATGGATTCTTTCATGTCTAGCTTGGGGGCAGCCCAACAAAGATTATTCCATTCGCCCTTTCACGTCTAGCTCAGGGGCAACCTGACTAGACCTTACCTTTCAAACAAAAAATTCCTTGAGTGGACCCCTCTCCTTTTGAAGGGTTCCCGAGGGACCCCTTTGAAAGTTTTACTTATTGATGGTCTGCGTGACTGACCGCTTTTGACATGTTCTATCTGCAGGTAGACGTGTCACCACTTCCTAACTCTGCGGAGTTTTCTTTCTTAGGTTCCTCCATGAGAGAGATATTGGGGGATACCTCCCTGAAAGATTGAGAACTTGTAGGGTGCTTTCCTTAGAGCTTCCTCCATGCAAGAGATATTGGGGGTGGCTCCCCTACATGACCGAGTACTTGTAGGGTGTATTCTTCATGCTTGAGTTTGTGGAGGATACCTTCCCTATAAGACCGAGTACCTTTAGGGAACTTCTTTTGGTATTATTCATGCTTGAGTTCATGGAGAATACCTTCCCTATAGGATGAACTACCTGTAGGGCACTTCTTGGGGCTTCCTTCATGTGAGAGATCTTGGGGGATTCCTCCTTGCAGGTCCACGGGCCTGTAAGATGCTTTGTTGTTCCAACTTCATAGTTTTGAGTAGCTATGGAGTCCTTCGATTTTCTTGCACATTTAGGTATTCCAGATCGAGTACTACTTCCTTGACGGTTCAAGTACACTTTTGTAACCTTACTCTCTTCTTGATCTACTTTACTAAGCACTCATCAGTGTTCATGCTCACTAAAGTGGGGGAAAAATGTATAAGAGTGAATTTTCACCCCATGTGCAAATCCCCCTTTTTCCTTTATCCACCTTAGAAAACCAAGTTTGGAGGCTTAATTCCACCTAAGCCCCTGCTTGCATCACACTTGGTGCCTATTTTGAGAATCGGTGGGAGCATTTCTGTTGAGGAAGCTCGCGTGGCGTGCAGATGTCCGCGTGGCATTCTTACGTCCCTGACAGATTCTCAAGTTTGGAGCCTATAGAGGCATTACACTTCCCATTGGGGGTCAATTTGTAACGCCCTCCTCAGTCCACTGACTTGAATATGGCCATTTTCTTCATCTCCCCTTCAAATTCACTCCTTCAACAAGCATTTCAACTCTTCCTCCATTTCTAGCTTCACTCTAGCTCTCTCTAAACCATCTCTTAGCTCTCCAAACACTTTACACTTCATAGAAGCAACATCAACACTCTACCACTTCAGTAGAGCAAGTGTGGAACAAAAAACCATGGCAATAGAGGCTTGAGTTCCTCTCATTTTCTCCCTCATTAGCCTTGAGCGCTCTTGGTGGAGGTGGTAAGATTTCACTCCTATCCTCTATTACTTGGTTGAGTAGCATAACACTATTTTTTAGTGCTTTAAGTGCTCTTTACTTCATTTCTAATTTTCTCTCTATTTATCTGGTTGTTCATGGAGGCAGGAACAACAAAATAGGGTCTGACTGAGGCAGGCCCCTATATAGCTACCCAATAATTTTTCTCTTCCTCTTGTGTGTAGGTATTGAAGATACTCATGAGCTGGAAGCTTCATCATTCACACGGTTGTAAGTATTCCCTTCCTTTCTACTCCTTACCCTTATCATTTATTATTTACTTTACTTTAATTCTACTACACTCTATTGTTCTGTAAGTTCTTAGTAATTAGGATAGAAGCATTCACTCTACTATTTTCTGTGACATTCTCGCTCCCTAGTCTATACGGGATGCCAATGTGCCTTTGGGATGCTAGCACGTTGCGCTGTCATCCGTATTTTGCACTGTTGTCCTTTGGCCAAGAGATTGTCAGTTTATCCAGAGAATCTCTGAGACTTGCTATTTCAGATTCTGAAACTTCTGCTGCTGTTCCATTGAGGTAATATAGGGAAGTTCATCGCGTGAGGCTCTCTGAGTGAAGAAAACTCGTGAGTAGTGAATCCCCCTATATTACAAATTCTAGGCAAGGCTCCACATGCAATCAAGGTGTGTTACTCTAAGTGGCCTTGAATTTAGTGTTTCAAGCTTGATAGGGCTTAACAAGTTTCATTATGCTTGGTGGCCTTGAATTAGAGTTTTGAGATTCATAAGGCTTACAAGCTGTGTATTGTTAATACTTATGAACAATAATGCTAGTAATAGTTTTTATTTAAATGGATTTTTCTTAGTTCGTGTAAGGTATTCTTCTTAGGGCACATCGTGCCTAATGTCTCCAAGATAGGACAAATGAAGAGTAAAAGATTCACAACTTAGGGAATGCAACATGTCGCATCAGTGCCACTAAGAGGAAACTTGTACACTAAGAAATATTACACTCTTGGAGGACATGAAACCCAATGACACCACCAAGAAAAGGACACATCACAAGAAAAAGTAAAATCACACCATGAAACGTGCAAAAATGTCAAAAGCTATTATTGATGTATGCCCCCACTTTAAAGCGGTTGCTAACATTGTTGCTATGATCAATTGCTTTAAAGTAGCCGATTTTTACTCCTAAGACATGAGATCTTCCTCAAAAAGCCCTATGCCAAGTCATATGTTTCTGAAATGAAGCTACGCCATGAAAAAGGAAGGAGGGGTTGCCCCCAATAATACATAAGATATCTAAGGATTCAGGGTCAATATATCTTTGCTACAATGTTCTTATAGAGATCGGAAACATCATTCCCCAAATACTCATAGAACTAGAAGTATGACACAAAGAGAGTGAAAACAAGAAAAATCAATTCGGGTCAACATGGAAGAGACCTAAATGTCTTGACACCTTGTGTCATCCCTAAAAGGAAAGAAAAAGACAAACAAAAAATAAAATGTTTATGACATGGAGAAGAATGTAGGTACATATAGAGGATTGCACAAAAAGAGAGAGATAAATCAAATGAAAAAAATGGGGGATCACGTTATGCACATGCAATCACATAACAAAACATGATAGAAAACAAAGAAAAAGACTAGTAAGGCAAATGCAAGTCAACCTATGGCTGGTCATCTGCATCCCAATATCGATCGGTATATATAGAAGGTAGAAAACTAGCCAAAGGACAATGACAAGTGTTGAACTAGAGGAAGCACCAAGTTCAAAACTCTTTTTAGGAGAATTATCATTTAAGATGATGGAAGAGGAGAACAATGGATTCAACTCATTATGCACTTGTTCATCAATCTTTGCAATGTCAATGCCATCATCTAGATTAATCACAACAAGAGGTCAATTGATAATGTCCCTATAAGGTTCTTGTTTACGTTGGGTGAAGAGACATCATGCATTACAGGAGGTAAGTTTGGATTTTGATTTTTTGTCTTGTTCTTTTCTTCTTTAGTTTGTAACATACGAGCAATAACATGATGTCTACGTCTACGCTCTCTATCATTTTGATTTCATTTCAATCTATTGTCAATTTTTGATTATGTAGGAGTGGGTTTATCAACCATAGGTTTCTTTTCTTCCCTTAGGGGAGGAACGAGAGGAACCATGAGAGGTTGTTCAACCACTTTCTTTTTGGATTTATAAACTTGTTTTACTTTAGGAGGTACAACAAGATTGTTTTGATTGTCTTGTGGTCTCTTGAAGGAAATAGTAGGAGGATTTTTCATAGGTTGTTGTTGGGTATTTGGTATGGATTTTGGTTCAATAATTGGTTCGTCAAGGAGAGGTGGCTCAATCACGGGTTGCGACATGTTTCTAAGACATAATTTTTCTATGTGCTTCACCTTAAACTTTTGATATGAAAAGTATTCCTCATGAGGTCTAATAGGTTTAATAGGCTCAAGAAAAAATAAATCCAATAAAAAGTTCCCTTGAGAAGAAAAGAAATTAAATCCACTATGGTGCACAATAAATATTTCATTTCCAAATGGAAACTTTAAACATTTATGCACAACGGACAGGATGACATTCATGGAGTGAAGCCATGGATAACCTAACTTCACACGAAATTGGTCTGATGATGGAATGATGCTAAATGAGACACTTAATGTTTTTGGTCCAACTTTTAAAGGGAGATTTATCGAGCCAATCACAAGGCAAGCAAAACCTTTAGCATTTTGATCCATGATTTTGGTTTATCATATGTATCTTGATAGAGATCATGCACAAATAGGAATTCTTTAGTAATCACTTTCTTTACACAAACAGGATCAATTAATATCCCATTAGTAGGCTTGTCATTGATTCTTCCAACTATGTAAAGAGGACCATTAGGTATTTTTAAGTATGTATTTTGTGAGAAATCAATATTAAGGGGCATTTTGGTTCAACCCTTACAAGGTTTAGCCTCAATAAATGCCACTACTTCAACTACTTAATCTATGTTTTCATCTTTTATGTTTTCAATATTCATCACATCATTCTTTGTTTCACTATGTTTGACAAAGGAAATAGTATGTTTAAACATGGGATTTGTAAATTTTGGTTAGGGGGAGATACAAACTTATTACCTTGATCATTCACACCTCCAATTAGAATATTTTTAGATTCAATGAGGTCTTGCACATGATGTTTAAGATTCTTACAATATTCCATATCATGTCCATTTTTTCAGTTGTAATGGCAATAAAAATTTGGTCTATATTTTGAGGGTAATGGTTTATTAGGATCAGGAGCTCTGATAGGAGGTAAGGAAAGCATATTATTTCTAAGAGTTGCAGCATGATATTATGAAGGGAACCGAGTAAAGGGGTAAAATTTCTAATCCTATCTCCAAAGGAAAAATGATTTGTCATCTTTATGGCAGTCGCATGGTTATCAACTTGTTGATTTGGTTGAGGGGAATTAAGATTTAAAAAGCCTCTATTTTGTTTCTTGAAAGGTTGGTGACTATTTTGAGGTGCAGATTTAGAATTTTCAGGATGACTAGAAGAATTTTTCACATCATGACTATAAGCTGAATTTTGATAATCATGAAGGGCTATACATAACTGTGTGAAGGATGGGAATTTCAACATCTCAAGTTTGGTTTGGATTTTGTTTTGTAAATTGGAAATAAACATTCATTGAAGGTTGACATCAAGAATCTTAATTTTTATTTGTGAATAAAGAATTTGGTATCTCACTATGAAATCAACCACTTTCTCATCATCCTTTTGCTTGCATGTCATTAAATCAGATAGGGTCATCTTGAGACCCATGTGAATGTGGAAGTGGTTGTGAAAGGAATCAACAAGCTCATTGAATGAACCAATTGAATTATTCGGTAAGGAAGAAAACCACTTTAAAGCACTACCCTTCAATGGTCTAGGGAAGAGTTTAGCCAAGAGCTTATCTTCAAAGATGAAATCACTACATAGGGTTGTATAAGCGAAAACATGGCTAGTAGGATCTCCTTTCCGACCATATTTCTCAAGTATAGGAACCTCTATACCTTGTGGCATTTGTGTTCTCAATATCTCTAGGGGTAACAGGTTGGTTTTGATGTATTGTGAAGGTTGACCATTGTTGTTTTGAGTTAGGGCTATGAATTTTTGTTGAAGGGATGACATGCTTTGCAAAAGTGTGTTAAGGGTGACATCATTGTTATTATTGTAAGGTGGAGGGGAGTAAGGTGGGGTGGTGTATGTATGCAGGGGGAAAGTAAATTTTAAATTTGTGAGGGAGGATGGTTGAGGAGATATGGTATGTGAATGCACAAAGCTAGAAGGATTCCCTGTGGAAATACCTAAGGAAGTGTTGAGATTTCTAGTAGGATGAATGGATGTGGTAACTTGAGTACTAGTGTATGTAGGAATGGAAATGGGTATTATAGAAGGAGGAATTGAAGTTCCACCTTGGATTTGGGTATACCCCAAAGCTTGATTACAACTAGTGATGGTAGGTATAGTGTTGTTAACATCATGCACATTGGTTGTAGGTAAGGAAGTCATGGGAAATGTAGTATGCATGCTATGATCCATAGGTGTTGATTATCAATACTATTAGAAAGAGAGTTAGAAAACCTAAGATCCATGGTGAATGGTGTATCACATGATGACATGAGCCTCAAACTATGTCTCACAATAGTATTACTAATAGGACACCAAGTTGTAAAGCTCATACAAGTTTCACAAACTTAGTGTACAAACCCCAAAATGGAAAGAGGCTTAAAATGCAATGTAATGACCTTTTTTTTTAATAAAAGAGGGTAAAAACTTTATTGAATCATAACAGCATTACAAAGTCCAAAGAAGGAAGCCACAAGGGGCCAAAACAACAAGAATTAATTCACACCCAAGAAGCACCTCATATCCTCAGCAACCCACTCCTCAAGAACAGGGGCCATATCAACAGGGAGATTGCTCCAATCATCCACAGACCAAGAATCAGTCTTTTCCGACGCCCATCTAGCCAGCCCATCAGCCACCCTATTCCACTCCCGTGGAATATGACGAAAAACAATGGACTCCAAGGTAGAGCACAGAGAAATAATCTGTTTGACAACCACAGCTAGCTGCCAATTCACATCCTCCAAATTTTGATTATTCAACATATCAATAACCACCTGAGAATCAGCTTCACAAACAATCCGCCGCCATCCAAGGGAAACTACATGCTCAACCGCCAAGAGAATAGTGCTAGCCTCCATAAGATTATTAGTTTGCAAACCACGATACATAGAAAAGAAGAAAACCACCACTCCAAGGCTATCTCTACCAATACCACCAACCCCAGCATGCCCAGGGTTACCTCTAGAAGACCCATCAGTATTAATTTTCAACTCCCCTAGAGCAGGTGGGCACCAAAAGCCCTCACGAGCAACCCTCTCACGCCCACGCCTACGATGCACTTTACTCATAATACACTTCCCCCCTGTGGCAAGACCCAGGGAATTTACAACACCCAAGTCCCCAGGAGCAATCGGCACAGACAAGTCACACTTTGCAGTCAAAGTCTCCAGCAAAGCCCCAAGAATTCGCCTCCAAAGTTGCCCCACGAGCAATTTTTTATCCAAGAATATTCTTCTGTTACGTTCCAACCAGATTTGCCAAACAATCAAACTAGGACCAATGCTCCAAGCAATTTTAAGAAAAGAGGTTGTAGCAGGAGAAGAACCCTGTCTCTTCCAAAAATCCTCCAAAGAAGAGACATGGCAACACGGTAAGCTCCAAAGATTCCACTAGTGATGCCAGATAGTCTTAACAAAAGAGCACTGAAAAAATAGATGTGATAAGCATTCATCATGCTGACCACATAGAATGCACATGGAGGGGCCCTGGAACCCACGTTGCAAAGATTATCCCAAGTAAGACACTTACCTTGAACCACAAGCCAAGAGAAAAAATTACACTTAGGCCAAGCAAATTTATTCCAAGCATGCTTCCACCAAGAAACCTGGGAGCTTCCAAAGACCTGTTTATCCAAAACCTGATAACCAGAGGCAACTGAAAATTTTCCTTTCAAGTCAGGTCCCCAAGCAAGCACATCAGCCCCTTGGAGAGAATTGCAGACACGACTCGATAAAATCTTAGCAAGCTCTTGACGATCCTCCACTGCACCACCAGGAGGCCAATCCAAGGGGCTCTTCCACCTAGACACAGAAATTTGACCCAAAGATTGTTGAGATTTAAAATCAGCCACATGACTCCAACCCGCCTCCACAAAAATCTGGCACAAATCTTGGAGATGGGGATGAGATGACACAATGGGTGGGTATCCATCCCAAGAATCATACCAGAAAAGAGCATCTCAACCCCCATTACAAATCCAAAAAAGTCCCTGTTTAACCAACTTGGCACCACGTTTAAGGGTACTCCAGATCACAGAGCCTTTCCCCTCCATACTAAACCTTGATACCTCCCTACTTTCTACTGCCCCCAAATATTTGAAGGTCAGAATTTTAGCCCAGCACATATGCTGTTGAGAGCACCAGCGCCAATACAACTTAGCAGCCAAGGCCTGCCCATTCAAATCAGCCCGCCGTAAACCAAGACCCCCCTCTTGCTTTGGCCTACAAACAACATCCCACTTCACAAGACTCCATTTTCTATGAAGAAGATTACCAGCCCACAGAAACTGACGAGACAATTTCTCAAAATCTCTAATAAAACTTGAAGGAGCAGAAAGAACAAAGCATTTATAAATAGGAAGAGCCTGGACCACCGACTTTAAAAGAGTCACTCTACCTGCTGAAGAAAGCCACCTGCAAGTCCAATGACTGACCAATCCTCGAAACTTATCAAGAGTCTCTTGCCAAAACCTTTTGGGGAGAGAGCGAACAGCAAGAGGGATTCCAAGATAGGAAAAAGGAAGCGAACCAATCTGAAACCGAAGGATACCAGCAATTCTCCTTTGAATACCTTTAGGAGTGTGGAAGAAATATATGAAGGACTTCCCCTCATTTATGCATTGCCCAGAAGCTGCCAAGTAACTGTCCAAAACACTGCGCCAATTGAGAGCCTCCTCAACCTTAGCCCTACCCATCAAGGCAGTATCATCTACAAATTGCAGATGAGACTGAGGGGGAATACCATCTCCCCAACTCCATCCCTGAAGCAATCCACTAGCAACCTGAGCACGAATGAGTCTTCCCAGGCCTTCCGCAAGGAGGATGAATAAGTAAGGAGATAGGGGATCTCCTTGCCTAAGGCCTCTAGAAGCACCAAACAAACAAGTGGGCTCACCATTGATAAGCACCGAAAAGGAGGAGGAAGTGACACAACTCCTAACCCATTCAATCCAACCCTCAGCAAAGCCAAAAGCTCCAAGGATTTTAAATAGAAAACTCCATTTAACACGATCATATGCTTTAGCCATGTCTAACTTGATAAACATAGATTTATCTTTTGAGGATTCCATAGAATGGATGGCCTCAGCAGCAATAACTACCCCATCCATGATCTGTCTTCCAGCAACAAAACCCCCCTGCTCTTCAGAAATTAAGTCATCAAGCCAAGGCTTCAGCCTTTCTGCGATCAACTTAGTAATAATTTTATACACAACATTACATAGAGCTATAGGCCTAAACAAATCCAAGGAGTTAGCTCCCACCTTCTTAGGAATAAGAGCTAAAAATGTAGCATTTAGGGACTTCAACATTTGTTTATGCATAAAGGATTCTTGGACAACCTCTAAAAGGTCCAATTTAACCACTTCCCAGAACTCCTGAAAAAATTCAATGGGGAATCCATCAGGCCCAGGAGCTTTACCTTTCTTCATCTGGAATACAACCTTCTCAAGCTCCGACAAGGTAATAGGAGCAAGCAATGATTCATTCATTTCATTAGTCACCAGCTTCGGGATACAATCTAAAATTTTAGCTTCATCCTCCTCCGCAGGAGGCGAATCCTCAGAGAAAAGGGTAGAGAAATATCGAATGCATTCAGCTGAAATAGAGGCTGAAGAGGACAAAGATTCCCCATTAGGCAACAGAATAGAAGAAATAGCATTACCTTGTCTCCGATCCTTAACTGAGTTATGGAAGAAAGCAGTGTTTCGATCCCCAGCCTGGAGCCATTCAATACGAGACTTTTGTTTCCAAAAAATCTCTTCTCTTAACTCCCATTCCTCAAGCTCTTTTGTTGCAGCAACCTCTAATAAACTCAGCTCCTCTGAGAGGCCTTGATCTCGAATTTGTCTGGTAATTAGGTCTAGATTATCTCGCGCCTTTTGCTTTTCCTGAAATAAGTTACCAAAATGCTGCCTATTCCATCTTTTCAATCTGTATTTAACATACTGGAGCCTCTTTGAGAAAGAGTACATGGCAGTGCCATATGCTGGCTTCCCCTGATCCCACCAACTAGGGAGAAAAACATGAAGAGATTCATCCCTAAGCCACATGAGTTGGAACTTAAAGGTCTGTCTAGCACACCGTTGAGGCACATCAACCACTAGCTTAATAGGCCAATGATCAGAACCACGACCATCCAAAATTTCAGAGCTTATCAACCACCTGTCCCCCACCCAAAAACTAGACACCAAAAATCTATCAAGTCTTTCAGAAATAGAGGCATCGCCAATTCTCCTATTATTCCAAGTAAAAAGACCATTGCCAGGTTTGATATCCACAAGATTCAAAGCAGAGATATTGTCCTGGAGCAATAATGCAGAAGCCTCCAACCTTGCAATACCACCTCGTTTTTCTGCAAGCTCCGTGATAGCATTAAAATCGCCTCCAATAATCCAAGGATGGTAGGGAAATAAGCTGCGAACTAAACGAATGTTGGACCACAAAAGTTGCTTTCCTTGCAACTCCACAGGCGCATACACATTGGAGAAGAGAGCAATTTCCCCTGACATAAAACAAGAGGCCACCATGGAAAGGGAGGACCTGAAAGACACCCACCAAAGGGGGCAAATCTTACGCGGGTTCCATAAACATGCCACCCCGCCAGAAGACCCTTGAGCACCAATGCATTGGCATCCACCATTCCCCCATAACTTAGGAACTAGATCCATCATACCCTCCACAGAGAGCTTAGTCTCCTGCAAAAAAAGAACATCAGGCGAATGACACCTAATCAAATCCCGAACAGCTTTTTGTCTAGGGCCACTGTTCAAGCCCCTAACATTCCAAGAGAGAACTATCATTTCGAGGGGCATGAAAAATGCGAATCCAGAGTCTTGACTGACCCTGACTCCACCAAAGTCTCCCCTATCATCTTAATCTTTTCCTCATCCTTCTTCCTTCCCAGCTTAGAAATTTTCTCCGGCCCCCCCTTCTTGAGAACTTTTTGCAGAACACCCAACTGAGAGGACGCCTTAATATTCTTCTTGCCCACCTCTGGACCAACTTTTTGCAAGAGGTGAACCTTATCTACACTATCTTTCACTACCTCAGCACTACCACCCAACTCAACCTGAACCTCCATTTGACGATCTGTCCCTAGAGCCGAAGTCCCATCAGTAAGCGGAGCCATAATCCCCTCTGAGTTGAGCAAAACCTGACTAGAATCTTTCCCAACCTCATCTAAGCATGGCACTCCCATACCCCCCTCCTGTTGGGGAGTAAGCATTGCCTCAACTAAAGGGCCATGCTGATCAATATCCAGAGTCCCATGATCTAGATCCAAAAATCCTGGGTTCACCTCCTGTTGACTAAGATCCTCTAGCACCTCAAACCTGTTGAAGGTGTCCTCCTCCTGCCTGTCCTTCAAAGTCCTTTTATGACCTTTATTTCTGTTTCGGCCTCTAACGGGAATAAATCCATCTTCCCTACCACCAGAACCCTGAATGGGGTCCTTGCCCTTATCCACCCTAGGTGGATTAGCTGAAGGTTGAGAAGAAAGAGCCTCCAAAGGCTTGGCCTTTGGACATCTGCGCAGGAGGTGACCATACTCATGACAGAAACGACAACGGAAGGGAAGTGTTTCATAATCCAGCTGTTGCACCCATGAATAATCTCCTGCACTCACTTCTAACGAGTCTGGCAATGGCTTACTTAAATCAATTTCTACACAAAATCGGGCAAAAGTCATTACCTTTTTGAATTGTGTTTGCTGAGAAGAACCCACAGGTTTCCCCAGCTTCGAGGCTAATAGGCACAACACATCCTCTCGCCAGCATTCCACAGGGAGCCTTGGAAGACGGACCCAAACCGGAACCCGATTCGGAAGTTCCTCTGCCGGGTTGAAGCCAGCATGCCATGGCTTAATAAATAAGCCCACCTGGTTATAAAAATACGGGCCCCCTTCAAAAATCCTATTCCGATCAGCCAAACAATCAAAAGTAACCATGAAGTAGTTATTTGCCAGGAGGCGGATCTCCATCTCTCCCTCAGGCATCCATGTCTTTTGAGCCCACATCTCCAAGAATTGCAAAGAAATTTTCAAACCTAAGAATTTGCAATAAAGAGAATGTCGTGCATAATAATCAATGTCTTCAGCCAACATCTCCATTGGAATGACTACACTCGGCCTCTCTTTACACCGTTCGAGGCACCCATTAATCTTCGGAATTCTGGGCCCCCCTACCGAGCCCATCTCAACTTTCTTAGGTTCCACCGAGAAAAGATTATTATCAAAAAATTTCGAACCCTGTGGAGAGGGTTTCGATCCAAAAGTAGAACGAAAGTCCATATTGGGACAAACCCTAGAAGATTCTCCAGTATCCATCAAAGAGCACACAACGCAAGATGAGCAAGCAAGGCCCAAATAAAACCAAGAGCCCTTCGAAGAAGGCACACTCCACTGGACACCAAGGTCGCAACCCCCCAACCCCAGAATACACACCTGCTGCAAAAGAAAAGAGCCTCCCCCCAAATAGCGTAAAAAACCCACCCCCAAGAAGCTTCAGAGAAGAAGAGAACAAATCCGACCCCCAACTACACATGCAACCACCAAAAGACTACATGCAGGCCGAGCCTAGATGGCTGCGGCCTCATGCAGCCAGAGCCTGTCTCCATTTTTCCACCAATGAATTTACTATACAATGCAATGACCTAGAATGCAATGTGTAAATGCAATTTTTAGGTTCTAAACAAGGTAATTTTCTAATTACACTATGCAATAATCTGAAAATGAAGTCTTGTAAATGCAATTTTGAAATCACACAATGCACTAAATGTACTAAATTAAACTAAATATGATAAAATTGATGAATCAAAAACATAACAAATAATAACAAAAATTTGAAAGCAACAATTAGGGATGCAGAAATGAAGATTTTAATGCCTAGAAATTCAGATTATGATCTGATTAGGGACTCATTCTCCATATTGGGTCCTAGATTAGGTTTTTGAAACAATTTTTTACTGGTTTTTAAGTCTTTTTCAGTGGTTTTCAAATTCAGGTTTATTACAAAAATTTTCAGTTTGATTTTTTGTAGAATGCAATGTGAAATGCAAGTTGAAAATCTGAAAAAATGATGACCTAAAAGACCTAGTTTGATATGTAATTTTGTTTCAATTTTAAAATGTAAATTAATATGATGTATATGATATGCAAGATGATTTATTTTTTGTATTTTTTATATTTAAAGAATGCAAATTATGCAATCCTAAAACCTTATATGCAATGAAAAGTTGAATGAAAACTAGACACCCTAAATGATACCTAATTCAATGTAAAGAGATGCCAATGAATGCAAGATATAAATATAGGATGAAAAAGGAGTCCATTAATCAAAAAATTACAATGCTGAAAAATTAAAGTTCGACAAAATGAAAAGAAGGAAAATAGGTTTACCATAATGAAACAAAACGATGAACCAATTTCACTCTAAATTTCACTTAATATGTAAGCTATATTATGCAAATGAGAAACATAAATTAAATCTAACCCAACTACCAGTCAAAAGGAAGATCTAGAAAGGGTAAATTACTATGTACCTTTCACCAAAAATGCTTTTTCAAACCTCACTCAGGACTCATTCATTCTATGGCTAATGGGTCTTGGCTAGGGCTCTAGAAAATAAATTTCTAGGTTTTGTTCCTCTAATTATGCACTTCCAAATTCTAGTCAAGTACTATTGGAAAGCTAGAAATAAATCTTGTAGTTAAATTTATATGATTTTGCAAGAAAGGTGACAACTTTAACAACTTTTCAACTTTCTCCAATTTTTCTCTCTAATTGATCTTCAACCTAAAACCTACAATCACACATCAAAGGAGAGAAAAATGTTGGTTTTTTAGGGAATAGGGGTTTGCCTTGGTCAAACTCCATTTTGGTAATTAAACCTTGAACTGAATAAAAACATAAAGGAATGATGAATGAACAAATGCAATGTCACAACTCACTAATCCTCAATTGAAACCATGGGATACAAATCTGCAAACTAGCATGAAGTGGCCTCAATGAATGCAGATCTTCATCATGAACTTGGTATGAAACAATGCCTTTGATATGCTTTATTTGATCTTGAATGCTACATCAACACATTAGCTCAAACAACATGCATGATGCAATCCATATTTGACATGATAATGGAATCTTGATTGCTGCAATAATCTTCTATAAATCTACCTTTGAATACTTGAGAAATACTCTTGAATGATTCTATAATGCTCTTGCTTGATTTCATGAATTCACATAAAAATTCTAGGATGAAACATAGTGAAATAACCTCATATTTATACATATCTTAAGATTAATTCTTGAAATTCAAATATCACAAGATGACATCAAATCTTGGATTTGAAATCATTAAAATACCACCAAAAAATATCCAAAAGAGGGTTCACAGTTCTAAGTGAGGACCCATTTTCCATGTGGCGAATAGATCTTAGGACAGTTAGCTAGGACACACTTCGAACAAGGTGAAATGTTATGTAAAATCAAGGTCCTAGGAGCTAGTGAGGACACATTCACCATATGTCAAATGGGTCCTAGGTCACCTACCTAGGACACACACCTTCCAAAATTAAGTGTTTTGTACTGGCATTTATAAATGTCAGGTTTTATCTCACAAATTTTTTAGTTAATTAGGCTTGGATTTGAATTAAATGGGTCAATTAATGAAGCCCTAGATTAGTGTGAAAGTGTAAAGGAACACCTTACAACACCCTAAATAAGGCACAATCAAGTCCATTTAGTTTAAAAAGAGCCCTAAACTTAATGTGAATGTGTGAAACACATTACAACACTAAATCATGGAAACATTAAGGTCATTTTATTATAGATTATTCCCAAATTAAGGAAAAAGGGATACTTTTTCTGTTACTACAATCTCATGAAAATTTTCTTAGATCCTTCTCTCTAGTGTGAAACATAGTGAAATAACCTTGTATTTATACATAACTTAAGATTAATTCCCGAAATTGAAATATCACAAGATGAAATTAAATTATGGATTTTAAATCATTAAAATACCTCCAAAAAAAATCCAAAAGAGGGGTTGTAGGTCTAAGTGAGGAGCCATTCACCATGTGGTGAATGGATCCTAGGCCACTTACTTAGGACACACATCAGACAAGGTGAAATGTTATGCAAAATCGGTCCCAGACTAAGCGAGATCCATTCATCATGTGGTGAATAACCTAACTCACTTACCTAGGACACACATGTTCCAAAGTTGAGTTGTGAAATGGAATTTATGAATGTCAGGCTTTATCCCTTGGAATTTGCATTTAATTAGGCTTGTATTTGAATTAAAGGGGACAATTAATGAAAATTAACCTTAATCAATTAAGAAAGCCCCTGGGATAGTGTGAGCATAAGGCACAATCTTTACAAACACCCTAAATAAGGCACAATTAATTCACTGGTTTAAAAGGGCCCTAAAAATTAATGTGAATATGTAAACATAAAACAACACTAAATTAAGGCATATGGGTATAAAAGGTGGATCATCATGAAAAAAAATGTGGCCTTAAAGGGCAAAACCTCGTAAAAAATTAGAGCAAAGTAAACTCTGACATAAAAATTCTTGGAATAAGCATTCTATTATTTTAAAAAATATGCTAATAGACTTAGAACATTAACGAAGTTTCTAAACTACTGCGCTTGTTTAAAAAAATAAAAAATCTATTTGGCAGTAAATTTTAAAATTTCAATGCGTTGGTACTTAAATGGAGAAAATAAGATGTAGGTGTCTTTCACCACGCTTAACCACAATAAATGATAATATTTTTTATAATATTTTAGATATAAAGAGGACTCATGCCCGGCTGTGATGCATATTTTTAAAATTTTTCAAAAGTAAATACTAAAATTTTTATGAATTTTTATTACAACTCTTTAAAAAATATAAAAATCGTATGTCCAACACCTTTTAACTTGGTCAAAATTCACAAATTAATTTTTTCTTTTAATCCCATAGTATGTGAAGCATAGAATGTGACATGTTTTGATTCAAAAATGCGACACTGCTTCATGTATAGATGTTTTTCAATCAACCTATCAATCAAAGACTTTGAATGCATCTAGAAAAATGAATAATACTCACTTATTAAATTCAAAGGAGCACAATTTATAGCAATGAAAAGCTAGAATCTCCTTTAAAACCCTTTTCATTTCATCACCTTTTGGGTAAAAAAATATCGCCTACCACATACCCCATCATCATATTGCCACTTTTTCGGGCTCATCACGATCCCTCAAGACATACCCATATTTAGGCTCATTTTATCATTAACTATTTCCAAATTAAGTGTGAAAAGGGATACTTTTCTACACTACAAGTATACTAGATCGTAGCTTTATATGATACTGTTAACTGATGTTATCTTATGGTTTTCTCTTTTTCTTTGCAATTGGCAACCAAGATTGGTTCAATTTTATGGTTCAAGTGAGGGCATCGATGATTCATAACTATAAGGAAATCTAAGTGCAAAAATGCCTTCCAAAATGAAAATTTTATAGGAGAGAGATACAAAAATTAACAAAACTTTGCAATTTATAGTTCACTTAAGGTACACATTCATGAATACAATATACAAAATTAAACATTGTTGATGGGTGTTTTTTCACTTTCTCAACACAGGCAACACACAAGTATGCTACCTCTCTTGAATGGTAATTTCTGCAACTAACTTTTAGAAATCATTCCCAGGTCTCTCAAGTGTCAGGTCATGACTTGCAAAAACAACTCAATTATTGATGTGATTTGCTAGTAATCACAAAAGGCATTTATTGTTATTAAGCATGGAGGGAATTGGGTTTGCAAAAAGGAGTTTTATAAAGTCTAGAAATGAGTGAGCAACTACTGCAAGTTTAGAACAATAAGCTAAAACTCCTTTGTCATCAGATTTGTCTTTAAAATGATGTTGGAACTTTGTCTTAACTTCAAATTTTAAAGAAAAGTCAAAAGGGAAAAGGGGTTAGAAGTTTCCTAGACTTGCAACTAATGTTGAATAGTAATAATGGAGGATGCTTCAGTGGACAGACTTCCTAAAAATGAGTTCCACTTAACCAAGGACATCCCACAGTCTCATGAAACTGGTGCAATTTTCAAAGGTTCATTGCAGATTTTCAAATTGTTCATTCACCATTAAAGCATTAATAACAATTGAAATTAAGTGCAACAACAATAAACAATGCTCAAAATAATTTTACATAGCATTTTACCATCAATAAACAACAAAAAGTATGAGCTAGGTGAACCAAATATTTTTGGGATAGGGGACTCTCTTACACTTCTAGGGTTTTGCATGTAAAAGGAGAGAGGTATCCAAAAACCTTGATGGCTCACTCAAGAATATGCCTTTGAGATTCCAATGCAAAGATGATTGAAATTTTTCTAAGGGGAATGTCCTAGATGCAAAGAATTGATAAAAGTAATTAAATACTAATGCAAAACTAAGAAAATGCACTTTGTTTGAAAACACACTGTGGCATGCAAAATTAACTAAAAATGCAAGTAAATTGTTGTAACTATGGAAAAAATCTAGGTTAGAAAATTAATGCATAAAAAATAAAACCCAAAGTATATAATGAAGCACAAAGGAGAAAAACATGAAAATAAAAGGAATAATCTCACCAAATATCATCAACCTCCATGACTGACCTCCATTACACCTTTTCTATTTACTGCAATATGTAGTTTTGCCTCATATTTTATGTGAGAAATCTATGACTATGCGAAGACCTAAGAAAATTGTTAAGGATTTGATCACAAATGAAATAATATGCAACTATGCAACTAGTAAGCAAAGACTAAAATATGCCTAAAATGCCAAAATGCCAAGAGATATGAATTATGCGTAAGACAAGATTGCAAGAGCTAAGATGTCATGAGATTGTTAGAGCATGAGATATGCAAATGAGACAAAAATTGCCATTTTATAGAAAATACAATTTTGAATGAATGGCCAAGATTGAAGATTGACAAATTCCCTAGAATCAATGGAAAAGATTCAATGTGACAACCCACAATTAGGGTTAGGGCAACATTAGGGTAAATTTGAAATAAGTCACAGACAAGATTTGATTTGAGAAAATCAAATCAAGGGTTGAAAATGCATGTGACAAGGAGACAAGAATGACACAGGAAAAGAGAGCTAAAAAATCAAATAATATTAGAAATTACTTGATTTATGGAGGAAAAATGCTATTTTAAATTAAAAATTAATTTAATTCAAAATGTGGGGTCATGTGATGGTAAATAATTAGTTTGAATTATTTACTAAAAGAGGGAAAATTAGAAAGTGGGACCATTTTAAATAAATAATTTTATTTAAAATGGGAAAAATGCCAAGGTGGACAATAATTAAATAAATTAAAAAAAATAATAATTATGAGAAGACATGTAGGAATTAATGATGTATTTAAATAAATAAATAAAATTTATTTATTTAAATAATCAGGAGGAAATAATGGAAAAAGATAATTAAATAAATTAAGGAATTTATTTAATTGTGGAGAGACATTAAAGAATTAATAACACATTTAAATAAATAAATAGAATTCATTTATTTAAATAATCAATCAGAATAAAATGACATGAATTATTTAAATAATTAAAAATTATTTAATTAATAGTTGGAAGTGGACCGTAGGACATAATTAAAAATTTTAATTATGCTAGGAAGAAATATGGTGACAATAGAGCTTGCAGGCCTAGGTCATTTTTATATGTCTACATTTTGCCTCTCTTTGTCATAATGTAGCCTATCGCATTGTGACAAAGAAAATTTAGTTAGAAAAATTCCCCAGCGAAGGTACAAAGTATCTATACCCCCTCGAGAGAATTTTCAAATTTTGGCCCGGTGACAAAAATTTACAAAGTGTCTCAACAAGCTAATTAGATGACCAGAAAAGCAATGGTGCAAGCGGTTTCAGATTTTGACATGTTTAAGTTAGCCAAAAGGTTTGTCAAAGTTGGTCAAAAGAGCCTCCAGTAATAAAAAGTTGAAGAAAATCCCATTTTGACCCTATAAATAGGTTGAAAATGGGTAAAAGTCAATTCATTTTCACTTTCACACTTATAAATTTGGAGAGCTCAAACCTAGGAGACTATGCGCAAAGATGGTGATTTCTATTACAAAGCACCATAGATACATTGTCAAGACCTTCAGACAACCAGAGGGCGTAGACCCACCAATATGTACCCCACACCCGCCTTGTTACTTTATCATTTTTCATACATTTTTAGGGTTTTTAGGAAGTTCAACGAATGCAACTTACGCGAACACATTTTTAGGAAGGTCAATGAATGCATCACAACGCATATGCATTCGCATAAGTTGCATTCGTGGTAGCGTTCGATGCATTCGATGCATCGCGACACAAACACGATAGGTCTACTAGGTTTTCAATTAGGTGTGACACATTTTCCAATTATTGAGACGCATTCACAATATTGCAATGCAAATGAAAAGTATAGCAATGCATTCACAAGATTGCAATGCATAGCAAAGCCGAGTGAAGCATTTGATTTGTCAATGACACATTTGATGGATTGAGATGCAAGCGATTGAGGATGATGCATTTGCAAGTTAAAATGATGCAAGTGCCATAACGTGACACAAATGCTGGATGAAATGACACAAACGCCAAACTACGATGCAAATGAAGTCAATGTGACACATTTGACTTTGACCAGGGTTGACTAGAGTTGACTTAGTATTAGGCTCACTTTTTTGCTTATGTTTAACTAGATAGATGGTAACAAATATTTTCAAGAATGTGTTGACTCTCATTTCTGCATGTGCAGAAATGACTTCCATCGATCTATACATGTGAGTTTAGGCCATCCACATGTGTTTCAAGATTAGCTGACAGATCGAGAGCAGAGATGATTGATGTGACTGGGGTTGTATTATGTAACCTATATGCTCATTATCTGGGCTAATAGGGGCTGTTGATAGCACTAGCCGAGAGATGGAACTCAAAGACTTGTTCTTTCCATTTGTTGATGAGGGAGGTGACTATTACCCTGGAGGATGTGTATCAAATTTTGCATATTCCAATTAGAGGTGAGTGGGTGGTATACTATCCACATCAAGGAGTGTAGGCTATGACCAAGTTGTATGAGGCAGATGATGGCATGAGCCTTGGTGTTGAGGGATATGAGATTTGGTGGAGTACCTAGTAGATCACTATCCATGGTGGGATGCCATGTTATGCATGTTGATTGTCGGGGTGCTGCTTCCAAATCTTTGGGGACATGGATTTCCAATTAGATGGGGAGATGTATTAGTGCAAATGTGATGGGACAAGATAGTCTTTGCATGGGGCCATTGTTTTCTTGGTATGTTATATCATCACTTGCATGAGGTAGCATGCAGGGGTGTGAGTAGCATTAGCTGCGAGACGACATTGCTGGTGATTTGGGCTTGAGAGCATATTCCCATCTTCCATCCACCAATTCAGAGGCCACAACTAGCAGATGGTATGTTGTATGTGTTCTTATATGTGGGTACTTTAGAACAGACTAGAGTCAAAGAGACTAGATTTTGGCGGCATCAGATAGACACCATGACTACATTTTTTTAGAGGTTGTACAAGGATTGCACACAGTGGGCTAGAGAGGCCGACCATTTGGAAATTTGTAGACAGTTTCATTATTTAATTAGATGGATAGTACAGTCTCAGTTGATTATAGAGATGTATGTATCCCAACGGGTACTTCATCAGTTTGGTGAGCAACAAGGTGTGCCTATGGGTACAACAGAGTATGCTAGATCATCACGAGAGCTTGCATGGGGTCCCGCCATATCAATGCCATTTTCTGAGTAGCAGATAGATGGGTTGGTGGCACAACCATGGGGTTGGAGTGGAGGTCCTGCAGATCCGGGGATGACTACAAATTTTTATTTATGGTGGAAAACTCACAGACTGACTTCCTTGATCGATCTCAATGGACCAACACCTATGGATTGTAGATCAATTATAGTGTGGGTATAGTGAGGAGGCCGAAGGGGTAGGGGTAGAGGTAAAGATAGAGGTTGAGGTGATGGGGGGAGAGGAGATGGGGGTAGGGGTGGCAAGGATGGAGGAGGAGATGATGGAGGAGATGGTGGTGGTGGTGAGAGATAGAGGAGAGGGGGGATGACGGGAGATAGACTAGGAGGGTGAGACAATGAGTGGAGAGGGTTATCCTAGATGTCATTCCTAAGGTGCTAGAGGAGGAGAGAGATGCGGGGCCCAGGTAGGAGGTGATGAGATAGGAGGAGGAGTGATAGGAAGGGGAGAGACAGGAGGTAGAGAGACAACTAGAGGCAGAGATCAGAAAGAAGGGAGAGGTGGAGGTGGAGGTCAGGTAGGAGGAGGGGTGAGCAGAGGTCATGGTAGAGGTGAGACAACCAGAGGCAGAGGGGAGATAGGAGGAGAGGTAGGAGGAGGTGCACATAGCAAAGGAGTCCTTGGATGTCGAGGGAGGAGAGGAGGGAGCTGGTGATGATAACGATGAGCTAGATATTGGGGATGAGATGGATGAGGCTAAGAGGTAGCTCTAGGAGCATATGATTGATGGAGAGGACATATCCAAGGTTCCTCCATTGCCATGAAATTCCATAGTGGACTAGAGGCTAGTAGACATGCAGAGGATACTAGATGAGGCCACTACAAAGATTAGATCCCTACGAGCAGAGCTTGAGGTTATGTGTGTTGAGAGGGACCAGGTAGAGATTTAGTGGAAAGAGATTGAGAGTTGGTGTAGTCAGTTTTCTCAGTTGTGTATAGGGCCAGTTGTAGATGTTGCTAGAGAGTTGGCTAGAGTCAGTGCGAGTAGGGGCTAGTATCACATGTTATATGAGATGGAAATGCCAACTGAATAGAGAGAGCCTGGGTTATCTAGACCATCCAACAAGATAGGGATAGGGTCAGGGAGTAGCAGTCGTACTCATAGCAGCCACAGTTAGAGTAGTGTGGGTGGCTCTACTTCCTCAGGGCATACATCAGGTCATAGTTACCATCACTATCACAGGCATTCTTCTAGCCACAAGTTGAGTCACAGCCATAGGTCATTTGGGTCAAGGCACAGATCAAAGCATAGCCAACCTCCAGTCACAAATCCATTGGCCTCATAGACTCAGGCTACAGTCGCCTCACAGCCTCATGTCACTGTATTGATGATGCCATTAGTATCAGTTCCATCAGTCTCACAAACACATGCCTCCATGTCTTCATAGGTTATGTTAGAGTTGATCATAGGTCATCAATCACCACACTCTTCTCCAGGAGGGGATGAGGAGAGCACTTCCTACGACATTTGACATTGTTCTCTTATTATTATGCTGGAGACATTATGTTATGACACTTTATATTTTGACCATTCATCCCACGAGCTCTTTTTTTTGGATATCTCATGAATCTTATCCTGTGACATAATTTTTTTGAGATTGTATATGCGATGTAGTTTTGATGTAGCCTATATGCTATATGTTGTGTGATGATGCATTGTGTGTTGTTTATGTGATGCCTATGTGATGTGATTTATGCATTTATGATTCCTATGATGATGTCATTTATATGCTATGCCTTGTATGCTTTTATGATAGCTACTTATAATGAGATGCCATGATGATATGATGGTTATTTATGCTTATATTCCATGATGATGTTATGTTATAGTGATGATTATATGGATGCATAATGTATGATTGTAATGGATGCCATTTTTATGATTATGGATGTGTTAATGCATGACTAAATATGTATGGATAATGAAAGCTTATGATGTGATATGTATGTTTTAATGATATGGATGATGTATGCACTTACATGCTATGTGAATGTGTAAAAACCTAATGCAATGACTATATGATCTTGTATGCACTTATGTTTTGTATGTCATAGGATATCATCATGAAATGAACGAGACAAGACAACAAGAAAAAAGGAGATGAATGTTAGTACGAGGACCAAATCCTTCAACATGTTACCAAATGACTTAACAATTATTGCTCTTAATCATCATTCGGCGAATTATTGTAATGACCAACAAACACCATGATGACATAGATCAATGGTGTGCAAGGTCATAGCATCACATGAGACAAGAAGTTGCAGACAAGGATGATCATGACTCATATTGAGAGTGCAATTGCCCCAGTTTTTTTGTCACAATCAACCACAAGCATAAGACACAACAAAAAGACAATAAAGACAAGTCATGAAATGTCGTTGCTCCTCTTAATCCTATTATCAGGACATCCTCAAGGAACTAGCAACATGACTGCCTAAAAAAGATAAGACAAGTCAATCATCATGATACGTTGCTGCTTCTCTAAATCCTATTGTCAAACATCCTTGAGAAACTAGTAACATGATGAAAGATCAAATGACCAAATGTTAAGATAATGTTTGCCAAGTGTTTTCCAAGTGTGTCTAAATGTCAGGTGTTTTGATGTCAAGATGCCAAGTTTGAAGGTGTCAAATGCCAAATTTGTCATGTTTGATGATGTCTAGGTGTTGAATGTCAAATTTTTCCAAATTTAGGAAGGAAACATCCTAAATAATATCGATGTCGAGAGGATCGATCCTCAAATATCAAGAGGATCCCTCAAAATGCTAGATGACAGTGATGATGCCTAGGAAGGACACACCCTAAGGTGCAAGTAAATGACAAAGGTGATCCTTCAGGAGGACACATATGAAGAATAACCATGAGTTGATAGGTTGACCAATTTTGATTGAGTTTGACTAAATTTGACTAAATTTGACTTGTTTTGACTGAATTGACTACATGTCGATGTTGACATGCTGGTGTGATTGACATGTTGATTAAAATGATTGCCATAATTTGTTGTAAGAGTTTGTCTATTTTGCAATGAATTGTTTTTCTTGAGAATATTTGACGTGTGTACTAGTGTAGTGCCATAAACCCTAATGGACTAACCTAGTGCAACCTTGGGGGTTCATCGATTGATGATAGTGCCTATGTCATACACTCAAAGACCTCGTAGTTCGACACGACCAATGAATTTGTTATAATGACAAAAGACTAGTCATGATTTTATTTTGACAAACCTAAGAGGATTGACCTAATGTCT
>VDFB02353493.1:66950822-66986038 GCA_007258455.2 Sequoia sempervirens
GAGAGGGAAATGCCAATTGACTAGAGAGATCCTAGGTTATCTAGATCATCCAACAAGATAGGGATAGGGTCAGGGAGTAGCAGTCGTACTCATAGCAGCCACAGTTAGAGTAGTGTGGGTGGATCTACTTCCTCAGGGCATACATCAGGTCACAGTTACCATCGCTATCACAGGCATTCTTCTAGCCACAAGTTGAGTCACAGCCATAGGTCATTTGGGTCAAGGCACAGATCAAAGCATAGCCAACCTCCAGTCACAAATCCATTGGCCTCATAGACTCAGGCTACAGTCGCCTCACAGCCTCATGTCACTGTATCGATGATGCCATTAGTATCAGTTCCATCAGTCTCACAAACACATGCCTCCATGTCTACATAGGTTATGTTAGAGTTGATCATAGGTCATCAATCACCACACTCTTCTCCAGGAGGGGATGAGGAGAGCACTTCCTACGACATTTGACATTGTTCTCTTATTATTATGCTGGAGACATTATGTTATGACACTTTATATTTTGACCATTCATCCCACGAGCTCTTTTTTTTGGATATCTCATGAATCTTATCCTGTGACATAATTTTTTTGAGATTGTATATGCGATGTAGTTTTGATGTAGCCTATATGCTATATGTTGTGTGATGATGCATTGTGTGTTGTTTATGTGATGCCTATGTGATGTGATTTATGCATTTATGATTCCTATGATGATGTCATTTATATGCTATGCCTTGTATGCTTTTATGATAGCTACTTATAATGAGATGCCATGATGATATGATGGTTATTTATGCTTATATTCCATGATGATGTTATGTTATAGTGATGATTATATGGATGCATAATGTATGATTGTAATGGATGCCATTTTTATGATTATGGATGTGTTAATGCATGACTAAATATGTATGGATAATGAAAGCTTATGATGTGATATGTATGTTTTAATGATATGGATGATGTATGCACTTACATGCTATGTGAATGTGTAAAAACCTAATGCAATGACTATATGATCTTGTATGCACTTATGTTTTGTATGTCATAGGATATCATCATGAAATGAACGAGACAAGACAACAAGAAAAAAGGAGATGAATGTTAGTACGAGGACCAAATCCTTCAACATGTTACCAAATGACTTAACAATTATTGCTCTTAATCATCATTCGGCGAATTATTGTAATGACCAACAAACACCATGATGACATAGATCAATGGTGTGCAAGGTCATAGCATCACATGAGACAAGAAGTTGCAGACAAGGATGATCATGACTCATATTGAGAGTGCAATTGCCCCAGTTTTTTTGTCACAATCAACCACAAGCATAAGACACAACAAAAAGACAATAAAGACAAGTCATGAAATGTCGTTGCTCCTCTTAATCCTATTATCAGGACATCCTCAAGGAACTAGCAACATGACTGCCTAAAAAAGATAAGACAAGTCAATCATCATGATACGTTGCTGCTTCTCTAAATCCTATTGTCAAACATCCTTGAGAAACTAGTAACATGATGAAAGATCAAATGACCAAATGTTAAGATAATGTTTGCCAAGTGTTTTCCAAGTGTGTCTAAATGTCAGGTGTTTTGATGTCAAGATGCCAAGTTTGAAGGTGTCAAATGCCAAATTTGTCATGTTTGATGATGTCTAGGTGTTGAATGTCAAATTTTTCCAAATTTAGGAAGGAAACATCCTAAATAATATCGATGTCGAGAGGATCGATCCTCAAATATCAAGAGGATCCCTCAAAATGCTAGATGACAGTGATGATGCCTAGGAAGGACACACCCTAAGGTGCAAGTAAATGACAAAGGTGATCCTTCAGGAGGACACATATGAAGAATAACCATGAGTTGATAGGTTGACCAATTTTGATTGAGTTTGACTAAATTTGACTAAATTTGACTTGTTTTGACTGAATTGACTACATGTCGATGTTGACATGCTGGTGTGATTGACATGTTGATTAAAATGATTGCCATAATTTGTTGTAAGAGTTTGTCTATTTTGCAATGAATTGTTTTTCTTGAGAATATTTGACGTGTGTACTAGTGTAGTGCCATAAACCCTAATGGACTAACCTAGTGCAACCTTGGGGGTTCATCGATTGATGATAGTGCCTATGTCATACACTCAAAGACCTCGTAGTTCGACACGACCAATGAATTTGTTATAATGACAAAAGACTAGTCATGATTTTATTTTGACAAACCTAAGAGGATTGACCTAATGTCTTGAGGCCCCGAAAATGAGCCTTTCGTACGTAGCAAATGCATAGAGTAAGTATAGTTCGACTATGACATTGACTGACTGACTTGACAAGATACAACTTTGTTTTTATGTTTTTGCCATATTTTGATTTGAACTCTTTTTTTTAATATTTCTTTAGGACATTTTTTGATTTTTAGGTATTTTTTGAGGACATTTTATTATGTTTAGGTCCTTTTTAAGGACATATTATGACTTTTAGGTATTTTTTCAGGACATTTTATGTTTTTAGGTTTTTTTTAGGGATATTTTATGATTTTTAGGTATTTTTTCAGGACATTTTATGATTTTTAGGTCTTTTTAAAGGAAATTTTATGATTTTTAGGTCTTTTTTAGGACATTTTATGATTGGCAGAACCACGTGTTGCACCCACTGTAGTCGGATGATAAAAGGAATTTCCCCTAGTCAAGTCAAGGACTAGCCAAGTCTGAAGGATGTGAAAAGGACATGCCTAGGGTGAAAAATGGATAGTATGTAGGAATTGATGTCAATCGTTGTCAACCATGAAAGGAATGGAAGGGTTTCACAATGGGGTATCATGATGGTGTCATAAAAGTGGGTGTTTATTATGGACTAAGGTAGATAGAGTCACAAAGATGGTAGAGAAAAAATGACTACACATGGCACCTGTTTTCCAAGTTTTCACCATGGTACTTATCCAAAGTGCTTATTTACTAGGTTTTCACTATTGGACGAATTATTTCTCTTTACTAGGTTTACAAAGTTTTCACTATTAGATGAATTATTTCTCTTTACTAGATTTTTAGGTCTTTTTTTTAGGACATTTTATGATTGGTAGAACCATGTGTGGTACCCACTACAGTCGGATGATAAAAGGAATTTCCCCCAGTTAGGTCCAGGACTAGCCAAGTTTGAAGGATGTGAAAAGGATGTGCTTGGGGTGACAGATGGACGATATGCAAAACTTGATGTCAACCGTTGTCAGCCATGAAAGGAATGGTAGGGTTTCATGATGGGGTGTCATGATGGTGTTAGAAAATTAGGTGTTTATTATGGACTAAGGTAGATAGAGTGACAGTAGATGGTAGAGCCAAACTGACTATGATGGTGCTTGTTTGCCAAGTTTTCACCATGGTACTTATCCAAAGCGTCTGTTTACTAGGTTTTCGCTATTGGACAACTTATTTCTCTTTACTATTGGATGGAATTTATTTACTAGGTTTTCATTTTTTTTATTTTTTTTGGTGTCACCAAGATTCTTGTTTTCCAGGTTTTCATCAGGGTGACGATTTTTCATATTTTTCAATTTTTTTTGTATTTTTATGGTTTGTGGCCGAAATTTCTGATGCAATGCATAGAATGTTCAAAGATGTAGAATATTGATGGGCTTTGTCATTTGTTCACCATTTGGAGTGGCTAGCTGGTATGCTCTAGAACCAAATGATGATGTGATGATGTAAGGATCTAGCCAATTAGGTTCAAATTTTCTAGGTTTTTCTCTGTCAGACTGATTCTTGGGATTTTGCATGAGGACTAGGTCACCAATGTCAAAATTTTTGACCATGAATCTCTTGTTATAACTACGAAAAAGATGATTCTGATATGCTTGTAGGTGATTTAGGGCATTATGTCTACATTCCTCTAACTTTTCTAATTCACGCATTCGTTATTATCTATATTCCTCATCATCGATCAAACCCTTCAATTAAAGATGGAATTTAAACCTCGATGGTCAAGATGACTTTGGCTCCAAATACCAAGGAAAATGGAGTGTCTCCTGTGGGTGTGTAGATGTTGGTGCGGTAAGCCCACAAAGCAAGGTTGAGTTGGATGTGCCAATCATGACCATCATTGACTGTCTTTTTAAGAATTTTAATGATGGTTTTATTATATGCCTCAGCTTGACCATTTCCTTGTGGGTATTATGGTGTGGAGAAATGATGTTGGATGTGGAAGCATTCACATAACTCATGAACATCTTGATTTTTGAAAGGACGTCCATTGTCTGTGATGATGGACTGGGGTACACCATACTGAAAGATAGTATATTTGAGGATGAATTTGGAAATTTTTTTGCCGGTTACGTATGTGAGGGGGATGGCTTCGATCCACTTAGTGAAATACTCAGTGGCGGTGATAATGAATTTGTGGCCATTGGAAGAGGTAGGATGGTTTTTTCCCACGAGGTCAAGTCCTCATTACGTGAAGGGCCACATAGAAGTAATCGGCCAAAGTTCATGTGCTAGTGCATGAATGAAATCACTATGTATCTAACATTGGTGAACATTGGTGACATGTCTTGACAAACTCAAGTGCATCATTTTCTATTGTCAGACAATAATACCCAATTCTTGTTATCTTCTTGGCTAAAGTAGGGCCACTCAAATGAGATATGCATATACCCTCATGTACCTCATGTAAGGTTGTTCGTGCTTCATCAACATCGAGACATTGAAGAAGGGTATTGTCAAAGGTATCAGGAAAATTTATGGATAAAGGACTTTCGTTGCTTGTTGGATAGGTTCAGGGGAAGGGTTTGGGCTGGAGACAGTCATAGATGTCTTGATACCATGGAGAATTGGGACCAACAAGCTCGCAAACCATCTATGATTCTAGAATGTCATATGTCAGAACCAAAGGTTCTTCTACCAAGAACTCAAATTGTGGCACATTACTTGGAATGTCTAGGAGAGAGCTAATTATAACCATTGTGTCTGTAGCCTTGTTTCGTGCCCTTGGAATCTATTGAAAAGAAAGCATGTGGAAGTATGAATAAAAACTGTCAACCATTCAATTATATGGTATTAACTTCTCATCCTTGGTGTCATAGTCATTGTTGACTTGGTTGATGACCAATTGAGAATCTTCGAGGACATGCAGATTTTAGATTTTCCATTTTATGGCCATTCTGAGTCCCGTGACAAGTGCCTCATATTTTGCAATATTATTTATACATGGAAAGGAGATTCATAATGAATTAGGGATGGAATCTCCTTGTGGTGTAATAAATAGTATTCCTACTCCCGAGACATGACTAGTATGAGACCCATTGAAGTAAAGCTTCCAAGGAAATTTAGGTTCTGCGTGAAATATAAACTCATCAGGAAAGTTTGCTATCAATGGATGATTGCCTTGTATAGGTGCATCTACCAGTTGATTTACTATCACTTCTTTTATGGCCTTTTTTTCCACATATTGAATTTCATACTCGCTCAATATCATTACCCACTTTGCCAAGCATCCTATCAATGTTGCACGACTAAGGAGATATTTCAAGGGATCAATCTTTGCCACCAAATGTGTCATGTGATTCAACATGTAGTTTCTTAATTTTTGAGTTGCAAAGACAATGTCTAGAAAGGCGCGTTCAATGGATGTATAATTTAGCTCATATCTGACCAGTGTCTGACTAATGTAGTATATGGCCCTTTCCCTCTCATCATGATTGTTCTGCATGAGTAATGCCTGCAGTGCCAAAGTTGTTGTAGAAATGTATAGAATCAAAGGTTTCCCTTTGATTGGTGGCATTAGAATTGGTGGGGACAATAGATAATACTTTATTAGTTGGAAGGCCTCTTGACATCCCAAAAATAGAGCTCAAAAGCTCGATGGTCAAAATATAAAGTGTCATAACATAATGTATCCAACATTATAATAAGAGAACAATGACAAATATCCTAGGATGTGCTCTCCTTATCCCCTCGTGGAGAAGAGTGTGGTGATTGATGACCTATGAGGACATGAAAAAATGTGTCTATGATGCTGATGGAATTAATATTGATGGCATAAGAGGAATGGTAGCATGAGTTTGCAAGGCTATTATAGTTTGAGTCTGTGAGGCCGATGAATCTATGACTAGAGGTTGGCTATGCTCTGATCTGTGCCCTGACCCAGATGATCCATGACTGTGAATCAACCTGTGGCTAGAAGAATTCCTGTGAGAGTGATGGGACATGTGACCCGATGTATGCCCTGAGGAAGTAGAGCCACCCACACTACTTTGACTGCGGCTGCTATGAGTACGGTTTCTACTCCCTGACCCTGTCCCTATCTTGTTGGATGATCTAGATAACCCAAGCTCTCTCTGGTTAGCTAGCACTACCCTCTCATATAACATGTGATATTGGCCCCTACTCACACTGACTCTAACCAACTCTCTAGAAACATCTACAATTGGCCTTGTACACAACTAAGCAAACTGTTTGCACCAACTCTCGGTCTCCCACTGCTGCATCTCTTCTTGATCCCTCTCAACATGCATAACCTCAAGCTTTGCTCATAGGGATCTAATCTTTGTAGTGGCCTCATCTAGTCTCCTCTAAATGTCTGCTAGCCTCTTGTCCACTGTGGCATCGCATGGCAATGGAGGAACCCTGGATATGTCCTACTCTCCATCTATCATCCTTTCCCATTGCTGCCTCTCTATCTCATCCATCTTATCACCAATGTCTGGATCCTCCTCATCATCACTAGTATCCTCCTCACGCCCAACTCCCTCCTCTCCTCTCCCAACATATATGGCCTCCTCTACTACATGCACCTCCATCTCTTCCTCCTATCTCTCCTCCCTCGACATCTCCACCTGCTCTTGTCTCTCCTCCTCCTACCTCACCTCCTCCTGTCTCACCCCATCCTACCTTGACCCCTCATCTCTCTCCTCCTCCTCCTTTGGAACCTCAAGAATGGCATCTAGTGGTACCTCTCCACTCACTGTCTAACCCTCCTCGCCCACCTCCCTTTTCCCCCTCCTCTCCTCCTCCTCCCACCACCACCATCTCCTCTATCATCTCCCCCTCCATCTCTGTCACCTTGCCCCCTGTCTCCTCTCCCCCTGTCACCTTGGCCTCCATATCTACCTCTCCCCTACCTCTCCAACCTCCTCACTGTACCCATGGTATATGCGATCTAGAGTTGCTGGTCCACGGGAACTGTCAAGGAAATAGGTATATGAGTCTACCACCATAAATCAAAATCTCCAGTCATCCCCAGATTTGTAGGACCTCCACTCCAACCCCATGGTTGCGCCACCAATTTGTCTATTTGTTGCTAAAAAAATGGTACTGATATGGTGGGACCCCATGCAGGCTCTCACGATGATCTAACATACTTTGTTGTACCCATAGGAACACCCTATTGCTCATCGAACTGAAAAAAGTACCCGTTGGGGCAGGTACATCTCTATAATCATTTGATATTGTACTATCTATCCACTCAGATAACAAAATTGTTTGCAAAATGCCAAATGGTCACCCTCTTTGACCCACTGCGTGCAATCCATGTACAACCTCTAGGTAAATGTAGTCATGGTATTTATTCAATTCCACCAAAATCCAATCTCTCCGACTCTCATTTATTGTAATGCTCCTGCATATAGATAAACATAAGGCATCCCATCTGCTAACTGTGGCCTCTAAATCGATGGACGAAAGACATGAATATGCTCCTAGGTCCAGATCATAAGTAATGCTGTGCCACAACTAATGCTACTCACACCCCTATATGCTACCTCATGCAACTGATGATATAACATACCAAGCAAACATGGCCCCCACACAAATACTATCCTATCTTGTTGCATCGACACTAGAACATGTCCCCATCCGATCGAGAATCTGTGTCCTTGGTGATTTGGAATTAGGACTTCAACAATCAAAGTGCATAACATGGAATCCCACCATGGGTAGTGCTCCACTAGGTACTTCCATTGAATTTCATATCCCTCAACACCAAGGCCTGTACCATCATCCGCCTCATACAACTTGGTCATAGCCTGCACTCCTTGGTGTGGATCATACACCACCCGCTCACCTCTAATCAGAATATGCAAAATTTGATATACATGTACTCCAAGGTAATAGTCACCTCCCCCGTTGGTAAATGGAAATAATAGGTCTCGAAGATCCATCTCTCGGCCAGTGCTGTCAGTAGTCTCCTATTAGCTCATATAATGGGCATATAGGTGACATAGTACAACCCTAGTCACATCAATTGCCTCTGCTCCCAGTCCATCAGTTGATCCCAAAATGCATATGTCGATGGCCTAAACTCACATGTATAGATCAGTGGTAACCGTTTCTGCACATGTAGAAACAATACTTAGCACATTCTTGAAAATCGTTGTTACCATCTATCTAATTAAAAATAAGCAAAAAAGTGAGCCTAAAACTAGGTCAACTTTGGTAAACCATGGTCAGTCAAATCTGTCGAGTTGACTTCATTTGTGTTAGGACTTGGCATTTGAGTCATTTCATCCAACATTTGCATCGTGCTATGGAACTTGCGTCATTTTGATCTGCAAATGCATCATCCTCAATTGCTTACATCTCAGTCCATCAAATGCGTCATTGACAAATCGAATTCATCACCTGGATTCACGTCTGCATTCCAATCCTGCGTATACATTACTATACTTTTCATTTGCATTGCAATATTGCAAATGCATCTCAATAATTGGAAAATGCATCACACCTAATTAAAAAATTAATGGACCTATCGCATTTGCATTGCGATGCATCAAATGCATCAAATGCGACCACGAATGCGACTTACACGAATGCATATGCATCACGGTGCATTCGTTGACCTTTCTAAAAACCCTAAAAATGCATGAAAAATGATAAAGTGACAAGGCGGGTGTTGGGTACATACCGGTGGGTCCATGCCCTCTGGCAGTCTAAAGGTCTTGATGATGTATCCATGGTGCTCTATAACAAAAATCACCATCTTTGTGCCCAATCATCTATTTTGATTCTTTACTATTGTACTATTTACTAGGTTTTCACTATTAGACAAATTATTTCTCTATACTAGATTTTTAGGTCTTTTTTAGGACATTTTATGATTGGCAGAACCATATGTGGTACCCACTACAGTCAGATGATAAAATGAATTGCTCCCATTCATGTCCAGGACTAGCCAAGTTTGAAGGATGTGAAAAGGACGTGCTTGGGGTGAAAGATGGATGGTATGAAAGACTTGATGTCAATCATTTCCAACCATGAAAGGAATGGCAGGGTTTCGTGATGGGGTGTCATGATGGTGTCAGAAAAGTGGGTGTTTATTATGGACTAAGGTAGATAGAGTGATAGTAGATGGAAAAGCTAAACTGACTATGCATGGTGCATGTTTGCCAGGTTTTCACCATGGTACTTATCCAAAGCTTCTATTTACTAGGTTTTCACTATTGAACGAATTATTTCTCTTTACTATTGGATAAAATTTCTTTACCAGGTTTTCATTTTTTCATTTATTTTTGGTGTCACCAAGATGCTTGTTTGTCAGGTTTTCATCAGGGTGACAATTTTTCATATTTTTTGTATTTTTATGGTTTACAACCATAATTTATGATGTTATGCATAAATTTTTTGAAGATGTAGAATGTTGATGGGATCTGTCAGTTGTTCACCATTTGGTGTGGCTAGTTGGTATGCTCCACAACCAAATGATGATGCGATGATGTAAGGACCCAACCAATTAGGTTTGAATTTGCTAGGTTTTTCATTGTCAGACTGATTCTTGGGATTTTGCATGAGGACCAGGTCACCAATGTCAAACTTTCTGACCATGACTCTCTTGTTATAACTGCGACAAACATGATTCTAATATGCCTATAGGTGATTTAGGGCATTATATCTGCGTTCCTCTAACATTTCTAATTCATGCAGTTGTGACTGTCTATATTCCTCATCATCGATCAGACCCTTTAGGGAGACTCTTAAAGATGGAATTTCAACCTTGATGGGAAGGATGAATTTGGCTCCAAAGACAAAGGCAAATGGAGTGGCTCTTGTGGGTGTGCAAATGCTAGTGCGGTAAGCCCACAAAGTAGGGTTGAGTTAGATGTGCCAATCACGGCTAGCGTCATTGACTATCTTTTTGAGAATTTTAATGATGGTTTTATTATATTCCTCAGCTTGACCATTTCCTTGTGGGTACTATGGTGTGGAGAAATGATGTTGGATGTGGAAGCATTCACATAACTCACGAATGTCTTGATTTTTGAAAGGATTCCCGTTGTCTGTGATGATGGACTGGGGTACTCCATATTGACAGATGATGTAGTTGAGGATGAATTTGGAAATTTTTTTGTCAATTATGTATGTGAGGGATGGCTTTGACCCACTTAGTGAAATACTCAGTGGTGGTGATAATGAATTTGTGGCCATTGGAAGAGGTAGGATGAATTTTTCCCATGAGGTCAAGTCCCCATTGTGTGAAGGGCAACAAAGAAGTAATTGACCAAAGTTCCTATGTTGGTGCATGAATCAAATAACTATGTATCTGACATTGGCAACATGTCCTAAAAAACTCAAGTGCATCCTTTTCTATTGTCAGCCAATAATACCCAAGTCATGTTATCTTCTTAGCTAAAGTAGGACCACTCGAATGGGATTTGTATATACCCTCAGGTACCTCACGTAAGGTTTTTCATGCTTCGTTTGTGTCGAGACATTGAATAAGGGTATTGTCAAATCTATAGTGGTATAGGGTGTCACTGATGATGGTGTATCGGGAAACTTTATAGATAAAGGACTTTCGTTGGTTGTTGGATAGGTTTAGGGGAAGGGTTTGGGACAGGAGATAGTTGTAGATGTCTTGATACCATGTAGAATTGGGACCAAGAAGCTCACAAACCATCTTTGATTCTAGAATTTTATATGTTAGAACCAAAATTTTTTCTACCAAGAACTCAAATTGTGGCACATTACTTGGAATGTCTAGGAGAGAGCCAATTGTAGCCATTGCATCTACAACCTTGTTTTGTGCCCTCAAAATCTATTCAAAAGAAAGCATGTGGACGTATGACTGAAAATTATTAACCATTCACTTATATGGTATTAACTTCTCATCCTTGGTGTCATAGTCGTCATTGACTTGGTTGATGACCAACTGAGAATCTCCGAGTACATGCAGATTTTTGATTTTCCATTTTATCGCCATTCTGAGTCCCATGACAAGTGCCTCATATTATACAATATTATTTGTACATGGAAAGGTGATTCAAAATGAATTAGGGATGGAATCTCCTTGTGGTGTAATAAATAGTATTCCTACTCTTGAGCCATGACTAGTATGAGACCCATCGAAGTAAATTTTCCAAGGTGATTTAGGTTCTACATGAAATATAGACTCATTAGGAAATTCTACTATCAATGGATAATCGCCTTATATAGGTGTGTCTTCCAGTTGATCTGCTATAACTTGTCCTTTTATGACATTTTATTCCACATTTTGAATGTCATACTTGCTCAAGATCATTACCCACTTTTCCAATCGTCCTGTCAATGCTGTGCGACTAAGGAGATATTTCAAGGGATCAATCTTTGCCACAAAATGTGTCCCGTGATTCAACATGTAGTGTCTTAATTTTTGAGCTGCAAAGACAATTGCTAGATAGGTGCGTTCAATGGATGTATAATTTAGCTCATATCTGACCAATGTCTGACTAATGTAGTATATCGACTTTTCCCTCTCATCATGATCATTCTGCGCTAGTAATACCCCATGTGCCGAAGTTATTGTAGAAATGTATCAAATCAAAGGTTTCCCTTTGATTGGTGGCATTAGAACAGGTGGTGACAATAGATAATCCTTTTTTAGTTGGAAGGCCTCTTAACATCTATCAGTCCACACAAAGGGGATATCTTTGCATAGGCTATACTAAAATGGTTGACACTTGTTGGCCAATTGTGCTATGAAGTGTTAGATAGATTTTAGCTTGCCTTGCAATGTCCCGAGTTCAGTTATCCCTTTTGGAGGAGGCATGTCTAATATGGATTTTACTTTGGCAAGATCAACTTCAATGCCTCTGTGAGAAACTATGTACCCCAAAAATTTCCTTGATGTTACACCAAAGACACATTTCTTTGGATTCAAGTGGACCTTGTATTCTTCTAGTCTCTTGAAGGTTTTTTCCAACACATTCAAGTGATATTTTTCATGACAAAGACTTTTCCAAAAGGTCATCCACATAATCTTCCATTAGCTTGTGCATCATGTCATGAAATATTGTTGTCACAACTCTCTGATACATGGTGCCTGCATTGTTAAGACCGAAAGGCATGACGTTCTAATAGTATGTACCCCAAGGACATGTGAATTCCATTTTATGCTAATCTTCAGGGGCAACATGAATCTGATTATAACTCAAGAAATTGTCCATGAGAGACAACATCTCGTATCCTACTGTAAGATCAACTATAATGTCTATGTTTGGTAAAGGAAAGTCATCCTTTGGACATGCTTTATTCAGGTCCCAAAAATCCATACAGATGCATATTTGACTATTTGGCTTTGTGACTGGTACAAGATTAGATATCCATTAAGCATAGTCTATTGCCATATGAATCCCACATCTAGCAATTTCTTAAGTTCTGCTTTGACTAACAAGGTGATTTGAGGATGCATTTTATGCAACTTGTTTTTTACTGGCTTAGCATCTAGAAGTAATGGAAAATGGTGCAAGAAATTTTTTGGATCCAACCTAGGCATATCGGCATAGGACCATGCAAAATTAATCTTACGCTCTGAAAAGAATTTGTGAAATTTAGGTTTCTCCTCTTTTGTCAAGCATGTTGCAAAGAAGACAATTTTAGGATCTTCTTTTGTAGATATGTTGAATTCCATAGTGTTCTCTATGAGCATTGCTGATTTTTCTTGAGTCATGGGGAGAAAGTATAGTCCTCCATCCTTGGGTGCCTCGAAGAGGTTTTCACCCAAAGATACATCCTTTATTTTTACTTTTTTGTCATTAGAAGGTGCCTTTGAGTTTTCACCTAAAGAAGTGTCATTTTTTGTTTTATTTTTATTTTTCATTTTGCAACTAGAGGATGGAGCAGTCTCCCCAAAGTAAGCTGCACAATCTAGGTCAATAGAAAATCCAACCTTGTGATCTCCACTTGGTATACCCTCACATAGCCCCATGAACTCTGCAATGGCCTCATCATTCTGAAATATGTCCATAACCGGTGGGCCTTGTTGATCCCAATCAATTAGTTGTGGACAGATTAAGGAAATACCATCATCAGTATTGGTGAATGGTGGGGAGAACTTGGAAAGCATGTAGATGGATTCAGAGAGGTTGAAAATGAAATTTTCATCATCCAACTCCCAATCGGATTCTATCCAATATTCTCCTTCATTTGATTCATACTCATTGTCAAAATAAGGGACAAATGGAATGTCATTGGGGTTAGTAGTGTCATGTGGTGAGTCAGATGAATCTAAATGAGGGTCATTATTGTCAAATGGTTGGATAGATATGTCGGGGTTATGGCTAATGGGATTAGCAGATAACTCAAACTTGTCATTTTTCCTTGGGAGAAAGAGTCTATCCCAGTCTTCTCGTTTCCTTGGGATCTTAACAAATTTTAAGGAGCATATGTTTAGTCCTACTCCACCATCTACCAAAACTAATCTAAACTTATGCTTATGGATAAGGAATTCAATGTGTAATGTGTAATGTGTCATTATGATTGGACTTTGGTGATGAATAGTCTTGATCTGAAAATGTTATGTGATGGGGTGTAGTGAGGTATCCCACCATGGCTTCAAGTTGATTGACATCAATGTAATGAGGGACAGAGGACTCTTGTAAGGTTTTTTCAAGTATGGCCTTATGCACATGAGAAATTCATAGCAAATCAAGTATAGAAATTTGAGTAGGTGTTTTTCCTAGTTGGTCAATAAGGTTAAGTTGTCCCTTAGGTTGCAATTGCTTAGCGGATGGTCCTAATTGTGGTTGCTTAGCAGATGGATCAAGTATTGTAATTTTTGGTTGCCTAGGTGAAGGAGGTCTAGCTATGGTGACTTTTACACCATGGGTAGTGACATTACATTTAGGTGCTCTTTTGACAGTAATGGTATTGATGTATTCATCAGTAGCCCATAAGTGATTAATAATAGGTCCACCAGAATAGTCGAATGTGGTGTGGGTATAGTTAGCATGATTATTATTTGTCTTAGGACCTGATGTGGAGGGATTATTTGAACCATGGTCCTACAATGGGTTTTTGTGAATAGTATGGTTTGCGTTTGACGCAAATTATGGTCCACCCAATTTGATTGTGTGATTTTCAATGATGTCTTATACCAAATTTCTTAGTTATCGATAAGAGGAAGTCTTATGCCCTTTAGCACGGTGATAATCACATAAAGAATTGTCATCCCACCATGATAGTTTAAACTATCCTGGGTCATATGGCTTAGGGTCTTCTAGTGTAGTGACACCGTTTTGAAGGAGATTTTTAAGGACATCTTCGATTGGTTCACCCAAGGGCGTATATGTGCACCTCTTTGGGAATTGTCTAGTCTATCATGGCTGCCCTTGGTTTTGACTATTTTGATTGTTATGACTATTTTGAATGGCATTAGCAATAGGTGTTAGTGTGGTCATTGGTGTATTTTGTGGTGAAGCTCCTTTAAGAGTAAGTACATGACCCATTGTGTTTATCGCCTTAGTGTCAACCATGCCATCATTGGTAATGTGTTTGTTCTTGACCCAATATTTATTCTTGTCTACAGGTGGGTTTGTGTTCGTGTTCTTAGGGCCATATTTTAGTTCTCCTTTAGCATTAATGGCCTTCTCAAGTTGGACACCCTTTTTGACTAAGTCTGTGAAGGTTGTGTAGCAGTGAACTTGCAAGCCATATTTCAATGGGCCTAGGAGTGTTTGGAAAAACATGTCAAATTTTTCTTTCTCAAGTATGTCAATATGGCAACGACTTGCTAGAATTTTCCATCTTTGGAAGAATGGGATAAAATTATCACCAACTTCTTCTTGTGTGAGTGTGCATAAGTTGGTGATGGAAATATCTGTGTCAATGTTATAAGAATAATTTTCCACAAATCTATCTACAAGTTTGTCCCATGATTTTATTCCCTTTTGTAACGTGGAAAACCATTCAAGTGTGGGGCCTACAAGACTCTTAGGGAAGAGTCTCATTAATTAAGTATGTTCATAGGAAATATCTACACAATTGGTCATGAATTCTCAAATGTGTTCAATGGGGTTTGTCATGCCTTTGTATTTAGTGAAGTTTGGTGCCACATACCCAAGAGGGAATGATGGCATGTATAGACTTGTGTCAAAAGGATACAGACATAGGTCCTATGACATGTGTGAATATTTATGGGACATTTGCATAGTCTCTATTTTTTTTGCAAGTTTTCCACTTGAGCTATCAAAGCATCAATTATAGGATTGTTTGTTGCATCACACATGGGAGTGATGGGTATCCCATGGGTCCCCATTTGTTGTGATGAGATGTTTTGGTTTTTTTGTGTAATGTGTTGCTGTGAGATGTATGATGTGTTTTGATTCAAATGTTGTTGGTATTTCAAGTTTTGATTAGGGATGTGTTGATGGGTGTGGATGTGTGATGCATATGTAGGAATGTGTCCTCCAACCATATTAGTCGATATTTACGAGATGTGTTAACCTTGAATATTTTGGTACAAAAATGACATCATATGTTGTGTCATTTGACTGTGTTGTCCATATTGATATAATTTTCCATGGGGAATGTTGGTGTTTTTCCCTTGGGAAGCATTGGTATTAAGTTGTGATGATGTGTTGACATTTGGTTGTGGTCTTCAAAGGAAAATACGTCGTTTACTTCCTCCAAAGGGATTGAGTGAAGACCCAATGAAAGGATTTGATGATGATGCTTCCATGGCACTAGATGAAGCTCCAAATAGGGGGTTTGAAGAGCTTTCCCCCATTGATGAGGATCCAAAGGTAGCTCCAATTGATTGTGAGGATGTTGTTGACATTGTTGGCATTGATTGTGACATGGCTTGTGACATAGTTGGTGTCCATCCAATGGATGTTGCATTAATTGTGTTTTGGTTGGATGTGTCATTAGAGGTGGCATTAATAGTTCTTGTGGAAATTTGTGAGGTGACACCAAAAAAGGCATTGTTTGCATTGTTTTGGGGTTGACTAGTGTTGGCTGTATTGTTCGTATTATTGTTGGCATTGTGATCAGAGAAGCTGGTCTAAAAGTGTTAATGTCAAAGCCATGTGGAAATTTAGCCCCTTGGTACAAGAGCATGGCTAGATATCTTTTTGGGTCATATAAGACTAAATCTTCCACAAAGGAGGCTACGCTAGGATTTTGCATTACAACTTCTAAGTCTTCTGCATATACTTGTCCATGTTGGTCCCTTTGTATAAAAGGTTCAAAGGGGTTATGTGATGAAGATGGCATGTTAATTTCACTAAAAGGATTGATAAAATATGTGTCTTGGTTCATATTTTGATTCATGTCAATGGAAAAGATATAAGTGTTGGCGTCTTGTCCAAAATTTTCCATTTATCTTCTTTTTCTTTGAAGCCTAGTCTCAACCATATAAGGAGTTGCTCAAATTAGGAAGAGGATGAAAATGACAACTAGATGATGACACTATGTTTTTTGGATTTCCAATAAGGGATGCAAATGCAAACTATGTTTTTGGGTTTTTGACAATAAAGTATGCAAATGCAACTATGTTTTTGGGGCTTTTTGACAATAAGGAATGCAATATGACACTATGTTGTATAAAGGAAATGAAAAATGCGAAAGGAAAATAAGGACTATTTTTTTTTGGATTTTTAGGAATAAGGCAATGCAAAATGAGGACTAAGATGACTTGAATGTTCTAAGGTATAGAAATGTTCTAAATGATTTAGAAGTAGGTTACTCAACCACCCTAAGCTTGATCTATGTCTCAATTTAGGTCATCAAAGGACTTACTAATGTGACTAAAGGACAAGATGACAAAGTGAGGTTTCCTAACTAGACTTTTGAGTTGGAAAGTCTCACAAAAAGGACAATGACTAAAAGAAATTAACTTGAATAAGTCCAATGACCACCTACTCTTGAAGGAAATGATTTTTCAAAGTATGGTAAGGTTTCCTAATCCAAAATATGCAAATGAAATGAGGACCTAAAGACTAATTTATGACTACAAATGAAGATGATGGACTTCTAAAGGATGCAAATAAATTTTTTCAAATTTGGACCTATGGGTAAATGCAAGCTAAAGATGCAACTAATGGAAGATTTGAACAATTTTCTTTCTAGTTTTTGACAAAGGCTGCTAGAAAATAATGTTTGATAGAAGATTGGACAATTTTGGTCTTGGGTTTTAGACTACAATAGTGTTTTAATTTTTTCCAAGAAAATGCATCGTTTTAGGTTTTGATTGCATTGGAGTTTGGTAGATGCATCAAAGTTTCAACGAATGCGGATCTACAGATATTAGATGCAGCTTAGTAAAGAAATTGTAGCATTTTGTGAATCAAATGTTGTGTAGTATAGGAAAATTAATCACACAAAGTAGCAAATGTGGCTTATCGAGCGAATGTGTTGTAGAAAGTGTCAAATGCGGCACAGGGTAGTGAATACGTTGCAACAAATGCATTACAACAAAATAAGCCTAGTTAGTGTTCAATTTTTGGCAAAATTTGGAATTGCTTGAAGTTGAATGATTATTTTCAAATTTGTGAAAGGTGTTTTTTTTGTCTCAATGTTTCAAAAAACACTTGGAAATCACAATAATTTGTTTGAACATGCACAAGGAAGACAAGTACAACCCTAGGTTAGACAAGGACTATATTTGCTAGATTCCAAATGGGTTTCCCCAACCACACTTATTCTTAGTAGATGAATCCAAAAGCTTAGCCACATAGGCTCCCCCTTACAGTGCACTCACTTCTCAGGTCAACCAAGCTTCCAACCCCCATAAATCTCCCATGGTAGGTTGATCACCTCTACTAAGAATTGTGAGAATGTGGATGCCTTCACAATGATCGTTGTTGCACTAGCAAATATATGGGATTTTGGCCACTAAAAAAAAGGGTTCTAGTAAATACTCAGCGACACAATAGCTTGTGAGGGTATAGCAAGCCACTTAAGGATTTAACCAATCTACTAGGGGCTCTTACACCTTTTAAAAGAAAAAGGTTAGTACCCATTTTCGAATGGCACTACACGACTAAGGCCTACATACCATGAGGACTTGAAAATTTAGACTCATCCTTTTATATATTGGCCTAAGTGAAAAACTAGTTGGAATCATTCCATCTTTTGAGGCATGCCCCTCTAAGGCTCAAAAACATAATATAGATGGGTCTGGTTTTCTGATCACTTAGTTTACACAAGGTGAGAGCATAATCACCTACCACCTTCAAGCATAATCAAGCAAAGTTATTTTAACCTCCTAATTAAATCTAAATGAGACAAGAAAATGTTCTTTCTAAAGTAGCAATGGAAGTGTTTTCTAATCTAAAACAAACACAAGAGGTTTCAAAATAACATGCTTGGACATTTGAACCTACAAAACCACTTGTTAGTAGTCTAAAAAGATGCCTTGGACTCACAAAAATTCAAAGCCACATGCTACAACAGTAGATTAGTAACCTAGAAAAATCTCTAAACTATTAACTTGCAATGAAAAATTTGAAAAAAACCTAAAAATATAATTTACCAAAGAAATGCATTGCAGCAGAGCGAATGTGTCATTCTGCACATGAAATTTGGCTTAGGCTCATACATAGGAATTTTCCAGTTAGATGCGTCAATATGCAGATCGAATGCATTGCAGCCTTCAAATGCGTTGTTCAAGATCTCAAATGTGTCGCAACAGAACAAATGCAGCTTTAGATGTCAGTTGAATGCATTTCAGGATGGTGGATGAATCACTCTATAGAGCAAATGCATTGTGACAGAATGTTTGCGGCTCAAAAAACTACGAATGCAGCACTCCGTACCTATACCTACAAAAACAAAAAAATCTGTACAAAAATTTTAAAAAATGCGATCTTGGTGTTGGGTTCACCAATGTAACTATGGGAAAAATCTAGGTTAGCAGATTAATGCATAAAAAACAAAACCCAAAGTAAATAATGAAGCACAAAGGAGGAAAACATGAAAATAAAAGGAATCATCTCACCAAATATCTTCAACCTCCATGATTGACCTCCATTACACCTTTTCTATTGTTGCAATATGTAGTTTTCCCTCATATTTTATTTGAGCAATCTATGACTATGCCAAGACCTAAGAAAATGTTGAAGGATTTGATCACAAATGCAATACTATGCAACTAGTAAGAAAAGACTAAAATATACCTAAAATTCCAAAATTCCAAGAGATATGAAGTATGCCTAAGACAAGATTGCAAGAGCTAAGATGTTATGAGATTGCAAGAGCATGAGATGTGCAAATGAAACCAAAATTGCCATTTTATAGAAAATGCAATTTTGAATGAATGGCCACGATTGAAGATTGAAAAATGCCCTAGAATCAATGGACAATATTCAATGTGATAACCCACAATTAAGGTTAGGGAAACATTAGGGTAAATTTGAAATGAGTGGATAAGATTTGATTTGAGAAAATCAAATCAAGGGTTGAAAATGCATGTGACAAGGAGATAAGAATGGCATAGAAAAAGAGAGAGCTAGAAAATTAAATAATATTAGAAATTACTTGGTTTATGGAGGAAAAATGCTATTTTGAATTAAAAATTAATTTAATTCAAAAGGTGGGGTCATGTGACAAGTAAATAATTAATTTAAATTATTTACTAAAAGAGGGAAAATTAGAAAGTGGGACCATTTTAAATAAATAATTTTATTTAAAATGGGGAAAATGCCAAGGTGGACAATAATTAAATAAATTAAATTTTTTATTTAACTATGAGAAGACATGTAGGAACTAATGACGTATTTAAATAAATAAATAAAATTTATTTATTTAAATAATTAGGAGGAAATAATGGACAAAGATAATTAAATAAATTAAGAAATTTATTTAATTATGGAGAGGCATTAGAGAATTAGTGACGCATTTAAATAAATAAATAGAATTTATTTATTTAAATAATCAAGAAGAATAAAAAGACACAAATTAATTAAATAATTAAAAATTATTTAATTAATAGTTGGAAGTGGACTGAAGGACATAATTAAACATTTCAATTATGCTAGGAAGAAATATGGTGACAATAGAGCTTGCAGGCCTAGGTCATTTTAAGATGTCATGAGATTGCAAGAGCATGAGATGTACAAATATGAGACCAAAATTACCTGTTTATAGAAAATGCAATTTTGAATGAATGGCCAAGATTGAAGAGATTGACAAATGCCTTAGAATCAATGGACAAGATTCAATGTGACAACCCACAGTGGAGTTAGGGAAACATTAGAATTAGAATTTGAAATGAGTGGACAAGAGATTTGGTTGAAAATCCAAATCAAGGGTTGAAAAGAATGCACATGACAAGGAGATAAGAATGGCATAGAAAAAGAGAGCTAGAAATAAAATAATAGAAATTACTTGATTTATGGAGGAAAAATGCTATTTTTAGTTAAAAGTAAAATTTAATTCAAAAGGTAGGAGTCATGTGATAAATAATTAATTTAATTATTTACTAAAAGAGGAAAAAATTAGAAAGTGGGACCATTTTAAATAAATAATTTTGTTAAAAATGGGGAAAATGTCAAGGTGGACAATAATTAAATAAATTATTTAATTATGAGAATACATGTAGGAATTAATGAATTTAAATAAATAAATAAAATTTATTTATTTAAATAAATAGGAGGAAATAATTGACAAAGATAATTAAATAAATTAAGGAATTTATTTAATTATGGAGAGACATTAGAGAATTACTAACACATTTAATAAATAAATAGAATTTATTTATTTAAATAATCAAGAAGAATAAAAAGACATGAATTAATTAAATAATTAAAAATTATTTAACTAATAATTGGAAGTGGACCGAAGGACATAATTAAACATTTCAATTATGCTAGAAGAAATATGGCGACAATAGAGCCTATAGGACTAGGTCATTTTTATGTCTACAACTGTAACAAAAATTAATGAGATTGAAGAGGTGCACCTGGAAACTAGAAAGTGATGAAGAGGAGCTCTGGAATCCTATAGAATTCATTGTGGAAGCCCACTGGGACACTTATTCTGAGCTGGGTGACTTAGTCCTCTTTCTGAGAAATTTTACAAGAACAAGTTTTAGAAAAAAGGGTACTCAAAACTACAAAAACCACTTTTTAGGCTTAGCAGTGGGACTAATACGCCACTGATGGCGACTTAGTCCATTTCTAGATTTTAGGAAATTCAAAAGTGCAATATGTAGCTCCCGGTTTGCACTTCAGCTCCTAATAGGTTTCCAGATCCAAAACTACATAATTTGACTTGTAGGTGTTCTCCAAGCTTCTTTTAGGGCTTTGATGACTTTGAAAATTTTTTGACACCTTTTCACACCTTGCTCTTTGATAAATCTACACACAAGACCTACAAAACACATGCAAAGAGTGGAAAAAGTGTTAAGGGTTAGTGAATAGGGGTTTGCCTTGGTCAAACCCCAGTTTGGTAGTTAAACCCTTGAAAATGAAATGAAAAGAGAATGATGAATGAACAACATGAAATGCCACAACTCACCAAACCATTGAAGTATAAATACAAAGATATGCAAGTAAAAGCTTCAATGGATGTATGCTTGAAAATTCCTAGAATGCTAAAGTGATTGATTGAATGCTTGAGTGAATGAATGAATGGGGGTGAAATGAGAGGGAAAACCCTATATTTATACATAATTATGAAATTTTTTCCAAAAATACCACATCACAGGCTAACCTTATGTCTTAGAAAATAATATCCCGCCATAATTTTGAAATAATTTTGATTTTTTAGCCAAATGGGACTCATTCGCCCCTAGTGGTGAATGGGTCCCACTTAGGCATTTTAAGTGGGTATCAGAAATTAAGATATAGTAAATGATGTTTAACGAGATTATTCTCAAAGACACACTTAAGTAAAGCCTATAAGTCTATAATGGGACCAATTAAACATAAGAAAGGGTCAAATTATTGATGACAAGCCTAGAAAAGTGGGAAAGTTTGTTACAATACTTTGAAATAAGGCTTGGTAAGTGATAAAAAGAGGTTATTTAAGTGAAATATATTAATAATTTCTTAGAAAAGTGTAAAAGTGGGTTACAACACTTCACAACACTTTTACAAGGCATCATAAAATTCTTATTGATTCACAAGGGTCCAAGACCTAATGCGAATGTGTTGACCACATTACAACATTAAATCAAGTAAAAACTAGGCCAACATCCATAATAAAGACCCAAATGAGCGTGAAAATGTCCAAAAATACATTTTTCTATGCTACATTTATCCCCCACTTTAGTGAGAGGATGAACCTGATTCAAACTTACACTAAAGTAACCAAACATGCACATCAAGAGGGATCCAAATGCACCCATGTTGGCAAGATGAGACAACAACAATAAAGAGGGGTGATCAAGCCCCTAGGATCAAGATCCCATGGCAAACCAAACATTAGCACAAAAAAATAAACATGAAGAGATTGAAAGGGAGAAAAGGAAGGAGAGAAGGAAAGAGAGAATCAAATCAAGCTTCGATTGTTTTTCCAACCCATTGTGGATAAAATCTATATTATTTGTCTAGAAAAAACATACTCACTCTGAGGCAATGAAACTCATGGATGTACGCCAAGTGAGAAGGATTAAAAGGTGAGAAACATACACTCATGGCTGGTATGCACTCACACACACGCAGGTGGCTATGGGGAAAGTCATTCCTTGGAATGGGCTTCCCTTTCAACCATACCAAAGTTATACCTCTTGATAACTTTAATAAGGTGCTACAAAATAAAATGACTTTTCAAGATTCATGAGACAAGGAAAACTTCGTATGCTTGGAGTTCATGAACACATGCGATGGAACCACAAGCATGCAAGATGTGTTATGCAAGGTGGCCATATAGTAAATGAAAAAATGCAACATGAAAATAATGTTCAAAGGAGTCTTTCTTAGCTCATGTGAGGTATTTAACTCAAGGAACATTGTGTCTAATATCTCCAAGATAGGACTGATCAAAGGATAAAAAATTCAAAACTTAGGGGATGTAGTGTGTGCATCAGACCACTAAGAGGAATGTAATATGCTAAGATAGATCACACTCATGAAAGACATCACACCCAATGTCATCCACAAAGCAACAAACACATCATATGAGTAAGAAGGCTACACTAAGATCAAGAGAAAAATAAAATGCAAAGAATATGAAATGCTAATGTATGTCCCTACTTTAAAGGAATTTCTACACTATGCTGTGAGCAATTACTTTAAAATTAACAAATAATCACAAACAAGAAGACATGAGGATCAACTTGGAGAAATATACCCAAAGTCATATGTTTATGGAGTAAGAAAACTATATCATGTAAAGGAAAAAAGAGGAAGGAAGAGGGTTGCCCACAAAATAGAAAACACAAACACAAAAAAGGATCTAAGAATTTGGGGTCAGTATGTTCTTTGCTACAATGTGGTTTAGAGAATTTCCAGTTATCATGTCCCAAATACATAGAACTGGAAGAATATGACACAAAGAAGGGTGAAAAAAAGAAAATAAAGAACCTTTGGGTCAACATGGAAGAGAGAGAGAGATAGGGTGTCTGATGCTTTGTGTAAATCAAAAACACAGAAAAATACAAAGGAAAAGAAAAGGAAAATCCCCTTTGGGTCAGCATGGAAGAACATGAATGTCGGTGCAATCTAAAAAAACACAAAGAAAAAGACAAAAAGGAAAAGATAAATAAAATATTTTGGATCAACATGGAAAGGAGACATGGAATCTCAATTCCTTGCATCATCTAAAAGAAAAACACAAAGATACATGAAAAATACAAAAATAAAGGAAAAACAACACGGGTCCAATATAGAAAGAGACATGAATGTCTCAAATGCCTTATAAATCTAAGGAAAAACAAAGAAAAAACACAAAAAAGAAAAAATTAAATAGTATTATAGAGGAATAAGAGGTAAAATAGAGGGAATGTCACAAAGAGAGAACATCAACAAACATCATGGGGGATCACATTACACATAAAAGAAAAAGACAGTAGGGAAAATGTGAGGTCAACCATCAAACAAGTCATGCCTCCTGATCCCGTATTCCGGGATATACAAAGTGGGAAACTAGCCAAAGGGACAAGAAAAGTCTTGAACTAGGGGAAGCACTAGGTTTAACACTCTTTATAGAATATTTTTCATTTAAGCTCATGGAAGAGGAAAATAATGTATTCAAATCATTATGCACCTCTTCGTCAATTTTGGCAATCTCATCATCATCATCTAGATTAATCACAACAAGAGGATGAATAATAATGTCCAATTAAGAGTGTAACTTTTGTTGTTATTGTTTTATGGTATTGGTTTGTTGTTGTTAGGGAGGATGGTCACTATGCATTACTTTTTTCAAGTGTGGATTTTGATTTTCTTTGTTTTCTTCTTCATGTAACTTGTGAGCAAGGGCATGACATCTACGCCTATGCTCCCTAGCACCTCAATTTATTTTGGTTTTGTTATCAAGTTGTGTTTGTGAAGGAGTGGGTTGATCAACCATGGGTTGATTTTCTTCCCTAAGGGGAGGAACAAAAGGAACCATAGGAGGTTGGTCATCCACTTTCTCCTTTGCTTTGTAAACTTGTTTTATTTGAGAAGGCATGATGAAGTTACTTTCATTGTCTCTTGGTCTTTTGGATGATGTCAGGGAAGTTTTTGGTGTTGGTTGGTCTTGGTTTTTTGGATCTTGTTCAGGTTGAAGCATGGTTTTTTCTAGGATAGGAGTGTCGAAGGTGGATGAGGACATGTTGCAGAGAGACAATTCTACTATTTTCTTTGCCTTGAATTTTTGGTAAGCTATGAAAAAGAAGTCTTGTCAAGGTGTTATAGGTTCCATTGGTTCAGGCCAAAAGGCTTCTAAGGAAAAGTTTCCTTTGGAAGACAAGGTGTTAAAGCCACTATGGTGGACAGTGAATATTTCATTGTCAAATGGAAACTTTAATCATTTGTGTATAACCAAAGGGATAACTTTCATTGATCGAAGCCATGGATGGCCTAGCCTCAAACAAAATTGTTATGACTGCAGGATGATGGAGAATGTGACATCTTATGTTTTTGGTCCTATTTGTAATGGAAGAACAATCAATCCTATCATAGGGCAAGAAAAACCATTGTGTGTCTAGATCCATGCTTTCGGTTTATCATAGTCATCTTGATAAAGGTAATGTAATACCAAAAATTCCTTGGTGATCACATTCTCTCCACAGGAGAGATCTATTAGTATCCCATTAGTGGGCTTATCATAGATACAACCAACTATGTAGAGAGGACCATTGGGTAAATTTCTAATTATATCCTTAGAGGAGAAAGCAATATCAAGATATTTCTTAGGTTGGTCCTTATGAGGGATAATGTCTGTCACACCTACCATTTCATCCATAGGATTAACATGGGTAATATGTGGGATAGGATCATGATGTTCATCATCTGTATCAACATTCATCACATCATTCTTTGTAGTTTCACTAGATTTGACAAATGAAATATTATGTTTGGGCATGGGATCAGTGAAAATTTTCAAGTTTTGATTTGGAGGGGCAACAAATTTATTACCTTGATCAGTAACACTTGCAATGGATAGACAGACAAAAAAAATGAGGTCTTGCATAAGGTGTTTAAGACACTTACAATGTTTTGTGTCATGTCCATTTTGTCAATGATAATGGCCATAAGTATTGGATTTGAAGTTTGGAGGTAAAGGCTTAGTAAGATCGGGTGCTTTGATGACAAGCAAGGTAATCATTTGTTGTTGTAAAAGTTGAGACATTGTGTTTTGAAGGGTGTCAGGTAAAGGCGCGAATTGTCTTTTTGGATCTCCATAACTAAAGGGCACCGCAATTTTAATGACTGCTATTTGGTTGTTGAGGGGGGTTGAGCTATAAGAACCCTTTGTTTTTCTTTCAAAATGGTTGGGAATTGTTTTGGTTGATAGGTTCAGATTTCTCAGCTCGGCTAGAAATGGACCTTGTATCTTAACTACTAACTAAATTATGATAATCACAAAGGGCAGTACACAAGTGCATGAAGGAGGGGAATTTCATCATAGTGATTTTGTCCTAAAGTTTAGTTTGCAAGTTTTTTTAAAAAATATTTTGAAGGTGGGGGTCAAGAATCTTGACATCGATTTGGTAATAAAACAATTGATAGCATGAGATAAAATCAATTATTTTTTCTTCCGCATTTATCTTGCATCTCATCAAATTAGCCAAGGTCTTCTTGGGAGTCATATGCACTTGGAAATGATTTATAAATGCATCAAAAATTTATTAAATGAATGAATTGAATTGTTTGGTAAAGATGAAAACCATTCAAAGGCAATGTCTTTTAAAGTCCTAGGAAACAGTTTTGCTAACAGTTTATCATCAAGGAAAAAATCACTACATAAGACAGTATATGCATTAGCATGGTTAGAAGGATCTCCCTTCCCTCCATATTTCTCAAATCTAGGGATTTCTACTCCTTGTGGCATCAGTGTTCATAATATTTCCAAAGACAATGGGCTACTTCAAACATAATATGTGGGTGGTCCATTCCAATTTTGGTTTATGGTGGAGATTATTTTTGCATGAAGGAAATAGTTTGGAAAAGTTATGTTATGAGAGGGTCATTATAAGTAGTATGGGGTGGAAGTGAAAGTGGTGATGGAGTGTATGTAGTGGTAGGGAAAGTGAAAGGACTGATTATAGATGGTATTATGGAAGAAGATAGAACATGCAATTTCACATAGGAATTAGGGATGCTAGTAGGAATACTCTAGGAAGGCATCACATTGCTAACATTTTGCAGTGTTGTTGTGACTTGATGAGTGGTATAGGTAGGTATTGAGGCTATGGTTGAGGGAGGAGGAGTTTGAGGTCCTCTTTGGCTCACCAAACTGTTTCCTGGTTGAGGATCACTAGAGGTTGAAGGAAGATATTTTGTATATATCTCAACTATTTGTTTCACAACATCTAGGCCATCTTCACTTTCAAGCATGTGATGGATATTTTCTATGGTAGGAATTGTAGTGGATGAAGTGTTGTCAAGGATTACTTGATGTTGGAGATGTGTGAAGTCCTCATGAATGTGAATTATTTTCTCTTGTGGGATATGATCATTTTGTGTTTGTACTTGCATGTTATTTGAAGGTAAAGAGTTGCTAAAGGTATTATCCATGCCTAGTGTACTAGTTGGAATACTAGGAGTGGAAGCTTTAGATAACCCAAGATCCACAACGAGTGTGTCATTGTGGGATAACATGAGTCTCAAGCTTCTTCTCAGTAAGGTATTAGCAATAGGACACCAAACACTCATACAAAGGTCTCTAAATGTGGGGTGAATGCAAATGTAATGTAAACTAATAAGAAGAAAATGCTTAAAACTGAAATTTTGGAAAGTAAAAATAAAACGTAGAAACAATAAATAGAAACTCAAAAATTGAAGATGAAATAGATAAAAATGTAGTGAAAAATATGCAACTAGACTAAGTCAACCAGGGTGGCGAATGAGTCTAGGTAGTGAATTTGTTGAAAAATTTCAAAATTTTTAAATTAGATTTTATCCTTTTTAGATTTTCAGATGCAGATATAATATGAATATGCAAAATTTTGTTGATTTTTAATTAAATGCAATGCAAAAATGCAAACTAGATGAGCTTTTCACTAATGCAAATTTGGAAACTCTAGGATGTAAATTAAACAATGCAAAATGTAATGCAATGCTAATGTACGCTATTCCTAGGATGGAAATGCACTTGAAATTAGAAATAGGATGTTCAAAATTTAGGTTTACCAAAATGAACCAAATATTTTTGTGATAAGGGAATATCTTACACTTCTAGGGTTTAGGACCTAAAAGGAGAGAGGTATCCAAAAACCTTGATAGCTCACTCAAGAATATGCCCTTGAGATTCCAATGCAAATATTATTGAAATTTGTTTAAGGCGAATGTCCTAGATGCAAAAAATTGATAAAAGTAATTAAATACTAAAGCAAAACTAAGAAAATGTACTTTTTTTGAAAACATGTTGTGGCATGCAAAATAAACTAAAAATGCAAGTAAACTGTAACAAAAAATAATGAGATTGGAGAGTTGCACCTGGAAACTACAAAATGATGAAGAGGAGCTCTGGAATATTGAAAAACTCACTATTGAAGACTACTGGGACACTTATGCCAAGCTAGGTGACTTAGTCCTGTTTTAGGGAAATTCTCCCTTAATAGGTTTAAGATAAAAGGGTACTCAAAACTAAAAAAACAACTTTTGATGACTAGAAATGGGACTAATATGCCACTAATGGAAACTTAGTCCACTCCTATATTTTGGGAAATTCAAAAGTACAATTTGTAGCTCCCGCACTGCACTTCAGTACCTGACAGGTTTCCAAATCCAAAATTGCAGAATCTAACCTGTAGGTGTTCTCCAAGCTTCTTTTAGGGCTTTGTGCATGTGGGAGCTCCTTATTTTCTCTTGAAAATTCAAATCGTAGGGTGAAAATGATAGGTGGGGCACCTCTATTTATAAGAAATTTAGACATTAATGTGTGCATTAAATTCTCAGTTTGACGGTAGCTGGTTGGTGGGGTTGTGGAAACCCATGCTAGGTTGGATGTTAAGTGGAGATACAAATAGTGAGACAAGGTGTGGATCCCACCATATGGGTAGGCATCAAAGACCAACCACCACTTAGTGGTGGAGAGGTAATGGTAGTTTGCACAAGGAGACCTACAGGTGTTGTTTCGTGAGGCCTGGTGGACATAGTGGTGATAGGCATAAGGAAACCCGTAGGCTCAAATCCACAAAGGAAAAAGACTTAGCAAATTTTGGATAGGTGATTTTGGTTAGGTGGATTTTGATGACTTTATTGCATGTGACCAATTTAAGCTCAGAAATAGGGGCATGCAAAATGAGGCAAAAATAAAAATGACCCAGTGAAAATGAGAATGGAAAGAGGGGGTCCCTAGCTTGAATGGGGTGTGTTTACTATAGGCACAACAAAAATCACACAAGATTGAACTCCAAATTTATTGTATGAAAACCCTTTATGGGAGAAAAACCCACACACCAAGTAAAGATCACTTTGTATTATAGTAAATGAAATTACATACACAGTTAAAAAACTTATACTTTTAGATGTTCATTCACAATACAATCCTAGCAGCATTCGATATTTACACGGTTCTTCAATTCATTCACCTCTCTATTGCAGTAATCCTCTATTACAATGCATATATCATACAGTATTCACATTACATACCTTTTCCAAATGTTTTAGGAAGTGAATCATTTCAACTTCCAGTTGAATAGAATGATTGTAACTGCCATTATATTCTCTAATTAGAATGTCGAAGAGACTAGGAACTATCACCTCGATATCCATATCCACCAAGACATTTCCTCATACTATTCAAACTTTGAAGTAATAAATTAGCACCTCTCAATGATACGAGGAAGTCCCATCAACAAAGCTTACAACATTACCCATTGTCCCATTGCCATCGTGACATCCACATCACCACTTCCATATAATCGATGTCATCTTCCACACATACAGGTCCCACATACCAACACACCATGGTTCTACTCCAATGAAATTTCAAAGAGACTATAAATCATGTCCCGGTGAAGTGCCTAACTCCCACCAACAAGATCCCCCAACCTTTCATCGAGTTTTTGGAGGGATAGAATTCAGAGTCCCACTGAAGTCATTTGGTCACTCTAATGAAACACATTTAGCTACTCATCAATATATCAAGGAGATAGCCAAGAGACTCTCTTTGATATCTACTTATCCCATTAATGAAGCCTTTACTACTTGTGGAAACTTGAAACATGAAGTCCCTTTGTGGGTCGGGCCTTGGGGTTTCTCAATACCAGATACCAAACACTCTGCCAATAAAGCTTATGACGAAACTCCAAAGTCCAATTGATGACACTCTTCTACTTTGAAATTGCCTTCGGTAAGTGATAAGCTTGAAAGTTGATGCTTGATTACCTGTAAAACTTCTAAGGATTTTACCATGCATTTAGTAATTGACAAGCCTAAAGCCCGAATATCTTAGCATGCTAGTAAGTTTGAGACACAATTTCTCAACATTCTCCCACTTGATGAAGAACTTACTAGCAGCTTTAAACACTTGTAGTTACTGTATTTCATAGGCCCCAAAACCCATCAAATTGGAACTCAACTTGAACTTATCCATGCTAATAGGGTTCATCAATACATCAACAAAATTCACCAGAGTATCTACCTTTTCAGGATTAACCTTTCCATCCTCCACCATATCACAAACAAAGTAATATTGTACATTAATATGTTTTGTCCTAGCATGGAAGGTTGGATTTTTTACCAAAAAATAGCACTCTGACAATCACAACAAATAAAAATTACCCTGCATCAAAACCAATATCAGAACACAAACGTCTAATCCAAACAAATTCCTTACAAGAGTGAGTTGCTACCATGTACTCAACCTCAATAGTGGACAAAGTGACTATAGCCTGTTGCTTGCTCATCCAACTAATTGCACCACCATTTAGCATGAACACATATCCACTGGTGGATCTCCTGCTATCAATTTCCCTTTCCCAATTAGAATCCACATATCCACGAATGCTAACTAAACTATGAGATCCAATAGAGTAACCATGATAACATAAGGAATACTAATCAATAACCTTCAAATATTTGAAAACTCTTTTCACAACGTCCCAATGAGTTATTGTTGGATTAGCCATAAATTGACTAAGTACTCCCACTACTTGGGCAATGTCTGGCCTTATACAGACTATTGCATACAACAAATTTACAACTACACTCACATAAGGCACCTTGGTCATGTCTTCCATCTTAGTAGGAGATTTTGGACAATCTTCAACGAATAGATTCATTCCTTGCAACACTGGAACAACTAGCTCCTTGCAATTTGTCATATTAAATTTGTCTAGGATAGCATTAATATACTTTCTCTAGCTGAGACAAAGTTTTCTATTTCCTCTGTCCCTTCTAATTTCCATCCCCAGAATGTACCTAGCTTCTCCTAAATCTTTCATTTCAAACTGTGCTAACAACTAAGATTTTAATTTAGAAATCATACCCTTACTATTCCCAATGAATAACATGTCATCCACATACATGGAAATAATAAGAAGTTGACCATTTTCAATTTTAAAGTACAAACAATGATATGAATTTGATCTCACAAATCCCAAAGACAACACATAACTTTCAAAATTTTGGTACCACATTCTAGGCAACTATTTTAAACCATACAAAGATTTCTTTAACTTGCAAACTCGATTTTCCTTACCTTTTTCAATGAAGTACTCTAGCTGAGACATATAAATTTCTTCATTCAAGTCACCTTGAAGAAACAATATCTTCACATCCATTTGATCGATCTCTAAGTCATATGCTGAGCACTGCAAGTGACAATAGAAATTTGATTGATGCCAACTTCACCTTAGGAGAAAATATTTCTCCATAGTCAATTCCCTCCACTTGGGAATACCCTTTCATGATCAACCTTGCTTTATGCTTCTCAACAATACCATCCAAACTGATTTTATTTTTAAGTACCCATTTGCACCCAATAGATTTTCGACCTTCAAGAAAAGGTACTAGATCCCAAGTTTCATTCTTCTTTAGTGATGAAATCTCTTCATTCATCGCTTCCAACCAAGAACCTGAATTAGACATATCCAATTCCTCCCTAACAATCCTAGGCTCATCAGTGTTAGCAATTAAAGCATAGGCACAATTGGAATCTAACATAGAAAAACTAAATCTTTCAGGTTTTTTCTTCTCATGCATAGACCTCCTCACAGGTTGAGGCTGAGATTCTTCTTCATGATCAAAATTTTTAGAGTTTCTTGAGCTCTCCTCATTAATAGGTCCACTAGGAGTGCATAGTTCCTCCTTCTCTAGAGTAAGTGGAATTTCAACTACCTCCTTGTTCTCTTCTTCTTTCACCTCTGACTGTAGATCAACTATAGAAGGTTTCAGCTCAAGAAAGATTACACTTCTGCTGTATAACACCTTCTCAATACCTAGATTCCAAAGCTTGTACCCTTTCACACCAATCCCATAACCGGTGAAGATACATTTTACTTCCTTGTTCTCCAATTTAAATATTTTCTCATTCAACACATATGCATATGCCTCACAACAAAATACACTAATGTGTCTCAAAGAGGAATTTCTACTAGACCATGCTTCCATAGGTGTTTTATCCATGAGCACCAAAGTGGGAGATCTATTAATTAAATAACACACCATAGCTACAACCTCAGCCTAGAACTTATGTTCCAAACCATCATTACTCAACATACTTCTCACCCTTTCCATCAACATTCTATTCATCCTTTCAGCAACTGCATTTTTCTGTGGAGTGTATAGAGTAGTCCTATGTCTTTTAATTCCATGGTCTTTGCAATACTTATCAAACTCTACTAACTAAAATTCACCTCCATTATCCGTCCTAAATCATTTAACTTTTCTACTAGTCTGATTTTCTACCAAGGTTTTAAACTCCTTAAACCGATTAAAAACTTCTATTTTTCTTTTTATAAAAAACACGAATAGTCATCTATGAATGAGACAAAATACATATATTTTGATAATGAAGGTACATTTACTGGACCAAATACATCAACATAAATTTAATCCAAAATTCCAGAAGATTTATGAGGACTTGAATAAAAAGAAATATAGTGTTCCTTTCCATATATACAGTGTTCACAAAATTTTAATTCAAGGTTACAATCATCAAGCACCTCAACCAAGATTTTATTTTTCAAGGATTTTAATCCTTTTTCACCAATGTGTCCAAGCCTTTGATGCCACAACTTAGTTTTCCCTATTGGCAGCTTTACTTCTAGAGAGTTTGCACTCGTAGGTATAACATTTTACTTCTCTACTTGGTTTGAATTAAATGACTTTATAGAAGCATTATTACATTGTAAAACATGTGCATCTAGCTTATATAGAGTGTTGATTCGTGCACCCTTAGCCAACACCATAAAATCTCTAGTCATTTTACATATGTCGTTTAAAAAATTAACTTGTACACAAACATCATTCAACTTACTTATAAACAACAAATTATGAGCCAAACTTGGTATGTACATTACATCATTTATTCCTTTAATTCTTCCATTAGGGAATTGAATTTTGACTCTGCCACGAGCCACAATTTCAAGGTGAGAATCATCTCCCAAATACACCTTTCCACTAGCATACTTTTCTTATTTAGAGAACCAACCTCTATGAGAGGTCATGTGAAAAGATGCACCTGAGTCAATCAACCAAACATAATCTAATGCCTGAGTCATCAAGGTTGCAATGAAGGCATCTGCATCACTCTAAGAAGAATCATTATTGGAAGAATTATATTTCTTTTTCTTCTTCTCCTCTTTGCAATATTTTTGGATATGAACAGTCTACCCATAGTTCCAACATTTCACCTTGGTATTTTTACCAGGAGATTTTGATCTCCCCTTTGAATTGGATTTCAACTTCTTGTCCTTTTTCTTTCCTTTATCTTTCAATCTACCCCGAACAACAAGAGCCTCCTTAGCCATCTCAGAAGATTTCCTTCACATTTCTTCTGATAGTAGTGAATCAACCACATCTTCCATCTTGAAAGTGGTTGTTGTACTCCCAATTTCCATTACTAAATGATCCTAAGTGTTAGGAAAATAACATAACAAAAGCATACAATGATCCTCGTCATCAATTTTCACACCAACATACATCAACTGTGCAATGATCATGTTAAATGTATTTAAGTGATCTGTTATAGATTCCCCTTCCCCCATTTTAAAAGAGTACAACTTCTTCCTCAAGAGTAACTTATTCACCAATGATTTCCATTGATAAATATCACCCAACTTCTTCCAAAATAGTTTAGTTGTCTTCTCCTCATGGACATTCAAGAAAACGAAATTAACTAAGAAAAGTTTGATCAGACCTTTGGCTTTTCGATCCTTTTCATCTAAGTTAGTTTGAGATGTTGCTTCTGGTTTATTTCTTGAAACTACTTCCCATAGATCTCGATCAAAAAATATATCCCCCATTTTGAGTTTTCACAACTCAAAATTTCCAACACTAAATTTTTTAATCTCTATTCTTCTAGATGTGCTCACCATCTCAACTTTGTAACAAGTTTTCAAATTGATTCTATCTACACAACTCCCACTCAACAAAATCAGCACAAAAACTTGGCTCACCCACAAGGATAACACAACTAGCTAGGTTCTGATACCACTTGTAAGGAAAGCTAAGTGTGGAACACCTTCCAAAATGCCAATTTTAGAGGAGAGAGATATATAAATTAACAAAAATTTGTAATTTACAGTTCACTTAAGATACACATTCATGAATACAATATAGAGAATTAAACATCACACAAGATTGAACACCAGATTTATTATGGGAAAATCCTTACAGGAGAAAAACCAACATACCAAGTAAAGATCACTTTGTATTATAGTAAATTTAATTACATACAAAGTTACGAAACTTATACTTTCAGATGTTCATTCATAGTACAATCTTGGAAACATTCGATTACATAGTTCTTCAATTCATTTACCTCTCTATTATAGTAATCCTCTATTACAATGCATAAAACATATAGTATTTGCATTACAGACCTTTTCCAAGTGTTCCAAGAAGCCAATCATTTAAACTTCCAACCGAAAATAATAGTTGTAACTACCAATGTATTCTCCTATCAGTATGTTGAAGAGACTGGGAACAGTCTCTCCCTGAATCCTCAGTGTCACCTTGATAAGTCATTAGCTACTTGCTTCACCAAAACTTACCACCAGAGCATTGAGGATACACAAAGCCTCATTCGTTTGAACTCTTACTATCACCTTGAAATGCATATCCACCAAGACATTTCCTCATACTATAAAAAATTTGAAGGAATGAATTATCACCTCTCAACAATACGAGGAAGTCCCACCAACAAATCTTACAACATTAGTCGTGGTCCCTACTACCATCGTGGCATCCACATCACCACTATCATAAAATCAATGTTAT